>CM053503.1:74421377-74449090 GCA_028627145.1 Eidolon dupreanum | reverse complement strand
CAGAGCAGTGGGAAATGTCCAGCTACTGAAGAGCAAAGCTGAGTGGTAGAAGAGATAGAAGTTAGGAATCCTGAATCTGCAAATAAGATTTAGTGCACTTGGTCTCACACTACTATAAAGATAAGTGATCTAGTGCAAGCTTAGAAAAATGGTATAAGTAGCAATTAATATATTTTATTCTTGTGCCCATTTTAATTCATCCTACCTAAACACATTATCTTAGGAATAGCGGCATTATCTTAGGAACATTCATTTAAGCCAAATCCAAAATGCATTTGTTTTTATGAACAGAGATATTTGTAATTTATAAACACCCATCTTTTCATAAATTTGTTGAGGTCTTTCTAGTACAAGATGTATATGATTGTATATTTCACCAATGATGTATATTATAACATTAAACATTAATTTTTTGGCATATCACACATTATTTTATCAGCCTAAGTATTTCAGCAAGAAAGAAATATTTAGACTTTGGCTAAATAAAAATTTTAGCAAGTAGAAGATTGGTCCATTTTTTTTTAGATGTTTGGTACCATTATTCTTCTTTAAAAGTATAATTCTTCTCTACTGTATAGAGCCTAAAGCTCAAATTCTTCAGCACAGTAAAGAAGGACCTTAAAATTCAACCCAGCAAAACTCCCATGAAAGGGACATACTTCCTTTTCTTGCATCTAGCACTTGGGAAATTTTCATTTCATAGAATCATCTTATGCCACTTCACTTTGTGCATCCTGTATTCCAACGTCACAGAATTTTTGGTACATAGTAGGTGTTCAATAAGTGTTGACCGAATAAAGAAAGAAATAATATTTTGCTATGTTGGTATTGTGGAGAGAACTCAAGAAAATTTTGCAAGCAGGTAAGATTTTTAAGTGCTTGTAATATATTATTTATGCAACAGCTTTCTTCAAGGAACTTAATGTTCTAAAGTCTTTAGCCTTATTTTACCCTTCCAGATTTATCATTTGACTTTTGAAAATAGGGTAAATAGTTCTCCATCTGTTATTCCTGTGGGCAGACTTCTCTCCTTCACATGGCCATAGAGGTGTTCCTTATGAATCCTTTGCCTTGACCTATTAAATAAAAGTTATACAATGGGATTGATAACCACATCCCTGGTGTAGGGAAGGAGACAGAGAGCCCTTTCTAGAAAAAAAATAGCGAAACAAGCCCAGGTAATGACACTAAATTAATGGCTTCTCTGAGACAAAAAACCGGAAGACCCAACTATTGAAATATTCTCACTTAGAAGTCAGACTATTACTAAATAGTGCAGTGGCAACGACTTTCTGTCTTTCTGTTCTCACTCAAGTCCACGAATTGTGTGGGGTTTTCCATTTAGGTCTTCAGATTTTCATGGCTCATGAAAGGAGATTAACTATTAATGCTTCCAGGATTAAACCAGCCCAAGGTCCCACCCCCACAAAAAAAATTTTATTTTCTAATAAATGATTTCAGATTAAAGCTATACCATATGCTTTCCTTGTTGAGGATCAGGTGGTCTCTCCCAGGCAAACTAGGTCTTTTTGTTACCCAGGTGAATCCTGCCCTGCTGTCTTTTGATGAGATTGTCTCCACCATTTCCATCTCATGCTATTTCTTTGTCCTTTGTGGTGTGTGCAACACCTCCCAATTTAGCATCCTTCTGCCTTTAATGAGCATACTGTTAGTGCTTTACCCTCCTACCTCGTCATTAATAAAGATGCTAAGAGAAACTGGGCCCATCACCAATCCGTGGAACACCCCACTAAACACCTCCCACCCACTTGCAAGATAATCATTTATCATTACCCTTTGTTTACAATCCTTTCCACTGTTTCTAATCCATGTGGCAGTGCTTATATCCCAGCCAGCCTGCGGCTCTACAACCAGAGCCACAGAGAATCTCACACTTTTCTGCTGTATTGTGATCAGGAGGAGAGCCTTTGTTTGGTAGATGTTATTTGCTGAGAAGTAAGGGATTTGATGAAGAAAGAATAGCAGTGCTTGAGGTCTGATTTTTTAAAGTGATTATTTCCAGAGAAGAAAGAGACAGTACACAGAGAGCTGACACAGGAACCACATGCCAAGGAAGTGGCGAGCATAGCCAGTTAATCTGCCAAAGAGATGCCAGCAGCTTCTGTCAACCCAGAATTCATGTGGACACTTATAGAAACACATACACTCACCCACTCATTTTCTTGTTGCTTAAAAAATAGGCTCACCATCGTCCTTGACCCTCAAATGTTGTATGAGGCACAAATTCTCCTGTTCTTTTCTTGGGACTAGATTGTATTTGACTTCAATAATCTAGACTCTGAGAACTGAAAAGCAAGGAAAATGGTACTCTGTCTACAAGTGGGGTAGACATACTAGACCACTGACAATATGACAGGCTAAACTCGCTATGGGCAGAGTAGGTCAAGAGGAAACAATTAGTTTTGGCAGGAGGGTCTGGAGAGCTGCTGTGTAGGGGGTAGGGAGCATTTAAACTGGGCCTTACTTTTTATTTTGGGAGGGGGGTTTAAAACAGCAGAAACTTATTCTCTCACAGTTTGGAAACTAAAAGTCTGAAAGTAAGGTGCCTTTCAGAAAGGGTTCTTCCTTGTCTCTTCTAGCTTCTGGTGGGTGCTGGCAGTCCTTGTTTCCTTGGTTTGTTGTGGCATCACTTCAATCTCTGCTTCTGTCTTCACGGGGATATCTTTCCTTCATATGTCTGTGTCTAAATTTCCCTTATCTTATAAGGGAACCAGTTGTTGGGTTAGGGCCAATGACCATTCCAGGAAACATCATTACATTTTATCATTACAAGTCATTCCTTTTCCTACCTGTGGTCACTGATCTAATTTTAGTGTGTCTGTCTATATGCTGCTTCTCTTGAGTTATAGTTACCCAGACTGCCTACTGTATTTAGGCATGCACATGCCATAAGAAGTAGAGAAACATTTTCTTTGTTCCTTATTTATAAGGCCTGCTTGGTCAAAGCAAATCTTCAGATTAATTTCAGCCAAGTATCTTTTCTCTATTCTCTGAACTGCCAAAGCACTGTATTTTACTCTTTTATGGCACTCGCACTTAATAATGATTTGTTTTTATCTTTCTCCCCCCACAACACTGTAAGGTCCTTGTTGGAAAGAACTACACTGTGTATACTTGTGTGGTCCTCACAAAATTAAGAGCATGCCTTACCTGGTGCTAGTTGCTTAACACTGTATGAATGAATGGATGCATACATGAATGAATGAATGAATGAATGAATGAATGAAAAGTGGGTGTCCTAATATTCTTTCAGCTAAAAATCAAGAAAGCTATTTCCTCTCTTGAAACCTTTCCCTCTCTCTTTTCTACTTTAGAATTATAGCAGGTAAATTCAATCAAAAGGTAATATGGGTTTAAAGAGTATCAATTTGTTTCACATAAAAAAGTAGAAGGTGTTTTGTCCTTCCTGTTTTGCACTTACTCTGTTTATCTGACCCCTCCACATTTCTTTTTCCTCAGCCCCAGCACTCCTGTGAACTGCCAACTCCTTCACCTCCCACGGGAAATGGGAGATGCCAAAGGGGTTGCTGTAGTTAGAAAGGGATTTTGGCACACCTTTCCCTCTAGACTTATGCAGTGCTTAAAGCATTCATCTAAAATTTGAAAAGAATGGGCATTTAAAATGTACAGACAGCTTTTTAATCTTTCTTCAAATCACTCTGTATTCTAATTCTCTCCATTCCTTCCTCTGTGATTCTAACATCTTAGCATATTCATATAACCTACATCCTATAATAACTGTTTACATCCCATTTTGGTGTTTTAAACTGAGGATAATGGTTGACAGGGGTGTGAATATGAATATAATTCTATTCCTTCTTATTGCTTAGAATAAAAATACCAGGCAAAAGGTAGAAAATTTCATGCATAAGTATGATAATTATGGAGAGAGCATGTTCAGTAGAACAAAATCAACAGGACTCTGAATGTCTGGTTCTAGTGCTGGTTTTGCCACTCATAGGTGGTGTGATCCTGGACTGGTTACTTTCTCCTTCTGGACCTCAGTTTCCCATTTCTTCCCACTGATCTCCAGCTGCGTTTCCAGCTCTGTGGATGCCATGCAGGGTAAAACGAAGCTGAGCAAGCTCATTCTTGTGAAGAGTCTCAGTAGAGTCATATGATCTCAAGGCAGAATTGGCATTGTATTATCAAGGGCCAGTTCTTCACTTTATGATTATTCAGACCTCTTGCTTCTCATATCCTCCCATGCTTCTCTTTAATGATTGGGTGAGAAGGATGAAAGTGGGGAGATTGAATCAAATGTTACTTCTAGGCACCTCGTGTGATGATTTGGGGAGGAAGATTGAAATTGGTTTTTTAACTAAACTTATTCAGTTCTTTGTAGATTAGATTTTAATGTTTTATACTCATTTTCCCATTAGTCTGAAGAGGCAGAAATTGACAGCTTCTTTTAACAGTATGGACATTTAGTGGTGCTTAATGGATTGAATTTTCTGGTACTTATAAAGACATAGTGATGAGGCAGTAGCAAGCTGACTAAGCTGAACCTAGTAAGCTACATTTATTCATTATTAATTATTCATACTTGGACTTCTTCCAGAAATAATATGGAGGGGTATACAATAAAAATTACATTTGTAATAGGACTATAAAACCAAAGGTAAAAGGGTCATGTAATTAAGGGAGGAGAGATAATTGTACAAGAAAGCCAGATTTAAAGGTCTTTATTTCAGTTGAGCACAAACTTTACCTTTGAGATTCCTGACAGCCAAGGAGAAAAGGAAATATGAGTCACATGACTCTCATTACCTAGTAAAATAAGTATGTCTTGCCTCAAGTTATGACAATCTAATCTTTTCTCTTACACTAAACTCTAAAAGCAATTTAATATCTGATTTTAATGCCAATCAGCATTTTAAAAATCTCTTATTAGTACTTTTACATAGCTGTGTAATTTTTATTTCATAAGACCCTATTTTATACTGACTTTCATATAAAGCTGAAGGCATGTTAAATTGTAAGTATAAAAGCATTTCTACCGGGGTAAAATAAAGTTCAAGCACACATGTTTTTCTTTTTGTTTGTGATTTTGATAGTTTAGTGAGATACAGTGATAGAGCTTAAAGAATCAGAATTATTATCATGTTCATTATATTATATGTCTCAAAGATGAATGCCCTCCTGTAGGCTCTTGACAGGATCTGGACTGTTTACTATCTGAATGCAGCTTTTGGTAAAAAGAGGTAAGATTGGTGGCAAAGTCAACATTTCCTGTGCAATTAAACAGTGTCCTTTGTCATCTTACCCTGTGGTGATCCATTCTATGTGAGAGAGAAGTGAGCTGCTGACTATTTCAGACAGAAATCGAATTAGACATTTAAAGTAAGGACAGGTATAAAGGTAGGTAAACCTTCTACATGGTATAGCTTTCCTATCTGGGGATGTAGCTCCCGATAGAAAAGTAATTCTTGAAGTCCATGGAGATAACTATGATGTAGTATTTACCAACTGACTGAACCGTGAAACTCTATTTTACTTACAACATAATGATAAAACTTAAATTGGAGCTTATGAAATATAATGTGTGCTGAAAAGTGTGATATCACAGAAAAATTAACTTGTAAGAACTGATCAAACTTGATCCATATGTTTTATATACAATAAACATTGATTAATATCATAAAGATATATTAAAATATAAGACATGATGCGTAACATAGACCAGCAGTCTTCAAAGAGATGATGTGTATTTGATGCTGCTTTGCAATTGTTGGGACAAAGGTTTGAGTTTCGGAAACCCTTTGCTTCTCCAGTGTGCTCTTGGTAGGTAAGGTATGAGCATAAAGCACTGAGCCAAATAGAGATCATAACATTAGCTGGTTAACCAGGATCCTGCCAAATTGTATTGTAGGGTATTATTTAGCCTTGAGCCCGAGAGAGTATCTTTCTCTTCTTTATCACAGTGAACAAAATCTGCCTACTCAGGCCTAGGAGGAGAAGCAGAGGAGTTGTGAGCTGTCCCTTCATCTTCTCCACACACATACCTACTCAAGGAAGCAAATTTTTAAATTTTCAGGAAGTTTGAAAGCCTTTTGTAAAACATAGCCTTGTAAAAATTAAATTCTATAAATTTGAAATTAAGGAAATTATATAAAAAACAAAGGCAATATTTATAATTTATCACTTCCCAACTATTTTTTATGTTTTATTATTATCTATGTCTTAACATTATTATATCAGTCATATCCACATGATGGAAAAACTCATCATCTGTGATGTCAAGTTGGCAGCTTGAATTTAGCTATGGTGGGAATATTTACACCATGGGAATTGACTAATGCTACAGGCCCTTTTTTATTTCTTGAAAAGCCAGTTGTTAACCTTTTTCCAGCACTCCTGTGTCCACTTCCAGCCATGACACTATAATTATCTCCATCTTGTTAAGAGGAAGCTAAGGCAAAGAAAACTGAAGTAACTGACGAAACTGGCTCAAAGTCACATAGCTAGTTAGCCAGGCAGACTGGCCTAGATCTTCCACTCTGATACTTTGGTATTTTGTTTTTTGTATGATGAGAGTAACGTTTCTACTCATGGGATACCTGCTTCATGCATTAATAGGATATCAGGCAGTGGCAGACTATGGTGATTGACTAATGGAGGCACCAAAACAATTAACTTATTTAAAAACAGTGAGGCCTTTTCTGTGCCAGACCTTGAGCTTGGAGCTCCTTGCTCCTAAGGAGATTATAGCCTGAAGGAAGACACAGATAAGTCATCAGGGGGTTTCACTAGTGCATGGTAAATGCTGAGGTAAAGTAAATACAAGGTCCTCTATCAGTACATAGTAGAGGCACCCAACTAAGACTCAAGATCCAGGAAGTCTTCCTAGAAGAAGTGACTTCTAAACTGAAATCTGAAGGCTATTTAAGCCTTGGCTAGGCAAATTTCAAGAAAAGGCATTTCAAGCATTGAGAACAGCATGTGCTGAGGTCCAGCGAAGAGAGGGGTGCTGAATTTAGGCACTACAGAAGAAGGGTCAGCGCGGATAGAGTGCAGAGACCAGCAGAGGCAGGCAGGAGGCAGGTCATGGCAGGATTGCTAGCCAAGCCTCAGATGTTACATTTTATCCGAAAACAATGGAGAAAGAAAATTTTAACTAGAGACATGATAGAGTCAGCTTCATATTTTACAATTCATCTGATTGTTATTTGAAGACAGAGACTACCACTAGAGAAACCTTTTAAGACTCTGGAACCAGGCAAGGTGGCAGTTTGTAAGATAAAAAAAATCAATTTCTTTCAGTAGACTTGTCCACCTGGGAGGCTGGCAGTGACACTGTTGAGAGCAGAGTCAGTAGAGTGGTTGGGAGGCCTGCTAGCGATGGGCCTGGGGACTGAATAGGAGGCAAGGAAGTGTTTATAATGTTTAGAATCATCTTGGTGGGAGAAGTCAATAGAGAAAGGGTGGAAGTCACATGAGGTTAGAGAAAGGCATTTGCCTTCACCGCCCACCTGGAAATGGCTCTGTTCTTTTACGTCTTGCCGATGATGTCCCTCATGTCCTTTATGCTCACATCTCAAGAAGATGCATGTACCTTACTTCCCTCAGACAACCACTGTATTCTCCCCAATCAACCAGACCTGGATTCTGGAATGTCTTTCCTCTGGCCTGCTTGGACAATATGTTGGTTTGCTCTCAATTTTATCTTTTCTTGGATCTCTGCAGATAGGTTCCATGTCCTATTCATCAATATGCCCCCAAAGTCTGGTTTATAATTCATACCGAATCTTTGTGGAATGACTGATTGATTGATTGATTGATTAAGTTACATTTAGATGACAATGACTTTTATACCTAAAGTTCCTAGAGGGTACTTTAAAATTAAAAAACATTTGTTAATTCAAATGAATCTCTAATTTGAGAATGTGAGGAGAAAAGCTATTTGGAGAGTAGAAGCATTTATGATATCTTATCTGCTCTTGTCCATTTACTCCAGTTCCAGTTTTCCCACGGCTAGTTATTGAGGTGGGAAAGGGCTGTTTTAATCTATCCCTTTCCTCAGTTCCTTATTTTAAAATTGAGAAATTCAGATTGTAACTCATTTCTAATCCTTAAGACCTGCTCTTCTTCCATTCCTGAAGTGTAATCACCAAATTCCTAAACTAGAACTTCGGTGTGGTCCTCAGCAACTTTTTCTTCCTTGCTACAGCTTCGGCAGCAATCTCAGTGTGGGTTCTTGCCACTTTGAGCTTCTTACACTGGTCCCCTACTTCACCTCTTGCACATGTGCTGTTGCCTCTGCCCAGAATGCCCTGAATTATTCTTAGTTGCCCTTCAGGACCGTACTGAAACGTCACTTCCTGAATGAAAGCTTTTTGACTCACCTAGGCAGACTTAGTTGCTTCCCATATTTCTGCAGCAGCCCTTACCATTTTGCAGTATAATTTATCTGTTTACAAACCTGTTTCTTCTTCTAAATCACAAGTTATCTTTGAATAGATTACCATGGTGCTCATTGCTTAAAAGGTGTTAAATAATATTTATAGAATGAATAAATAAATACATAAATGAAGACCCACTTCCTGGTGGGTCCCTGGAAAATGTCTCTGTATTTTAGGACAACGTTCTTCTTGCCCTCCTCTCAACTGAAACAGTTTGATTACTTCCTCAGTTCAATATAGTGATGCTTAGTTGAAGAAACCTAACTGTCTCTCACATGTCTTGTAATATTTCTAGTCTGCCGCATAAGGCTGAATACCTCTCTGGAGGGCACACGTGAGTGCTATTTCAACATGAAACTGCTTTTGTTATGCTCTTTTATAATTAGACTCTCTATATAATGGGACTTGCTAAATTGGGAAGAGTTAGAGCATGTGTGGGGGCAGGAAATAAGACTGATAGATTATATTCAGCTCAAACTTTCAATCACTCATGAGATGTACTGCAGACATGGCAGATGGTGAAATATTCTAAAAAGACTTGTAGAAAGAATCCACAGAATGCTCTGGAACCAAGGCAAAACATAATAAAACATAAAATGCAGTGGTTAACCATGAATCTAAGAAGACATCCATTTATTTTATCAATATTTATTTACTCTGTGGCTATTGTAAATATTGAGGATACTGCAGTGAATGGTACAGGCAAAAAATTCTCTGCCTTTGGGGAGCTTATATTCTAGTGGGAGGATACAGACAGTTAACAGTAAATTAGTAAAACGTATAGACAATGCTAAATGTACGGAAGACAGCAAGGCAGAGAAAGACAAAAAAGAAAGTCAGGGATTTGAACTTTAAACAGAAAAGCCAGGGAAAGCAATACTGAGTTGGCGATAATTAGATGAAGAGCTAACAATGAGGGCAAGCCATGTAGATGTCTAGGCAGGGGGTGAGCATTCTAGATTGAGGGAACAGCAAGTGCAAAAGGCCTGAGGTGGATGTGTGTCTGGCTTGTTCAGACAACAAAAAGGCCAGTCTAATAGGAGAAGGCAGATTATGTTGAGTCCATAGAACAGTTTAAGGACTTCAGATTTTACTTCGAGTAAGATAGAAAACCACCGGAAGATTGTAAGCCACGGAGTAACATCTACTTTGTTTTACAAAGACAGAATGTATCTACTCTATTTGACAGCATTTTGAAATGAAGTGGATTTATTAGGTGAAGAGAAGGCTGAGCAAGACATTGTAGCTCAGATTCTGTGTTAATTCTCCTTCCAGTCTACCCATGTACTATCATCACTTTTTCATTCATTCAATAAATCTTTATTAAGAATCTTTTTAGTGCCATTCACAGAGGATAGAGTGATGAGCAAGGTGGATGGAGTCTTTAATTTTACAGAACTTACAGTAAAGTAGAAAGATGAATGTGAAAGATAATATGTGTACTAATTTGGTCTGGGAGCACAAAGGCATCTCTCCAGAGGAAGGGTTATCTAAGGTAAAACCTGATGGCCAAGTAGAGACAGCCAGGTGAGGGGATGATGGAGAGCATTTCATGCTGAAGAAACTGCATGGGTGAAGCTTCTGAGGCTGAGGAAAGCACTGCCTTCTCAACTCTATATATACAATGTGCAGCCTGTATAACTAGGATATAGAGAGCAAGGAGAATGGTGGGGAGCATAGTGGCATGCAATGAAGCTAGAGAGGTGGAGGGGCCCAGATCATGGAGGGTCTCTGGAGAGGTTTATTGTAAGGGCAATAGGAAGCCAACAGATAAAATTTATATTTTGAAAAGGCCATTCATTCTGGCTGCAGTGTGGTGGATAAAACGTGAGGTGAAGACTAATAAGGACATTACTGAGGTACTCTAGGAAAGAAGTGATGGAGGTTTGGACCAGCCATATGGCAAGGATATGAAGATAAGTGGGTGGATTTGGGACATATTAGGAGATGAAATAACAGAATTTGGTGATTGATTGAATATGGGAAATATCAAAGATGATGCTCAGGTTTCTAGCTTGAGATGCTGGAAGATAGTACAGAATTCAGACATATAGAATACAGGAGGATGAACAAGTTTGGTGGGAGACAGCAGGGGCCGGGTTTCAGTAGCTACAAAACATTTATGAGAGATGTGAAACAAGCAGTTAAGTATATGAGTGTGGATGTATAGTGAGAGTGATGTGCACTGGAGATACAAATTTGGAAATTCTTTGCACATAGACAGTAACTGAAGTCTTGAACATGACTTGATCACTAAGGAGAGTGGCAAGTGATGGGGCCTTAGAGACTTGGAAGATGCCTATGTGATGATTGGACTGAGCTGGAGGCTCAAGCAGTCTAAGAAGAGCTGAGAGAGTGAGGTGCCTTTGAAATCTAGGGCAGAAAGGGTAGCTTTGATTTGCTGCTGTTGCTCCCAGCTCTGAGTTCTGTCTTTGTCAGATTGTTGAAATTGCTGCATCAGCTAAATTTGATACTTCAGACTCTCTACTCTTTAACTCAAGAAAAAAAAGTATTTGTTGCCTTGTTATTGATACAAGCTTCCTTGTCTGCTTCTTCCCCTCTTGCCTCACCAAAATCAGACTGACTTTAGTCCTGTACTTCCAGATGTGTACAGCTTAGAGAAGGTTTCTGACTACTTAAAATACCACAGAAAGTAAAGTGTAGAATTGATAGATTTTCTTTCAATGGATTACATGGCATGTTCAGATTTTAAGAGCATTTCTTGGATCTAATGTTCTTCTCTGGCCATCTATATTGACTTTCATTTTATAGATGTGAAAACTGAAGCTTAGAGATGGCTTTCTCAAGAACTAACAGTGAGCAAGTAGCAGTCAGAACTTGAATTTGAACCTCTAGTCTAGTGTTTTCATAATGCTTCGCTCACATACACCCAAACAAAACACACCCACAGACACAACTACAAACACAGTTCAGGGCAACTACCTATTGGGCCACCACAAGTGTATTTTCTCCAAATGATATCAATGGAAGAGATTGGGAGAAACAAATTTTTCCAAAGACAGTTTTGGAGAAACTATTATATGCTGTTTGTCCGTACTTATCTTTTGTGTCCTGGTTCTTTACTGATAGGTTTTGCAGAAACATAAAAGCAGACAGAATATTCACAATGACTTGCTGAAGTCAACTGAAGAACCACAACAGAACCAATAAGCCAACACTTAGCTAACATTGCCTTTTATTTTCAAAATCCAAATGGTCAGAACCTATGGCAACTGTCTTCAGAATCTTCATATCTTTCACTGTCATATGAGTAATAATAGGCAGGCTTGGTTAAGGGAAAAGAGTAAGATTAAAATGAAGAGTTTTTCTTCAGTTGAAAACACCATGGTCTAGTTACATACCATGGATGTAGAGATATTTTCAACATCTAAAATTGATGAGGGAATTGATCCTTAAAAAGTTAAGAAGTCTGTAGAAAGAAGCACAAGATGTATAAAATGGTGAATAGCTAACAAATATTTAGAGAAAGGTTCTATCTCATTAGTAACTAAAGAAATGCTAATTAAAAAATGAGACCTATGTTATTGGCGAAAAATTTTTTCATAGGTTGATATTTAGTGTTTATGAGGATGTGGGGAAACAGGGACCCTCGCATGGAAGTGACAATTGGCACAGCTCATTTGGAGCAGTAATTTAAGTATATATCTATGACTAGCAGTCCTACTCCTAGGTACTGACCTCTGAACAGCTCTTGCACAGGTCTGTCCAGAGACATGTGTCAGGGTGCTATTACAGCATTGTTTGTAATAATTGGCTGTTGGATACAGCCTAGGCATCATTGCCATGGAAATGGACCACCTGCATGTAGTACATACACATTAAGGAATACTGCACATCAAACAATGAGTGGATCTTAAAAACACTGGCCTGAATTAAGGTTGAGTTCTATAATATGTATTTAATGTAAAGTAAAAACACACACAAGTCGAACACTGTCTACTCCTCAGGGATACCCATCTATCCAAGGATGTATATCCATCACATTAGAATGGGTACTTGTCAGGGGACCAGGCATCAAGATCAGGGATTGGGGCAGGGGGGATAAAAATAACAGCACAAAAGAAGTGCCTTCAAATGACTGACTGGAGTGTACCATGAACTGAATGGTGTGCTATACTCTGTTCTCAGGACCTGAGATCCAAAACCAAAGAAAAATAAAAGAATAATCATTAGATTTGGAGTCAGATGGTTGACATCTTTCATTTGAGCCTGATCCCTAATCCTTATGCCCATGACTTAACTGGAAATCTCAGCTTTCTCATCTGTAAAATGAGAAAAATAACTTCCCTGAAGAGATGTGGTTAGTTCTAATTGAGAAAATGAATGTACCTTGTTTGGCACATAGTAGATGTGCAGTAAGTGTTAGGTTCCTTCTTCTTGTCCATCAGCATCTCCTGGGGGGGAGCAGGGATGCTCTCCAAATAACTCCCCTTGGTAGGGTCCTCCAACTTTATCAGTTGCAAATGTGTAACTATTCTCCTCAGTGGGCATTGCTGCCTGATGCACAGAGTCATACCATTGAAAAGACACAAACTGTCCTAGGGCCAGACACACAGAATAGCCACCTTGCAACGTCAGTCTCCCATGACCCATCAGCTCAACATAGGCAAAGCTGTGTTGGTCTTCCCAGGCCATTCCTGGGAAATGACCTAGCTTTCTTGCAGCCTGATATTCTGGATTTCTGCACCCTTGTTCCCACTCTAGTAAAAGGCTGGACTGCTCCTCTCAGAGACCTTAATTACTTCTCACTTACTCTATCCAGGCAGCCTGGAATTACTCCCAAACCCATATAGACTTCTTTAATTATATCTGCTCTTAAAGAAAGCTTCATCTCTCTCTCAGCAGAAGTGAGTAGCCAGAATCCTTCAATGGTTCCTCATAGTTCTTCGAATAAAGTCCAAACTTCTTATAACAGGCTCATCTGCCCTCACTTTACCTAAATAGTCTCATTTCTCCCCATTCCCCTAAGTCTGTGAATTGCTTCAGTCATAGAAATTTCCTTTTGGCTCTTATGTGTTCTGCTCTCACTTCAGGGGGTTTGCCCGAGCTGCGTGTTCATTCACTCAACAAATTTCTGTTGAACACCTACTATATGCTGGGCACCAATGATAGGCTCCCCTCCTTCTGCATGGAATCTTCCCTACCCCATCTTTACCTAGTCACCTCTTACTCATTCTTCAGGACACAGGTCCCAGAGCCTTGCCTGATCCCCTTCCCTAGCGAATTAGACTTCCTTGCTATGTATTCCCATAGCACCTTATATGTCTCTTATCACTGCACTTTTGTGTAATTTCTTTTGTCTTTATCTTTAGACTCCAAGTGCTGAAAGCATAGGGACTCCATCTGCTTTGATCACTTCTGTATCCCCAACTTATAGCTTGGCGCATAGAAGGCACTCTTTGAATGACTATTGCATGTAAAACAATGATCTAACAGCTTATTCTAGTATTGCATTGCATCGCATCGCATCGCATTGCATTGCATTGCATTGCTGTTTTAGATTAGGAAGGGACTCTAGAGTTGCCTCAAGTTCAAGCCTGCCCTTTTTTCACTCTTTTTATTAAAAAAAAATTTTATCAAGATATCATTCACATATCATGAAATTTACCTTTTTGATGTGTATAATTCAGTCATTTTCAGTATATTACAAGGTTATACAACCATTCCCACCATCTAATTCTAAAATTTTTATCAACCCAGAAAGAAACTCTGTACCTATTATCAGTCGCTCCTTATTTCCCCCTCTCTTCAGCCTTAAACAACCACTAATCTACTTTCTATATCTATGGATCTGGCTATTCTGGACATTTCTTATAAATAGAATTGTATAATATGGGAGCTTTTGTGTCTGGCTTCTTTCACTGAGCATAATGTTTTCAAGGTTCCTAACTGTAGCATGTACCAATACCACATTCCTTTTTATAGCTGAATAATATTACATTGTAGGGATTTACCACATTGTATTTATGCTTCATCAGTTGATAACTGGGCATTTGAGTTATTTCCACCTTTTGGTTATTATGAATAATGCTGCTATGAATGTTCATCTATACATTTTTGTGGGAATGTGTATTTTCAAATTTTTTTTAGTGTATACTTAAGAGTGGAATTGCAGGGTCATATGATAACTCTACATTTAAGTTTTGAGCAATTGACAAACTGTTTTCCAAAGTGGCTGCTCCACTAGTAATATACAATAGTTCAGATTTCTCCACATCCTCATCAACACTTGTTATTTTCCTTTTTAAAAAATTAAAGGTGGAGCCCTTCTTTGTCACTAATACTTTGTGCCCCTTTATGGAAAACAAATTTGTTTGTTTGTTTTGCATTTGACCTTGGACATGTTATTTAATCCTTGGTGAACCTCTGTTTCCTGCAAGAACTAATAATTTCTGCCTTGTGGGGTCACCATATAAACAGAAATAGATAATGGGTACAGTAGGGCGCTTAATGCCATGCGGGCCCATTGTCAATATTCAGTGGATGTGAGCTGTTATGACTCTGTCTTCTGATGAACTTCTCTTCTGCACCCAGGAGTCTCTGGAGAGAGAGAAAATGACAGTTTTCCAGTTCGGGCTTTGGCTTGGCAATCCCTTCTGTAGGAGCAATTGCCTGGCAGTGACTGAGGGGTGTGGAATAGAGGAGAAGGAAAGGCCAAAAAGCTCTGGAGTTCAGAGATCCCTCTGGCCTCCAGTGCTCTGTCCACATCTAGGGAGTGCTTGGGGTGAGGGAGGCTGCACTCACAGGCCTACCACATGCAGTAGTGTCGGTGTGGGGCCCTAACATAGACGGGTGGCCCCGGACACAGGAGCTGCGTTTGGTGGCATGGGACTATTCAAAAAGCTGGAAATCAGGGAGCCAAGGGCTTTGGCTACCCCTGTCAGATGCTTTGGTAGGTCAATGTGGAAACACTTTGCAAGCTGAGAGTAGTTTTTGCCAGTTAATTGATTCTTTTTAGTACTTCTCTGCCATGCTGAGAAACTCAGCTCATAGTATGTCATCTTCACTAAATAATAAGAGCTTCTCTTTTTCCTCATTTCTGCCAACCAGACCTTTGGGGAAAGCACCTTTCTATGCTTAATGCAAAGGCAGCAAAAAGAAAGGTGGCTACAGGACTGTCCTACAGCTTTGCTGTCACTACTTTGGACTGCAGAGTTCCTTTTTCATCTGAGATCAATAGCTTGGCCTCTAAAACCAGAGGCTCTGAGGAGAAGCCTGCTAAATGTACACTCCCTCCCCCAGGACCTTGCATTTCCCTGATTTCTGATCAGTAAGAGTGACAGGGTACATTAATTCCATTGACACATATGTTCCTCTAGTAGTCAGCTGATTCAGATTCCTAATAAAAATACCCAATATGCCTCCTAAGAGACTTTCAAAGTAAATTAACCCAGGCTCCCAATTTACTGTGAGGCCTGCACACAGTGAGAGGTTTGCAAATCGGCCCCTGTTGCCATTTGTGCCCTTTTCAGCTTGGGGCACCAAGACAAGCAGGAATGTTTAAGAACATGTTAGGCTAAAGAAGCCTCCTCTCCAGCGCCTCTTGAGACCTGTGACAGGTAGAGGCTAAGAAATTTCAGCACTTTTACTGTTGGCTTTGGAGTAATTAGCCAAGGTAAGGGTACATGGAGAATGTAGGGGAAAATGGGAGTGGGGAAGGTGATGCAGAAAGAATCTTGGAACCCAGGAATGGGACATGTTAATAGTGACCATGGGTGCTCAGGACACTGCTCTGTAAAATGTTTTCTCATCTGAAAAGTGGGGAGTTAATCTATAGTCTCTGGATCTGTGCTTTTTGCCTTTGAGTAGCCACAAGAGTAAAAGGAACAATAATAATAGGTGATCTAAAACTCAAGAATATCTTTAGGGTGAGTGCGGGAAGGAGTGGAGAAAAGGGGCTTTCCTCCCTCCCGTCCTCCCTTTCTTCCTTTCTTCCCTCCTGGCCATGTGAAAAATACTGTGACAGAATGATTAGTCAGGAACCAGCAGAGATGACTGATGTCTGTTGCAAAGACGACTGATGTCTCTTGGACGTCCTGGAGAATACAGGGTCAGTGATATTTTCAGAGGAGGAGCATATAGGTAGAAATATAATCAGAGATGCTGACTGGAGATAAGGGAGGTTTATATGATAGCATTTTTTGAAGAAATAAAGCCATAGAAAGCTCAATGAAATATGATATCTTTTTCCAACTTCAGAGAGCTGAATTATGATATTTCATTTGTTGGACTCTTATCTGGTTTCTTGATCCTTTTTAAATTTAAATCCACAAGTATTTTTAGGTATACTTGTATTTACACATTGGCATTCTCACTGTTTTTAGAGTAAAAAGTCAGATGGTATTTTGGTTAAGTGAGAGAGAGACAGAGGGAGAGAGGAGAGAATAAAATATATTTGCTCCATGTAGACAACCAGCCTGAAACAATCATCCATAACATATTTGGGGATACCAATTTTGTCCTCAGCAGTGGCTGGAGCACTGGATCACAGCCTATGTGTGTAACAACACATCGATGCATGTCAACCACATCCTGGAGGGGAGGGGCGGTTGCTGATGATTCTAAATTTCCTCCATTGTATGTTAAGGAAGGAAAATAATGTACACGTGAGAGATGGTATTTTTCCTTATACTGAGGCTAGAGACCTCGATGGACATGGGCGTACTTCTTTTCCTCTATTTGTTTAAGTTTAACTCAGCCAGTTCCTATCTGCTTCCAGAATTGAAAAAAAAGACTTGGACAACACCAGTCTTGATACTGTGCAAAAACATTTTTGGGTCACAGTATCATATTTGGTTGTCTCTGTGGATTTAACCACAGAACTCTCAGCTCTACCCTTTCACTATCCTTTGGGCTCTAACTACAAATGATTCAATTATTCCAAAAAGTTATTTTAACTGACCTCAATAGCCAAATGGTGGCCAAATCACCAACCTGTGCGGTATAGAAGAGACTTCTGCAAGGTGTTCTTTTGCATTCTGCCTGTGAGAAGACTAAACTTTCATCAGGGCTGTTGTGCAAAGTGGCCATGGGACTTTGGGGGCCACACTGAAGTTGTGCTTTCTTTGTAGCAGCGACAGGTGGCAGAGTCGAAGGCCCACCCTGGGCTGTGCCCGAATGCCTACTCTGGGTGCTGTGGCAAAATACAGCCTTCATGGGACAGGGAGGAGAAACGGGAGAAAACCTCCCATCAGAGAAGAGAGGAGGGCAGCAAGAGTATAACAGAGGTGGGAGAAACCTTTCACCATGCTGCCAGAACAGATGGGATGACAGTGAGTTTTAAAGAACTTCAAAACACATCTTCAAATTGGGCTATTTTGTGCTTTGATTTTTCTCAGTCAACCTAAGCAGCCAACCCTTCTCCTGAAATCCTAATTAGCACCTTTCGAAGACTGAGTATCTCATTAAAAATGCTTATTACCACCTCAGGAAGGGGATAGTCTCAAATGTTTTGTTAGGGTGGTGGGATTATTTTCTCTTTTCTGGACTTTATGTACTGTTGGTATGTTGCTTTAAGATAGAAATTACTATATTCAAAAAACTTAGGTTTTCCCAAAGCTCATTAAGTCTAAGCAGGCTCATCATCACCAAAAGATCCTTTAAAAACATGTTTGGTGATTAAATTATAAATGAAACAAAAACACATACATTATTTTTTTCTTCTACCAGGGAAGTGATTACAAATTTATCTTCTATTTTGTTGAAAATATTTGTAAATTTGCTGAATATATTTGTAAAAACTATTTTGTTAAAAAAATAAAAAGTTTTTCAAACCAATGCTGAAGGATCTGAGGCTTGGAAAGGTATGCACATAAAACTGGAGTTTGCACTTGGACTTGCCATGTGTTTGGACTTTGCAAAAGGGGCAGGAATGTGATAATTTATGGTGCAGGAACATGTACATCAAATGGTAGGGCCTCATTGACGTAGCACAGTCTTTGGTGAAGACCCAAAATGGGTAACATCTAGACTAGTTTCACTGTGATTCTGAACAGGTAACAACCCTCCATGGAAGCTGAGTATTTTAAACAATGTAATTGTAGTAAATTCTGGACACTTAGCATCTTTAGAGCTAAGAGTGGCATTCCTGGGGCTGATGTGGCAGAGGTGATAAGAACTTCACTGGTGGCTTTGCCACACACATACTCCCCCAGAAGCTTGTGCTCCTTATCTCTTGTTCCTAAAGAATGTGAGCCCCTGAAAGAGAATGGGTAATCTGGCCCTATACCACTGCTGAGGTGGAAAAATGAAAAGCTCTGTTTGGTTCTCCCATTAGCACTCAGCACAGTGCTAGCTGGCTGATTAGTCTCCAATCAGATTTGTTAGGGAAAAGAGACAAAGTCAAGTATGGCAGCTCATGTGTTGTCAGGAGGACAATGTGCTGGGACTGCAGGACAAGGCCTGGGTGGGCTTAGCCCTGGTCGTTCTGATCCTGAGGTACACTTAGAGGGTCCACAATCAGAAGAAAGAAATGGATTCCACTAGGGACTGTCTCAACTTGGCCAGTTTTACCCCTGAGATGATAGTCGGCATTATCTGGAGACATTTTTGGTAGTAAACTCTGGGGTGATGGTGCCACTGGCATCTCTTGTGTAGAGGCCAGGGATGCTGCTAAATATCCTACAGTGCACAGGACAGCCTTCTGCCACAAAGAATTGTCTTCTCCATAATGTCAATACTGCTGAAGTTGATAAGGGTGTGGACTGGTTCGTTTGTTGGACGTGAATTCTGGTGGTGGACAGAGCTGTGAGCTGGGTGATTTTTAAGCTTTTTCTTAGCGCTTTGAATTTTTTCCTTAAAAAAATAGGCAGAGTTGGAAAATGGGAGGCATGTATTAAAGTTGGGAAATTGGGATTGGTTAGTTCTCTAAATTAAATGGTCACTATTAACTTTCGAGCATGGAATTTTTTTTTACGTAAAGGATGCTAAGAAATTATTCCTTAGGAGGCAATATAAAAAGAAACAGTTTAACTTGAGGAGAAAAAAAATGGGGTTCAATCAGAAAAACTATTTCTCTGTGTGTAACAATGAAAAGAAATTAGTCTAAGTTGCTGAGGAAAATTATAAAATCACCTTTTATGGACAACCTTTAATGAAGTTAAGCAGTAGTCATCTGTCTGGGATGGCGGGACCAACGCTGAACCCAGAGCAGGGTCCTTTTGAGTCTTGGCAGCCTGTGGCTCTCTTGTCTTATTCTTTGCACAGTCCACAGCATAAACAATATCACTATTGCTATTTTTTCCCTTAACACTCGGCCTCTCCTTTTCATCTACTCACCTCACCCACTGCCTATCCACATGTGTTAGTAGACATTTAAATGATTGCCGACGTTCCACTTGCTTCTTTCAGCTCATCCATAGTTCTTTCTCTTTTCTTTCCAGGATCAGAGAGCTTACCAGGACCAAGGCTCACATTGAATGCTGCCCTGTAGTTGTGACCCGCCAGTGGTATAAACAAAGAGCTCATCACTCTTCTAGCCTATGGTGTGATTGATACGTTGACTCAGAAAACTTTGCAAGTCACATTAGTGTTGAATTTTGCTGTCTTACTGAATTTCAGTGCTGTATCTAGTTTGCTGACCAATATCATTATCCTTAGATCTTTCTTGATGTTCCTCCAAATCTCTCCTGCCTGACAAAATTCTGTGATTGAGATGATTATTTCCCTTGAAAAATATTTTCTGGGTGGATTTGTTTTTGTGGTCTCTGCCCCATGTTTGTTACAGAGGGAGGAAATTATTTGATGTAACTTCTCTGAAAAGTTTTACTGAAAAAGAAAAAAGAATATAGGATCTTTTTCTCTTTTCTCTTCAGTCTATCCCCAACCTTATGTCTTTTACTTCCAGCCAAGGATTTATTTCCAAACATCCTGGGCACAGTGCGTATGTCCCTGTGTAGCCCACTTGTCTTCATTTAGAGAAAATTCTGTGTCATGACCCCAGACTGTACCTTTCCCCAGGCCAGCCATCTTGCAATGTTTTTACTTAGTGAAAGTTAGAGAATTTGGATGCTTTTGTATAAGCTGGTCTCTTAGAGTACATGTTGGTGGCTCATTTGTAGTCTTTCCTGATGAGTTGTTTTTCCTAACCTTACTGGTTAAGAGTGTAGGCTTGGAAGTCAGTCTGTCCTGATCCTCATCCTTGCTCTAATACTCACTTTATGGCCTTAGGTGAGTTACCTAAACTTTCTATGCATCAGTTTCCTCAACTATAAAATGAAGTCAATGATAATACTGACCATCTTAAGTTCTCATGAGGATCAAATGAGATAAATTACTTAACACAGAGCCTGGAACTAGTAATCACTCGGTAAATGTTAACTATGCAAAACAGTTATTTAAAGATGGCTGAAGCAAAGAAAAACATTGAAAGGTGAGATGTCATGAAACCTCTAGAATTCCCAAATGTTATTACAGTGATATCAACTTCTCACCTATTTCTTCATCCTAACAGGCCCAGTTGTGATCACTGTTGTGATCTTGGATGGAGGCTCATCTGTGGGCCCTGTGGGAGACCATGGACAGCAGGGTGCAGGTCCCAGTTCTGGGAGAGTGTGCCATTCCTGACCCCCACATGTTCTTGGTCATCAGTTCTCACCTCTTGCTAGGGTGACATTCTGCCAGAGTGTCATTCTTCCCTTTTAGTTCCAGTTGATTTATCAAGTCCATTTTGGTGAGCTCCAGTTTTAGGTGTGATCTAGAAACTATCTTTCCATCCCCTTTTAGACCACAACACTTGGCATTGCCCAGGCTTTCTACCTTGGGAGAATCCTACTTGTTTAGATACCAGAGCAGTGGACCCGTCCGACCCCTGGCTTCTGGATGCTGCACTTGCTTAACATCTGCCAGTTTGGGAGCCAGTCTCTGAGGCGACATCTACAGTTTCTTAGAATTTAGTTATGGAGGTGATCTGTGCCTTAACTCTTTCCTTTCTTCCCAGAGTCTTTTCTTGCCTAGTCAGTTTATGGGATGACACTCTCCAAGTAGCATGTCTAAGGGAATTTGCACAAATTGGGAACATTTACTTTGCTTGTGTTTTTACTTATTTTCCCCCTTCATTTGGATATATATATGTGTATGGGTATATGTCTGTGTAAGGCTGGGTTGTTGATATTCCCTGAGAGGCTCATTTGGCTCACAACAATGGACTACTGGTTGTCCTTTAATCTTAGTACGGGAGTTTTGAGGTGTCAGAGCCCAAAGAAAAAACTAGGATGCAAAGGAGGGCTGAAGGGCTTCCATAGTCCCAGTTACTGCACCAAGCCAAAAAGTAAAAAGAAAATAAGGACAAAGAGTGCAGAGACAAAGCCGTGGGAGACAGGGAGAGTTTGCAGAGTCAGCAGGCACTCCTATAGACCCTTTTCTGCTGCACAGCACCTCAAACTCTTAATCTTTACCCAAACTTGCAGATCAGCCCAGAACTTCTACCGGCCCACAAAAACTATACTAGCTGAATAATCTCCAGGATATATCAAATGTGAGTTGAAACTGGCATTTAGTCTTCTCCTTAACTGTCTTTATACATACTTATTCATATAGCAGGTAATTCTTAGCAAAGTTGAGGCCAGTTCAGTCTCTTAGCCTCTGTGACTCATAGGCCACCAGGAGCAAAGAAGACAAACTGCAAGGCTGAGAGTCAGATGTTGTATGTTCCTGTCAGGACCTGGTGACTCCCATTTCTTTGAGGTTTGCAATGGCTAAGGTGTTTTTATATTAGTTCTTAGGCCAGCAGAAAAATCCAGTTCTGTTGCTTTTGTCCATCTCAGTTCCATTTTAACGCAAGTCAGGAAATTCTTGCCTGATTGTCATTGACTGTGGAGGACCCTGGGACTTTACAGATGGAAAAGGCAGTTTTTGCTCTCAGAAAAATCCAAGTGAAGGAGAGAATACAATTAAAACAACTCCAGTTCAGTGTGCTACATGACAGAACAGAGGCAAGCGGGGGAGCAAAGAGAAAGAAGATAGGTTTGGTGCCTGCCTGGGCTGGTGTGAGGTAGGGTAGGAGGGGCAGGATGAAAAGAGGACCAAGAAGGCTTCTTAGAGGAGGTGAAAAGCTGAAACACAAGTAGGAGTCACTCTGGCAGGCATCCTGGGAAGAGGGAAGAACATGTGTGAAGGCCAGAAGTCTGAGAGACCCTGGTACATTTGCAGAGCTGCTAAGATTTCCATGTGGGCAAAGTGTAGGGTTGGGGAGGGGAGTCTGGCAGGGCTGAGGTGGGAGAGGCAGGCACCACCTAGCAAATATGAAAAGACCTCATGGGTCAAAGCGGTTTTAAGATGTAGGTGATAAGGGGCTATTTATGATTTTGCAAAACTCCTTCTGGTTATGGGGTGGAGAAGGGATTGGAAGCTGGGAACAAAACCAGGTCCATGAAGAGCCTCCACCCTAAGGTGGTCAAAGTTGTTCATCAAGAACCAAGGGCCCCCATTTCTCATATGGAAAATTGCTGTATCAAATAGGACAGTTAAAGATGGGCTGGGAGCCAAGCCAAGTTAGCTCTATGCCCATGGTTGGGAGTTAGCTGTTTCTATACTCTTTCTCTAGATGAATCCTTGCAAGGGTTAACAAAATAAAAAAAGAAACAGCTTTAGCTATAGTGTATGTAAAAAGATCTTGTGAAAGAAAGCAGCCAGAAAATTTCAGGCAGAGAGCGGAGGAAGGAAAAATATGCAGAGTAACAATGGATTATAACAAAAATGTGAACCCTTGTCAGAGAGGATGTGTCTGACTCACTCTTCAATAGGGAAATAAGCAGAGGGAAGCATGCTGGCTGCCTGCTGACAAGAAAGGGACAGGGGAATTTCAATAATCTGCATTTAATTCATTTCAGTTTGTATTTTAAATATAATACAGAGAACCTAACCATGGAAGAAGTGGACATTTGCGTATCAGTTATCACCATCAGTGTTGATTCACTTAGGAAGCTTGTTTATAATAGAAAGTCGAGGCTAAGAAATGTTTTTGGTGCTGTTACCTTAGGATACAGAGAGTTTCAGAATTTATTACTGAGGGCTGACATTTATGAAGCATTTGGAATGTGACAGGCACAGTTCTTAGAGATTTACATGTCACTCCTTTAATCTTCACAGCAGTCCAGGAGATAGGTCGTGTTATTAGCATCCCCATTTTACAGATGAAGAAACCAAGACATAGAGCTTATGTAACTTGCTCAAGGTTACATAACTAATGAACTGGAGAGCAAGGACTGAAATCCGAGCAGTCTGGCTCCAGGTTCACTCTTAACCATCCTACTAAGCCTTCTCTGAGAACTGTCTAGGTAAGCAAGGTAAGCCAGTTAGATGATATGGAAATGGATGTGTATGCTGATCAGAGCTGTTCACAGGCGGCATTTGACAATTCTCAGTGCATACAGGATAACAGAGTTGTAGGAAAAAGTCACAAAAGAGAAAACCAAAAATGAGAAATCCCAAAGCAAAATAAAGGACGCAGTGCAGACTTGCTGGAGGTGGGGAGACTGAGGATGCGTGGGCAGGAGGGGCTGGTAGAGAGGCAGAGGTCACCTGCCAGGAAGAGAACTCTTAGAGGAGAACGTGTGTCAGCACAGCAGGGGCCACGAAACAAGGGATAGCGCAGGAGCACTGCCATGCGGTCTCTTGAAGCCTCTTCTTCAGGACTCTGCCCTGAGAGCAGAAGAACTCCGTGGGATATGTTGGCAGGTGGACGTGGCCACAGAACCGCAAAGCCATGGACCTGAGAAGCCCTCCTGAGGTCACCCGCTCCACTCCCTGTTCGAATGTGACTGTGCTTACCCATCTCAGAACACATGAGGTTTTTCTGTCTTTTTAAACTTCTGGGATAGCTTGGAGAAGATATGCTACTTCTTTCCCTAGGATCAAGGTTTTGTGAGGTGATCGATCCATGGTTTCTTCAAATGCTTGAGGTGTCTGATGCTCTTGTTCGTTTGTGGTCTCATAGACAGTGAGAACTGGAAAGAAACTTCCACTTCTGCTGGTCTAACTCCCTTACTTTACAGACAGAAACAGTTTTAGGACAAGTGGTACTCAACAGGGTCACCCAGCTGGTTGGTGGCAGACACAGAAATGAGTCCAGTTCTTCTGGTCTGGCTCAGCACCCTTTAACAAGCCGGTTTTACTGAAGGTCTGCTTTCGTGAAGTACTCAACGCAGATTACCAGTGAAGTGGCTAGTTATGGGTTCAGAGTAAGTTCCTGAATTAGTGTCTCTTTTTATTTATTCATTCATTCATTCATTCATTCATCCATTCATTTTCTGTTTCCTGGTTTTCTTTTACCCCTTTCTTGTCCCCACCCGTCATCCCATCTCTGATATCTACCATATTTGCTCATTGTCCTCAGATTTCTTATACTCTCTCCTGAGTTGCTGCTTCTTTTTCTCACTTTCATGGTTCTTCTCCCTCTCCTCCTCTCCCTCACCCTTCCCCACCCCCACACACACAGACATGCACGCATCCACAGACACACGCATGCACACATACAGACGTACACACTCACGTTGGCTCAAGTTCTTTCTCTTGATTTAGAGAGAGACAGACAGATTGGTTCCATCCTCTCCCCCTCAGGAGTGTTAAAAACCAGTCCATCTGCTGTGGATCTAGTTATTATTTGAAATTTTGTGTTATGGAAAAAGAGGGATGCTAGGATTCCTATATTTTCTCACTCTTCTCTTTAAACACAAGGAAGTAGATGTTTTTCACCTAATAAGCACATTAATAAAAACTTGGCAGAGAATACGGAAGCCATATTGACATTCCCCTTTTAGGGGAATTAGTATAGTGCCTTTTGCAGATGGGCACGTAATGAATTTTTGATGACTGAAGTGATGCATGCTAGTCATGGCTTAATCACTAGCTCACTGAATCTCCACAATAGTCAGCTTTCCTTCTTTGAATTATTTTTTCCCACGTCAGATTGTAGAGATTCTGTCAGTAGAAAGGCTGAGGAGAGAGCAGTCAGTCACTAACCTTAGGGCTAAAGTGTGAGTGTGAGAGAGACCCAGGGCCAGAGCCCCAGACTCTCAGATCAGAGGGGTTATAACTGCTGAGGCCTGTGGTGGGTTGGGAGGCAGCGACCTTCGACCTTCGGAGCTCCTCCAAGAATTCATTCTTTACTAATGGCCCCAGAGGGGAATCCCAGCAGCAAGGACTTCTCAGTGGTAGCTTTCCTTCCTACCTTGACACAATGGGGCCACTCAGTGGAATTCACGTGCTGTCCTCCTTCCTTCTCAGCCCCACCTCGTGCAAATCTGACCTCGCTGCAGGCTTCCTCAGGTAGGCTCAGTTGACTTTGCTGTCTCTATCCCACTCACATGCTTACCCACCCAGTTCTTCTCTTCAAGTCTAACTTCTGAGCCACTGGTCCTCTCTTACTAAGGAACTACATATTAGCCTTCTGAGGTGCAGTTTTCTTCCCGTTCCATCTAATGTGACTGTATAGGCCAGAGATGATAGACTTTTATTTTATCCCAATTTCAGTTACGGGGCCTACTCTCCAGCTTCCTTCTGCTCTGCCTGCTGCTCTCCTCCTTCTGAACTATGGACAAGCATAAAATAAGGACTAAGAGGCTAATATTCTGGTAGGACTTTGGACAAGTGCAAAACAAGGGTGTCATAATTGGTCCTTCCTGCTTCAGATCAAGATTTCATTTTTAAAATGTATATGAAGTCACTTTGAAAAGCATGGGATGCTGTAGGAAGAAAATTATCTTTTTGTCTTAGTCTTTTAGGCCTTTGAGTTAGCGTTTTTACAGTTGGGTTGATGAGTAATATTCTACATCCACCCGCCTTGGGAGATGGAGCTCATAGTTCGTTGACTAGTGTTAGCAATGTTATTGGAGGCTATGGAATCAATTTTTGTTTTTACAAATACAAATAAAATGCAGACCTATTACTTTACTTTTTCTAACTTCCTAAGATAATCTGCATGCAAAAGACTGAATTATTTGGGCATTTTTCTGGAGATATGAAAGACATCTTTTAATTTCTCGAAGAAGGGGGCTGAGGGTTGTAGAGAAAAGTGACTTTCTCCTGAATCTCCTGGCCCTTTCTGGACAGAATCTTTCCCTGGGGCAGGACACTCCTCCCAGGGGACATTAGGATGTTAGGATATGAGTGAAAATGTTGGAGTTGTCACTGTGACATTTGGAGCCAAGAGTGCTAAACACTCTACTATGCTGTGTACAATCTGCACTGTGAAAAACTGTCTCACTCCAAATGCTGGGAAACACAGCTAGGACAGCATAAAATCGTGGAGAGATAAAGATGGAAGTCCCTTTAGAGGCTAGGATTCCTCCTTTGACAGAGGAGAAAACCTTGACCTAGAAAAGAAAAGCGGTTTGCTTAAGGTCACACAGCTACCCGTGGCAGAGCTGGGACAGGAGCCTAGCCCTCGGCAGGTTCTCGGCCCAGTGCTCCTTCCACCTCGCGTCTTCCCACCCTGTCGGTGCAACAGAGGGACAGCGAGAGCTGTGACTTTAGCAGTAGGCCTCGCAGAGCGAGGACAGCAGGCAGGCCCTGGCTGGCTGTCTCTGCAATTCTGGAGTTGAGCCAACATGTGGCCTCCTGGACCCACTATGCCCAGGGCTGTTTGGGGACCGCTGTTTTTCTTTCAGGGAGTAGGTTTGCTTATTGTGTTCAGATTTTCTTCCTCCCCCAGAAAACTCCCCCAAATAACCCCTGTGTTAAGGAGCAACAGGAGTTAGCTTAATGAAACATAGTAGCTTCCCTTCGGATAGAGGAGGGACTCTCTTGGTGAGTGCCCCATGTTGTGTGCACTCGTGGGAGGATGGAGAAGAGGCTCTGGATGGGTGGTCAGCAGGGGGACAAGGTCTATTCTTAGCTCTGTTGCTATGTGATGCTGGGCAGGCCATTGAGGTTTCTTATTCTTCCTGCTCAATCAGCTCTCAGTGCTCTGCTTCCTGTCCCCTGCCTTGGGCATTGCAGCCACCATCTCTCTCCGGTGAGGTGGAGGAGGGCACCTTGTGGTGTCTAGATGTATTGGTTAGTGTCCAGGCAGGAAACAAATATCATACTCAAATGAAGCAGTTGAGGAGATTTTAATAAAAGGAATGTTTTCTGTGGAGGCAATCAGGTTAAGGGTACCCAGTGGCCACAGAGCCCCTTGATCTCTGCCTTGTAGACTCCTGTCCCTTCCAGGAGGAATCTCTAGGTGGCTAAGTATCTTCCTTTTTCTCCTCCAGATCCACTTTCCATGCTTCTCCACTTGCCTATAACCCCAAGGTGGTAAGTAATACATCGCCTGGGCCACCGTGCCTC
>CM053503.1:74099892-74421277 GCA_028627145.1 Eidolon dupreanum | reverse complement strand
CCATTTCAGCTCTGCTGTCTTCTGTCTTAGCTTAATTCCTAGACAGGCTTTCTCTACTGTGGAAGTTGGGCAGGAGAAGGAGGAGGAGGAAGGGAGATAGTACCTGTAGAGCTAGGCTATGTGTTTCTTTTCATTTGTGAATCTAGAGAAAGACATGCACTCCTTCTCTCCCAGCCTCCGTGTAACAAATATTATGAGAAATTAGTCCTCTCAGCTGGAATGAGAAGGAGAAATGTTGGCAAGGTCTGGACCAGACCTATCCTTGGGCAGCTTGCAGGCTCAGAGTCTGCATACCTGGACCACACAAAGAAGGTAGGAAAAGGGTTTTTATTACCTGAAGAAGAGGGGAAGGTAAAGCATTCTGGGAAGACCAAAAATATAGCTCCTACAGTCCATTTCCCTGGGTATAGTTGGGGAGCAAGGTGTGTATGTGGCAGAAGTGGAGCATGAGGGCTTTGGGAGCTGAAGCTAAACAGAGAGCAGGGTTCTGAGAATGACAGCTTCCCTGTGGCAATGGGGAGGCCCTGAAGTGTTTACACAGGGGAAAGATTTAGTCTGACTTATATTTTTGAGGCATAATCTGAAAAGTAAAGCTACTCACCATTAAAAAGAAAATATCTTTAAAAAGCATACACTGAAGCAGAAAAGAAATGCAATTGGAATTACCTGCCATTTAAGTCTCCCTGCTTCACTTCCTTCCCAAACATCCATTGTCTAAGGACCCAGCATGATCTGATGGTGCATATTTTCGGTTTGCATTAGAATTCTTACTTATGCACGGCCTGATCCTTTTAGTTTGGGGCTTGAGGGCCAGGGCTAATGTGCCTGATTGCTGGGCCAGGCTCCAGTTCAGCCGTCTCTATGGAGCCAGAAGCATTTGCAGGCAGATCCTGGCTGGGACACTGGCAGGCAGCCTCCCAAAGCTGCTGCCTTCAGTTCCCACCGTGAGCCTGTGAGTCACACCAGGCCCTGTCACACTTAGAGCCTTAGAGCGGGCGCTAAGCCACACGCTCTGCTCTCCCCACAGCAGGCAATTGCTACTGACACTGTCAAATTACACAATCATTTTTCATTTGTCAAGACCCACCTGTCTCCACGCAAAATAGAGACTGACAGTAGGGTGGGGGTGGACATTTATCAGCACGAAGGAAGCAGAGACATTTTGCTAAGAATGACTGCTGGAGCATCAGTGGCAGAGACTTCTGGAAGGGTGAAGGCAGGGAGGATGGCTAAAGACTTGGACTCTGGAATTGCACTGTTTGGATTCAACTCCAGACACTGGGTCTTACTGACCATGTAACTCAAGCAGGTTGCTCTAACTTCCTCATTGTGGGGTATGAGATAAGATCACCTACTTTATAGAGTGTGCAGGTGAAATGGGAGGATGATCATACCACGCTCAGCATAGTTTCTGGGTCAGTAAGTGTGAACTGTTACCAGTATCACATTTTTCTGACCTTTTCATTAGGTAGGTCCTTGTTTGTGATTGGATTTATCTAAGTCACCGAATGTTCTTCTTGGGTGCTGAACTGTCAGTGGGTGGTCGGGTTCGGGGCAGGGCAAGCCTATACAGTGTTGGCAAGGAGGTATCTCAGTGGCCTTGGCCTCTAGGGGCACGTCCTCCTGGCCTTTTCAGAAAGGACTTCTTTCTCACTGCAAATTTCCTGCCAGTCTGGAAGAAGTAGAGATAATTACAGAGCTGGAAAGACCATGTGGTTGATTTAGTTTTCAGAAATAGTTGGTGTGCAAATATTTTCACAGGTTCCTTATTTATTAAGTCAGGCACAGATTGGAAACCTCAGCATTTTAATATATCGCTTTACTGGGGTCCTGTGCATTGAAAATGAATGGCATATTTATCCAACAGTGGGTTTTCAGGATGATTTCTTTTTCTAAAATTATAGTGTTGTGACTTTAGGGAGCTTATAAATGCTCTATCCTCCCTAGTGTGGACCAACTGAGAGCTAGGACCTCACTTTTGGAAAGGCAGAGGTCACACGATTAGCAATTTTTTTAAGTGATAAAGCAGAACCAGAGGACAAGACGTGACTTGAGGTCATGAAGGGGCTCCCTGATATTTTCCCTGAACAAAGCTTGCCTGTGTGATCGCACCCAGCCTCCCCTGCAGGATCAAGTCTCTGACCACGTGAAGGAAGAGGGAAGGGAGAAGAGGCATGTGTGTCTTCGTCTTGCATCAACCCGTCCAGAGCCAAACCTGACCCTTCTCAGGGCTCCCACCTCAGTAAGTGGCACAACTGAGCATTTAGTTCCTCAGGCCAGAACCTTCGAGTCTCCCAGATTCCACTTTTCCCATCTCACCTTACATCCAAATGAACAATAACTGATGTTGAATACATCTCAATAAAATATATCTCACTTCCAACCATACCTCATCTCCACCACCACCTTTGTCTGATCCAAGCCACCTTCATTTCTTGTTTGCTTGGGCAACCTGAATATCTTTCCAACCACTCTCTTTGCCTCCCCTCTCAAACAGTAACCATAGTGATGGTTTAAAACTATAAATCAGATTGTTACTCCTCCTGTTAGAAGCAAAATCTAACTTCTTTACTTTTTTTTTTTTTTTTTTTGCCTTTGAAATGCTTCATGACAGCTCCTGCCTACTTCCATGACCTTCCCTCCTCCCACTGCCCCCTGCTCACGCTGCTTCAGCACTGTGCCCTTCTTGGGGTTCCTTGAGCACTCCAAACCCACTCTTGCCTCAGGACCTTTGCACATGCTCATCATTCTACTCAGGTCACTGCTCAGCTCTTGCCTCCTCAGAGAGACCTCCCCTGACCACTCTTTTTGCTTTTATCTTACTTTTTAAAAATCATTTATTACTAGTTGACATTAGATTATGCATTTTTAAATGCTTGTTTAGAACTTTGTTCTATTTACTGCTGTTTTCCTGGTGCCTAGCATGGGTCTGACATAGAATGGAAGCTCAGTAGATGGGCACTGAGTAAATCAATCCTGTAGCCAGACAAGTCTGAAAGAAAAAGTCCAGAAGTGGCAGAGTCACACCTGCTCACATCCTTCTCCCAGGCACACTTGTCAGTTCAGCCATTCCTTCTTCATGGTACCAAGGCAGGAGGAAGCTCTTTATTCTGATATTTCAGAGAGCTGGTTTAGCATTGCACTTATTGCTATTGGCCTTATTTTACAGATGAGAAAAGCCCCATTTCCATCCTGTGTCTTTGTGCTCTTAACTTCTCACTCTATTGCTTTTTAGGCTCATGTACTTATAGCTTTTCTCTTCTAATTCTCATCACAGTCCTATGAGGTGCCCATTTTACAGCTCGGAAGGCAGATGAGAAAGGCATTTGTGGGTGGGGTTTAAGTGACTTCTTCAGCATCACACAGCCTGAAGTAGCAGAGTGGAATTTGGATTGAGGAGGCTTGCCTCAAAGCCTTTGTGCTTTACTCCTGCTCCTCATCTACTGCCACTCCTTAGGACACAGAGGCCACCAAAAGTGCAATGACGCCCAGTGCTGTCTTGAGGACCAGTGAGATGAATGCATGTTTAGCTCTTTGTGCAGGCTCTGTGAGAACCACTTGGCACTTATTGGACACCTGTTGTGGGTCAGCTTTGTGCTAGTTCCTGGGGATACAGGATTGAAGTCTATGCCCTCAAAAAAGTCAGTCTAGTAAGGGAAAAGGAATAGTGAAACCCAGCAATTTCACTACAATGTGGTAAGCACGACAGTGTGGTGATCCCAGGAAGTAATGGCATGTAGCAGGGGCACTTAACCTAGTCTTGTGAGGTTAAGGAAGGCTTTTAGTAAAGGGGATCTACTGGGAGACTGGGAAGATGGGTAGGCACTAGCTAGTTGAAAGGAAGAAGGATGAACGTGCCTGGCAGGTGGTCTGAGAATCACATGCAGTTCACTATCTTTGGACTAGATTGATGAGTGAAGGAGTGAAGCAGATGAGGCTAGAGAGAAAGACATACCTTAAAGAGCCTTGAGTGACAAGTGAGACAGCTGAGACCATGTCCTATAGGCAATGGGAAGTCTGACTGACTTAAAGAAGGCAGGCGGTGTGATCAGATGTGTCTGTGAGACTGATTACTCTAGTTTCCGTGAGGAGAGTAAATTTAAGAGAGAGCCAGAAAGAAGGGAAGACAGCCAACCAGTTATAGGACCACTGCAGTAGGTGAGGACTGACCTAAGATGGTAGCTGTGGGGACAAAGAGGAGAGATTTAAGAAATATGACAGCGGTAAAAGCCTCAGCTACCATGTTAGATAATTTTGCACTTGATAATTTCCAGGCAAGAGGCAATAGTCACAGTCTAAAGAAAATATGGACACAAGGCATAAGATAAACCACATGTCTTCACTAGAGTATGATGCAAACCCATCACAGGTGCTTCAAAGGTGCAATCACTTCACCTCCCCTCTGCGTTGGTTCTCCGAGGAGAAGCTGGACAGCTGTAGCCATGCTGCCATTGCTGCAATGCCACAGCCTCCTGCTGCAGCAAAGCTGGTCTGCAGTTTGGGTCTTCCCTCCCCAGCCTCTCCCAGTGATTCAGCAGAACTCCGGAGTGTTAGTTTTTTCTGTAAACCTTTCTCCCTTTCTCCCAGCATTTCCCTTCTGAGCCCTCTGACCCATCCCGGCTGGTGCTGACTCTTCCACCATCCCTTTAGCTTTCAATTGATGTTTTCCAAAATCCCAGGAAATTCAGGCTTATGAATACAGATTGGTGGGGAGCATCTACAAGGACTCTAAAAGTACAATAAAAGAGAAGAAGAATTACAGCAGTCTTTCAGATTTTTTTCTTGGCTGCAGCAGACTATCTGGGTAAAGCCTAAACAGGACGTACTGCTTCTTCAGACTGTTTTAACTGTCCACTAGCAAGGTTGCATGGATGAACTAAGTAATGATTACAAACCCTTAGAAATGCAGGTCTTAAGTATTCATGGGTGTGACAAGCTGCTGTTTGTTTTGCCTAATTGAATTGAACCACCTCAAAACTTTCTTTTTTGGGGGGATATTGTATAAAATATAATAATCTAGAATAAAGCAACTAAAAATGTGATTAATTTACTTACTTTCTCAACCAACTAAGAGTGGACTTTCTCAAAACCTTTGTTATAAATCATCCGTTGGGAAGTGGTGTAGGCCAGTGAACAATGCAAGCCTCTACTTCACCCTGGACAACTGCAGGGAGGACATCTTCCCCTTGTTCCTACTGTTTCACCACTGCTAAGGAAAAGCTAAAATATAAACATTTATTTTTATTCATTTCTTTTGAGAGAAGGAGCTTGTTCTCCATTCTGCTAAAGCAACCCTGGAGTCTAACACTTCTGGAAGAAGAGACAATATATGTGCAGTAGTTAAAGACCTGAGTCTGAGTTGTGGCTCTTTCGATTAAGCCTCTACCAGCTACCTAATCTCTCTGAGCTTCAGTTATTCACCTATAGTCAAGGAATTACAACTCCCTGCTCAAAGCATTATAAAGGTGGAATAAAATAATGTGCACAAAACTATTCTGCCTGGAACATAGTAAAGACATGAAATGTAATTAATAATGATAGTGATAATAGTGGTAATAATCATAATGATAATAAAATATAATAAAGACCTAAAAACATTTTGCTTTGAGGTTAAGGCATAAATGGTTAGATCCATTTTAGAGACTTGAAATTCAAGGTTTCTGGCCACCAGTCAGAGATGACTCTTAGAATGAGACCCAGATAGCCCGGAGAGGGAACACTTCCCCTTAAGCTTCATGTGCTCCCCATCCCCAGGTCCTGGGCTCATTCGCATTGCCAGGGCATTGAAAGGCTGGTCAAGAGAGGCAGAGGACTTGACCACTCTCTAAACTGTAATCTGAGAAGAACTCTAATGAATCAAGAAGGTATTGATTTCTCCGATGAGATATAAGCTATCTGGAATCAAGATGGAAAAAAAGAACAAGGCCGTGTCCTCTCCCCACTAAAGTTTCAAGCCTGTCCTGGGCTGAAAAGAGTTACAAGGAATTTTTATCAGTCCTTTTGACCTGTGACCCTGATGCCTACTGCTGCCATAGTCTTCTGAGGGCACATTTTTCATTACCTGTGATTGTCAGTGACTCTCTCTTTAGCTCATCAGTGCCTACCTGATTCCCTTTGATTCACTCTTTTATAACCTTTGATTCTATGTCCAGTGTTCTTTCTAGGACCCTATGCTGTCTTGAGTTGTAGAAACATGTATTTGCTCAAGATCGCGAGTGACCAAATTCCTAGTCCATTGCTCCTTCCACCAGGATACCATTCAACTTCAACATTCAATTTCAGAGCCATTTCTCTGAAAGAGTTAACTGTTCTTTACACTGGGTACAGTTTAAGAACTTTTTTTTTCATTACATCTCAGAGGAGAAAGGAACTGACAGAACTCTATCACCTTTTCTGTATGTTGTTTGACTTTCAGTGGCCTTCCAGTGGAAGTCTATGGAAAACAGTTGTCCCAGTTTCTATAACTGACTCTCCCATTTAATGACCCTGGGATATCAACCTGATCTACTTGATGCTACATTTTATGATCACTGTTCCCTGTAGGGTCCTCATCAGAGACGAGAATTGTGACTATCAAATTCCATATGAAACTTCTGGGGCTGTTAGAATGTTCCATAGGAACCTCCAAAACCATCTCATCTCCAGGCATAATAACCCCATTTCTTTCTGCTCATCTTCATAGAAATCACTTTGCAACCTCTTGCTAATTTCGTTTCTCTTCTTCAGACTCTGGGTAAGTGACCTCCTCAGACACATTTTTAGAGTGACATGGCTACTGTAAGCTCTCTGGTCTAAAGCCTTAGTTCTTATGCTTTAATGTGCTTGAGACTCATGAAGAGAGCTTATTAAAATGCAGGTCATGGGCAGCAGCCCTCGAGGCTGATTTGGGAGTTCTGGAGCTGAGGCCAGGAGGTTGTGTTTAGGATCATTTTTCTCAGATTCTGGTACAGGGATGGCTTGGAAACCAGATCATGATCTGAGTAGTGATTTGAAATGACTACAGAGGAAAGCATGGATTCTGCCACATAGCAGGACATAATAAATTCTTGTTGGATAAGTGAGTATATTGTTCACTGTACGGTAGACTGCTACCAAGAGATTTTTTAAAATGTAACTTTTCTATTCCTATCATGCACAGAGGAGATTAGTTTCCTAAAAGACAGTGGGCAGAGGGGTTTTCCTGCAGGTCCATTGTTGGAGAAACTGAGATTTGTTTACCCACAGCATGTTTGTTCTACAAAGAATACTGTATGACAGTATTCCATGTAATACTGTATGACAGCTTCCATGTAATAAGCTTTGTAACTCACTGCAAAATGGAGTACCAAGAAGCATAAATGTCAACTACCACTCTCAAGAATTTTGTTACGTAGAATGGAAAGATCACTAGCAATGGTACTATGGCATTTCAGAAAAAGTGGTGGCCCATTCAGTTGGAGAGTCTTGGAAGACTTTGCAGAAGTGGAAGGTATGAGCTGAGCCTTATAGGATGAGTCTAATCTGAGTAGGTGGAAAAGGGGCATGTGTTCCAGGTGATGGTATATGGTGGAGTGAAGCATGTGTGTGAGAAAGTAACTGTTCTCACAATAGTGAGTCCACTGGCATGGCTAGCACTTAGGAGGGTAGGGAGAGAGAAAAATAGCTAGCACTTAGGAGGGTAGGGAGAGAGAATATACATACATATATATATATATATATATATATATATATATATATACACACACACACACACACACACACATACATACACACACACACGTATATATATATATATATATATATATATATATATATATATATATAATTTAATATATATTAAAATATATATATTTTATTTAATTTTCACAGCAGTTCTACAGGAAAGGTAATAATGTTTCCTTTGTATAGAAAGAAGTTCAGAAGAGTAAATTAAATAGTTCAAGATCACACAGCTCTCAAAAGGCAGACCTGGGATTTGAACCCAATGCTTGTGAATGCTCAGCCCAATGCCAGGGAGCTTACTAACTTCCCCAGTAAAACTACTGGAGATCCCTGAATGTCAAGCTGAGGGTTTTGTATTCAACTTCCTGGTAATGGGTGCCTTGCAAAGAAGGGTCTAGAGGCCAGCTTCCATCCCAGAAGTCTGTCCAGGTCCCTCTGCCACTCCAGGACTTCTTCTGGAACTACTACCCTGGAGAAACCACAGCCATACTATTTTGACCTGTCAGACCCTGTTGGCTGCTTGTTGTATGCAAACAGAGTATCATGGGAAAGCAGGTGGAGAGTTTTACAGATTCCTTCTTCAGCAGCAATTGTCTAATTAATATTGTCACCACATGGCCCAGTTATCTTGTCAAGAGCAAGCAAATGTCAGCAGTACATGCTTGGGTGCGTGTGTGTGTAAGAGTTGTTGATAAATCAGCAGCTTTTCCATGTGAACAAAGCCTGCATCTCCAGTTGACATCTTAATGCCAGGGCTTAGAAAACCCAGGGCAGGGATAATGAAACTTCCTGCTTATAAGTAGCAGGCTAAGAAACTCTTTGGCTCCATGTGGCAAGAATGGCCATGGTTATCACTTTTCATCGGGGAGTGTGTTACTACTCTCCTTCATAATAATGAGTGGTGAGGGCACATTTTCTTCTGGTAATGGATTTGGTGGGACAGTTCCCAAACAGGGCAGACAGGAGAGGGATAGCTCTAAGGTGACTATCTTGTTCCCCAATAAAACGTGTTCCTTCATTGTGTAAATGAGATATCAATTTAGAAAGGACAATTTTTTAGTGCCTTCCAAGGTTACAGAGTATTATCCCATGCCATTTAATTCTCACAAGAGTTCTGGCAAGTCTCTGTAATCATCTCCATTTTGCAGATGAGAAAACTGAGCCTTCAAGAGATCGAATGTCTTGACCAAAAGTTATACAAATATTAGTGAGTGTGGGTGAGGCCGCTAGAACCCGTATTATATTTTCTTATACGTGTTCACCCATTTGCATGTTCATTCATGCTTTCACGCATTCATTTATTCTTTCAACATTTACTGAATACCTACTATGTTCCTAGCATTGAGTTAGCTGTGGAGATCTAAGGATAAAAATGTGAAATGCTTTGAGATCCTTAAGTAGAGAGCTAATATAAGAGGGAGCAGGTCAACGATTGTTTCATTCTTTGGAAACCTAATTGGTGTTATTTCCACTTACATTTAAATACAACAAATAATATTAGGAATCTATGAGTATTCTGGCCAGTACTCCGGTCTCTAAAGATATTTTACTCTTACTTATTCATCTGTACACTTTTGGGTGTTCTATTCCCTGCTCTGGGTCAATACTTGCCTCAATTCAATATTAATTACTTCTTGGATGCCTGCATTTCCTTTCTCTTGGTTCCTAAAAAGAAAACATTTTAAATGCATCTGCATTTAATTAATACGTCAGATTACTGAGTCATTTCCATAGAGGTTGTCCCCACTTCCTTTTCCTAGCCTTCTTGTCAAAGATCATTTAATTTGAAATGGCCATAATTTTAACTTTAACTTTAAGATTAAATTCTGCTTCTTCTTTCTTATGTCCCTCTTCTACAATTAGTTTGTGCCTTCAACATCACACACCATATAGTGCCTTGGGTTATAGGCATGTGCCTACACATACTATCTTCTTTACTAAATGGTAAGTTCTCTCAGTGACAGAATCATGATGTATTTATCATTATACCCTTCACAGAACCTAGAACATTCCATGATATGTTTAAGGGTCTCAATAAATATTTGTAAATTGAGATCCCAGAGTGCCAAAGCTCATCTCTTCAAAAGACTCTTTTTCAGGGGCACTGTACGCAATCCCCCAAGTGCCCTCAACCTTAAGGAGTGCAGTCTTAACTATGAGCCCCTACCCCCCACCACCACCTGACCTGAAGGTTTCTTTTCAGCAGCCTGTAACCTCTCTTGCTAAGTATTCGCTTTCTTAGTTCACATTTTCTTTAAATGTTCTTGAGTTTGTTGAATAGAATTTCTCCTACTTGGAGTTAAGTTGGAATCTTTGAGCAGAGCATCAGGATACCTCATCAGGTGACATCTGAGGTCTGCTTGTCAAGCTGTGGTTGATCTGTATCTTACAGAGGGCATTTGTGTGGGTGTAGAGTGTTTGTAAGGAGAAAGTAAGGAAGAGCACTGATGCCCCATAGAAGGGAAAGAGACTCAGGGAATAAATGAAGTGTGAACTTCTCTGTTTAGATCAAAGACATGAATGGGATTGGAGATCCAGGGCAGGTGCTGTCTGGGAATGCAGGCAGGGGTAGGGGGGACAAGTATTTGATTTGGCTAAGCAGCCTCACAATTTTGATTACTGAAGTTTTGGGCTGCTCTGAAGACAAAATTACAAAGTTACTTGGCTCTCTCAAAAAGGTTTACTTTGATATAAGGACATGTTTAGTCAGTCCCTTATCCTCCATGAGTACGCCAAAGCAGACAGTAGGTTCCCATTGGGGGCAGTGTCGTTCGTTCTGCAAAGAATTTTTCCTTTTGGGAAAGGTTTCCACTGAGGTTATTGGAGTTTACCAGAATCTACATGCATCCCAAGCTGTGTAAAGTGAAGCTGGTCTAGGGAAGCCAAGTTTCTTACAATCTTTGCAAGTATTGGCCTATAGTTAAATCCCACAGAGCAATTTTGCATCGCTTAAGAATAGGAGGCCTGGACATGGGTCACACTCTTCCAAGAAGTCTTTGGAAGAGGCCACTGTTAGAACAAGCCACTGATCAAGAATACGGTGGGGAAGAACAGGCCCTCAAATCATGGTTATTAAACAGGATTGAATTGAGTTGAATGTTGCCCTCTCTTTTGAACTTCCTTCCCTAATTTCTGTGGCCTCTCTTTCTCTGGCTTTTTCATCTTCATTCTCAGAGTATTGGTCACCCTCAGATCTGAGCCTTTACACAGCCCCTGTGGACCCAGTATATATAGGCTGACCTAAAAGGATGAATAAACACACAAAGCCATGTTCATTTTTTTTAAAGCAAATGAATGAAATTAAAACCTGAGGAAACTTCTAGCCAATGGCAAGAGTTAGCCACTGTAGGCTTTAGTGATGAGGTGACCCTCCAAGAAGGCTTTGGAGGTAAGGCATAGGAAGGGCCAGCTGACAGGCACAACCCTTCTCCACCCACTTACGTAAAGGCTGCTGTGAAATGCAGAACAGTATTTTAAGTGCATCGAAGGTCGTGGATTGAAAACCGAGAGACCTTGAAATGGAGAAATGTTTGCTTTAGTAACCAAGGGCGTTGTCTCTCTGGGTGGGACCAGCAGGGCTTCTGGGCAGGGCTCATGGTGCACCCAGGGCTCCAAGCCTCAAAGTCCTGTTGTGGGAGAAGCAGCTGCCAGCAGTCGTTCCCTGCTCAGGCCTGGGTGGGCACCCTCCCTCTGCTTGAGTGCTGTCTCTGTTTTGAGCAGTGTTCAGATTTAAGAAACTTGGCCTCTCCAATCTTTCACTGATGGCTATTAATTCACTGATAATTTTGTGAGTACATAAAAGTGTTAGGGTCTCTTAGTTTCATTCAGTGTATGCATACTCACTAATAATGTGATTTTTGTTCCCATTTAAAAAAAACTCGTTTCTCTTATTGTTGCCTCAATTTGTTCTGGAAGCTTAATTGGGCTCCCCAACCTCTCTGTGCCATGACTTCTAAGACCTGTCCTTTGCCTTCTCAGAGCTGGGAAGGATGAGTGATAAAATAATGAAAAAGACCCTGAGTTTCTCTAGGTCAGTGTGAGGTCTCAGGTGGAGTTTTATTACCAGACAAGCAGGAAAATACTTAACCAACTTGGGGTAACCCACTCCAGCTCTACCTGCCCCAGCCAACGACAGGGCTTCGATGAGGTAAATAATGATGTTAATAACTATCATTTATTAGGTCCACCCCTTGCTGGCCAGGCATACCTGTGAGCTGGACGTTAATATCGGTATCACACAGCTGAGATGGCTGATGCTTAAAAGGCCCTGCTGATAAGAAGTGGTGCTGGATCTGAACCCGTGTGTATCTCATGCTCTTTTCCCTGTCATTACATACAACCCTCAGAAAAGCCAGGAGCCCTGAGACTGGGTTTGTATTCAGTTCTCACTCAGCAATTATCCTTTCCAGACTATTATAATTTGATAGGTAGATAGTAAATAGTTATCCCTAACGTTTAACTGTTAGGTTATATTCCTGACTGGAAAAGTGAACTGGACAGGAATTTTTTGAACGTTTCACAAATGGCTAACCTGAGGCTAAGCGTAGTCAAGTGGTGTTTTCAAGGTCTTGCAAGGAGTAACTGGCTGGGCTGAGGATCTGGATTTTGAGCAGTGACCATTAGAAGGAGTTGTCCCTTCCCTCTGCAGAGAGTTGAAATTCAGAAGGACACCAGACGCGAGTTCCCAGAACAGAGGATCCAGCCCTTCCCAGGCCGCCCTTGAGACTGGAGGAAGTGAGAGGGCTGCTGTCTGCGTGCTGGCATACCTCCCTCTCTAATGAGCACCATCTGTGCCTGCAAGCATCTTATGTGGTGGCAGAATCCTGTTCTCCCTTGCTCGTATCTTCAGCATGGTCTCTCCGTGGTCTAAGAATTGCAGTGGCTTAGGAGAAACACACGAGAGCCTTCAGAGTGGTTGCAATGCTCTTACCTTGGAAATCGCCTAGAAACAAATGATTCATCATGCCCTCTGCTTCCAGGCAAGATCACACTTACAGCATCCCCAACAGTGTGTAGGGGGGAGACAGTGTGTTACTATTCTTAATGGTCTGTGTGAGGATGACATAACTCAGGACCTCGTGGGTAGGCGGTTCTTCTTTACACCACGCCTGAATCTAAGGAGACAGAGAGGAGATACAACTCCTTATTCGGGGTCTTTAAGAAAATGGTGGACAGAGCTGACTTCCTGTGGCTGACCAGGCAGACACCATCGAGTACTGAGCAAGTACCACTGGACTGTGGTCAAGACCAGAGACATGTTCCATAGGCCAAGGGAACACATAGACTGGTCAAGGCCAAGATGCTGGTCTGGAGGCCTTTTGTGGAAGTCCTTCATTTTGTAGATAGTGTACTGGGTACCTGGGCAGTGGTTCCCCCTGATCAACACCAGGTCAGAGGTCAGGTCAGAGTGCTTAGTGATTGTCCTTCTCCCTTCTTAGAAGGTACACCATCAACTGGTCAGAGATTCTTGACCCAGCCATTAGGAGTCCTGCTCACCCCACCCCCAAGACTCTGAGTCAGTTGTTCTGTGGTGAAGCCTGAGGTTTTGTTTTTAACCTTCATAGGTGATTCTAATGTGTGGCCAGGGTTGAGAACCACTGACTTGGCCAGAACCACTGACCTGGCCTGAAACACTGAAAGGCCAGAAAGTGAAATCGAATTTAATGCAGTGAATATCTGCTGTGGGCACAGTAAAGTTTTTGGAATTTAGGTGTGTCCTGGGGATGCACAGATGTGTAAGACACAGGGATGGAAAAAGATATTGCCTTGATGGACCTAGAAGGTATCGTGCTGAATGATATGTCAGTAAAGAGAGACAAATATCACACTATTTCACATACATGTGGAATCTAAAGAACAAAATAACAACAAGAAAAATGGAAATAAACTCAGAGTATTTTGAGGGCTACTCGATGGGAGGGAGATTGGGGGAATGGCCAAAAACGGCAAAGATATTAAGAAGTACAAATGGATAGTTACAAAATAGACACAGAATATAAAGTGTAGTATATGGAAAATAGTTAATAATGTTGTAATAAATATGTGAGGAGGAAAAGGGGTACTAAATTTAGTGGGGTGATCTCTTAATGAGTTATATAAATCTTAATGCTGTACAACTGAAACTAATATATTATTATATGCCAGCTATAATTGAAAAAAAAACTCATTGAATTGTACAATGTAAATATGAGCAACTAATTGTTTATTATGTTTCAATAAAGCAGTGCTGGGAGGCTAGAGGGAAGGGAAACACAACTCCTGCCTTCAAAGAGCTTGAAGCTTACTGATTATTTGGAAGGGAGATATGGCAAATATGGGAAACACAAGAGTCACACAAGAACTGTGTTGTAGTGAAATTACCAGTCGTATTTGCCTATTTATCTTTAACAAAGCACAGCATATCACACGTGCTGCTATTTACAGGTAATGCACATGACATACATGAAACAAGTTAAGGCAAGATCCTGAACACAGTGGCAACCATATTTCTATCTCAGGTCTTCGGATTTGCTGTTCTCTCCTCCTAGAATGCTGTTCTGCTCAACTGTGGCCTCACTGACCCCTCATCACCAGGCCATTTCCTCAGAGGCTTTCTGGTGTTGACCACTCCCCTGTCATTCACTTCTTAGCACACACTGGATTGTTCCCTTTACAGTACTTATCTCTGACCAGAACCTCATTTCTTTGGTTACTTGTTTATTCCCACTGGAATATAAGCTCCATAAGAGGAGCTTTTTTGTTCCCCACTGTATTTCAGCATCAGAACAGAACCTGACACATAGTGGTACTTCATTGACATCAGTTGAGTGAATTTTTAGAGAAGGAAGCTTGTGGTGAAGGTAGCATTTGAGCTGGCTCTTTAAGCATGGGTAAAACCTGAAGGTGGGAAAGACATGGAGGCATGGCAGATTGTGAATGGGGCCTGAGCAAAACTGTCCACATGAAGCAAAGGGTATGTGTGAGTGTGAGTCAGATTGGCTGACACACAGAGCTGCTTTAGGGAAAGGTGGGAGATATGAATGGGAAGGTGGGTCTGAGCTTGATCGTGGAGGCTGTGAGTACCAGGCATAGAAGTGTGGCCTCTGCCCTATGGACAGTGGGACCCATCAAAGGTAAATGAAGAGGGGAGGAACATGGTCATTTCACAGCAGCATACAGATGTTCGAGTTTAAGGGAGCAGCCAGGGACCTCTTCATCACAAGGTGATGAGCTAAAGAAAGGAAGTTATTGTCTGTGTGCATCTCCAAGTGCCAGGTGGCCTAAAGCTGAGTTGGAGCACTCTGCTTGGGAGCTGTGTTTCTCCTACTGTGGTATCAGTTGTGCTCGAGAAGAGTGCCCGCATGGGAGGTGGTGGTGGCAAGGCGAGGGGGAGGGGCAGGAGGCCATGTGGATGGGCTGGCACTGTGCCCTACCTGCTGTCAGAGAGTGACTCAGATCCCTTCCTGGCACCAGCTTGCTCCGGCAGTGCAAGCTGTTCCTTTGGCTCCTGGAGACTGGGATGGCTCTTCACTTCTCCCCTAGGTCTGAGGCCAGGGAGGAGGGGTGCTGGTGTCTGTGTTCCCACCCGCTCCCCTTCTCCCAGCACAGGAGAGGAGGAAGTGGAGATTGGGTGTTGGGTTCTGAGTGCACTGCCTGAAATACCACCAGGCTATCCTAAGTTCTGCCCAGCATGTATACAGCAGGACACTAGGCATACTGGACAGATGACCAAGTCATGTACTACTTGCATAGAAAGCTTTCCTGAAAAGTTACCATCAAAAACTGGGTCCGCTGGACAAATGCTGGTGGAACGTCACAGTGACTACCTATGAGTAGTGACATGACCTAAGTTTATTCAGCACGAAACTTTTGTATAGCACTTTATAACTCGCAAAATCTTTTTACATTCTTAATGTTGATGTCTTCACAACAATCCTGGAAGCCAAGTGGTATTCCAATTTTTTTTTATCTGAAGTGCAGAGAGGTCAAATCACTTGCTGAAAGTCACATAGTTGTTGAAAGCAGAGCTGAGAACCATAACATGAGTCTTTGGGTTATAAGAGTTTTAATAAATCATACACTTGTGCTAGTTTTCCTGAACTCTGAGACATAAGTACTTGTTATATTTTAACCCTTGCTTGGAATGTCACATGCTCATAAGGAGAAATCTAGTGACCATTGGTGCCTTGGGAGCCATCAACACTTTTGAAGGGATAATATTCATGTGAGTAAACATTGGGAGCCTCTAAGGTTTGGGGTTGGTTAGTTTCTCATTGATCAAATATTTTCTTTTATCCTGCTCATCAGCTGTTACTATTCATTCTTAGCCTAGCACATTATATCAGATTGAACCATATGAAACTAACATTTTTGTTGAGTCAAGAATGGTCAAGTATCAGCAATATTTTGAGGTTTAGCCTAACATACATAAGGTGGCAAATAAACACGTAATTTGGTTTGAGAAGACCTAGAATATTTGGCGGTTTGTATTTTCAAAGCAGACTCAGCTTCCTCAATGTATATTATGGAAGAATACCAGCTTGGTGTGTTATTGGAGGACTAATCAGATATCATGTATGAATGAGCTTCTTAATTCAGGGCCTGGGAGATTTTTTTTCTAAATAAGCTTTATCTGAATGGGCATAAGCCTTTGTCCTCAAGAGGCTTGTAGTCTGACAAAGACAAATTAGACTTACTCATTGAGGATGCCAGACACTTTGGAGTCTAGTGGTTGGACAACTAATGTTAAGAGCAATGCCCAAGACTCAAAATGATTTGGAATCTTGCGCCTGCTGTATGCCTGCTCTGTGACCTTGGAGAACTTGCTAATCTCTCTGCTGCTCAGTTTAATTATCAGTAGAACAGAAATAACAACATACCTACTTCATAGAGCTATGAAAACTAAGATAATGAATGCAAAGGACTTAGTTCTTAGCATATAGAAAGTGTTCAGTCAGTTTTAGTTGCTATCACAACTTTTATAGCTAATGTTCTTATCCTTTGGACAAGAGGAAGCTTTAGAGTACTCTTGGCATAATACAGAAGATTCTGTTGCCTACAACCTCAAGGTTAGGTTCACAGCTTCTGAGAACACTATTATCTGTGATCTCTGAGTTTCCCTTGACTAAGTTCTGTGACTAGATCTCCCTCTGATCCTCCATGACAGAGATTCTAATAAGAATCTGGGGGATGGAAGCTAGCAGAATTATTCTCAACCATCTAGACCATCTGTTGTTCAACTTCCCTGGATTAAGTGATGCTTCTCATAGCTCATATAAAAGGCTCTGTCACATCTGAGAGAGCACAGTCCAGATAAGACCTTCATTTCTGACACCAGCTGTAAGTTCAGGAGCCTCCAAGACCATCTTCAAGTTTGATAATTTGCTAAAAGGATTTACATACCTCACTGAAAGCTGTTACACTTATGGTTATAGTTTATCACAGGGAAAGGATACAGTTTGAAATCAGCCAAAGGAAGAAATACATATGGCAGAGTCTAAGAAAATGTGGAACTCCCAGTGGTCCTCTCCCCATGAAGTCAAGACAGCATTACTCTTCTGACATCAATGTGTGACAATACACATGGAGTAGTGCCAGACAGGAAACTCCTGTGAGCCTTAGTGTTCAGAGTTTTTATAGGAGCTCCATCACCTAAGTATGGTTGACTTTCCAAGTGACAAATCTTAGTATTTAGCCCCTCAGGACATTGAGCTGATACTAGAGCCTCCAGCCTACATCACATTGTTGTTGTGGTTCAAAACCCACACTCTAGAACACATTATTACTATCTGACTGGTTCAAGGTTCCCAGGCAAACAGATACCCTCCCATCAGCTATGATATTCTAAGGGCTTAAGGATCACCTACCAGAAGCTGAGGGCAAAGACAGACCTTAGTTAGGGCAAGGTTAAATTATTTACTGCACAGATTCGACGTAGATCTGGGGACACCAAGATATGGGACATAGCCCCTATCCCAGGACGCTCATAATCTACTGGGAGAGGCAAGGCAGGTAACCAGTGCAAGTCAGCTGGTATGTGGTTGTACATACATCCATGATCAAGTCAGCTGGTATGTGGTTGTACATACATCCATGATCATTTAAGGGAGCTATAGTGAGGTTCTTCCTTATAGACCTGGGATGGCCTGGCACCAGGGGAATTAGATTGGCCTGATGGGTGAAGTTTGAGCCCCAAGATTAGACTCATTAAGTGTTTCTAAATTTAAAGTTATTGAATAATTTTGGCATTCTGATCAGTTCTATGGGCCCAGAGGATCTCCATATCCAGCCTACCTCTATCACTCACTGACTTTGAGGGCCAGAGGGCAGGGGAAGTGCTGAGCCTCCTGAATGAAATGGGAAGTTCGGTATCTCAGTAATGATTGCGATAGCCACGAGACTGAGCAGAAGTGAATGAGTGACTGACTGGAGACAAAGGGATGTAGATACGATTATGTAAACTATCAGAGACCTGTCCACAAACAACCCTCACTTGGAAACTGCTCTCTCAACACAGTCCACCCACGGAGTCAGAAAGAGAGCACAGTCATTATTCCTTTTCCTCAGTCTTTTCAGTGCCTGTCCTAGCCCCTTTTGGGTGCTCTTTGGCGCAGTTGTCTGATTGCCGGGGCCATGGTATCTATCACATTCATTTTCATCTCTCACCACTCCTGGGAATTTGCTTATCCTGTCGTTGACCTCACAGTCAACATCTTGATGGAAAATTAAGCTCATCATCTCTTTTCTTACATTCACATGTATTTCATGTTCTCTTTACAATCTTCAATTTTATTCTCTGGGTCCCTGGGGATCAACAGGGACCAATTCCATTAGACCAATAGAGAGGGATTGTCTCACGTCAGCCTACAGAAAAGTGGCCTCACTGGAAAGGCTGCCAAATGTCAATGGGGACCATAAAGGCCACACTCTGGATGTGGTCCTCTGCAGTAGTACCCCAGGAAACTTCAACTGCTGACTGAATTTAGGCTTCTTTTAGGAGGCTGGGCTGCACATTGCTTGACACAATCTTTTATTGGTTCAAGAAGAGCAGCAGACTCCTGCTCTCATCTCAAAACACCAATATCAGCAGCTGCCTTTTCATAATTCAGTGATTGGTGATGCTTATCTGGGGGCAGGGATTTCTGAGCAGTTTTACATTTTTTACATTTTGTAATTTTTTTTTCAAAACCACATTTTGGCATCTCTGTATATAACCCCAGGGCAACAAGAAACAGGAAACTTGGTTGATTCAATTCACAAATATTCATTGAAATTTTACCATAAGCCTAGCACTGTTGGAGTGCTGGGAATTCAAAGATGGCAAAGACAGGTACATGGGACTTGAGAAACACACAGTCCAGTGGGGAAGACAGGCATATAAATAATGAATCAGGCAGCAAAGTGACTATTGCTATCAAAGAAGAGTAAACAACTAATACTTCTGCAAGGAGTGATGATCAGGGACAGATTCTCAGAGGAGAGGATGTTTCAAGCTGCCTTAAAAAAACATTTGACTTCTACAGATTAAGAAAAGAGAGAAGTTGTTTCAGGAGTCACACAGACAAAAGCAAGGAGGTGTGAGGATGCATGGTGTGTTCATTGAGAACGCAGGAGAGCCAAAGCCACCACCCATGGCTGCAGTAGCTGTGCACTGCACAACTCCATAGGAGGCTAGTTATCCAGAATATGACATGAATGGTGCAGCCTGGAGTCATGCAATATGGTGACTGGATAGAGGGTACATGGGAGAGGTACAGGAGGTACAGCGAAGGGCCATGGGAGATTTTACTTTCATTTCATCTGAGCCCTTGGCCATCAATATGGAATTACTCAATAAACATCAGTTGAGCAACTATTGAGTACTTGGGATTCTACCATGTCTTGTCATTCTTGTCTACTCCACAAGCAGGGGCCATTGAGAGCTATCTCTGGTAATACTGAGTGAGCAGTCTTGTCTAGCAGAATGTCAGCACTCTTCAGACCTGGGGCATGTCATCAACCCACATTTCAGTGACAGGTGGCTGTTAGTTAGTGAGACTGAGCCCCTGTTGCCTAGTATCTTAAATGTCTGAGAGCAGTAGGAGGTGGCAGTGACCATTTTGTTCAACACCATCATCAGATAAATGAGCAAGTGAGAGCCATAAGAGGAGATGATGCCTTCAAAATCACACATCTTGATAGTTTTAGAGCCTGGACCAGAAACTAGGTCTCTTACCTTGAATCTCAGTGACATTCTCACCAAATGTCTAAGAAATTTTAATTTATTTATCCTTCCTGGAATATGGGGTTGTACCTGTACCAGTTAGAGTAAGCAATCTCAGCTGCTATGATAGGTAACCCTTGAATTCTCAGTGACTGAACACAATAAAAGTGTATGTCTCACCCTCATCGCAACCCAGTGTGGGCTGGGCATCTCTCCCAGCAGTTACAGTGGTGTGGGAGGGTTCCAGCTTGTAGTGGAAAAAGTGGAGAAACATCCACTCTTAACTGCTTTGGTACAGGGAGTGACACGCATCCCATTGGTGAGACCAATCACAGGTTGCATCTAAATGTAATGGGGCTAGGAAATGTAATTTAGCTGCGACCCAGGTATATAAAACAGGTTTAGTGAACACCCAACCAGGATATGCCCAGTAAGTCCATATCATAGCTCTTATCCCTAATGCTAGCTATACAATGTCAGTCAACCAAGTGGTTGTCTGGTCTTTATCCCAGAGCCATCACCTCCTTCTGTGCTTCTTCCCATGTTCCAATCCACAAAGTGGAAACTGTGACCCAGAGAATACAGTGACTTGTCCGGGGTCATACCCAACTTCAGAGGGCCAGGACTTAAACCGAGGAGATCTATATTTCAGGTGGCAGATACCTTCTCTCAGGGGACTATGCTCACAGCAGCATACCTCTGCACTGGTTGTGTGCAGTGGGGGAAGGGGGTGGGTGGTAAGGCCCTAGGGAGGAAGAGGGAAAAGAAAAGAGGAGCAGCTGTCTTCTCTCTGAGTTGTTGTTCCCCTGTCTGCCAGCCACGCTTTCCTCTTACTCTGCCATGGATTGTTTATTGTTCTTGACAGAGAGCACCACAGCTTGGAATATTTGTCTGCAGGAGAGAGTAGCAGGGACTGAGTCTTGGGCTGGGTGTGTGGGTATGTGTGTGCTGGCTCATGTGCTCATCTCTTGCTTTGGTGTCAGCTCAGCTTCCCTGTGGTAAAGAACAGAAAGCATCATTCCTTTCCACCTCCAGTTGTCACAGCTATTATTACCTGAGGAAGGGTGTTTGGGGGGAGCTAGAAAGAGACATGGACATTCAGTTTCTCCCTTGTGCCCAGTCTCTTGAGGCTCTAGAAATAATATCCAAAGCCCCTTTACCTAGGGTTTGGGGGACCCTTCCTAGGGTACTCCGTATACATATCTTCTGAAGCTTGTTCATGCCACCACTATTTCCACCTTTCCAACCTTCCTAATGGCATATCAGATTTATCACTTATCTCCCTTTGGTATTCCTACAAGCATTGCAAGGGCAAGATTAGGGCATGGAAGATGTGATTTAGATACATTCTGAAAATGTACAGCTGACATTGCCTCAACCAACAAATCATTTAGAGCTACAAAATTATGGTCTCTTTAGGAATCACTTTTCAGTTCCTGGGTCCACCACAACCTAATTTTAAGCCCTTTTTATTAGCAGCCTTAATTTAAGCTGTTGAAACTTTGATACAACAAATTTTTTTTTTTGAGAAAAGAGATATTAAAGTTTCTTGGCCTTCTTGGTGATAAATACTGTGCCAATCATTTTAATTTACCTTATGATCTCATTTTATCCCCAAAGTAAGACGTGGCCAGTTACTGTGTGAAAGATTCTTGATTAGACACTGTGAGGGTCAAAGGTAATTTTAAAATGGCTCCATCCCTCAGTCTTGTGGCCATGACAGTTTATCGCCAACGTGATCACTATCATCAGTGGCCACACGGCAGCAGGTCCTGGTTACTGAAAGAGCTCATATTTCATGTCAGGCAATGCACGGAGCTGCCCTGCATCACCTCATTGATTCACCACACCACTCCTAGAAGGTATGTGTAATTATTATACCCACTTACAGCCAGGTAACCTGAGTTTCAGAGAGCTGAGGTCACCTGCCTAAGGCACTGAGCTAGTATGTCATAGGGCAGTAGATAACCCTCTGACTCTAGAGTCAAGACACTGACAGTCACAAACAATGAAACTAGAAGCCAGAACCATGGAAAGGGCTACAACAGACTGACAAATGGAGGGAGAGGTTAATTAATTCTCACTGGGGAGTCTGCGAAGGTGACCTAGATGAGTTTGAATTTGACCTGGTCCTTAAAATGTTGGCAGGGCTCCCAAAGGCAGGGTTATATGGGAGGAAATCCAATGGGAGAGTACATCACAGAGAGAAACAATCTGCTTGAGGCAAGGCCCTGAGGAGCCCACTGGAGTAGAGTAGGGAGCCACTTCAGGTTTTCTTCATTTCTCTTTCCAGCTCTGTCAGGTAGGATCATTGCAAAGATGTTTACATGATCGTGAAATGATTACATTATTATAAAGAGTAGGGTTATCCCCTTCCACTTTACAGATGGGAACCCTTAAGTTCTGCTCAGAACGGCTAAGGCACAAAGAAAGCTTCCAGGCCTTTGCACTGGAGTCCTTAGCTACAATTCTTCAGGGAACTCTTCGGTGAGCTGGCAAACCCCGGTGTAGCCTGTGGCCCACTCTGGCCCAGGCAAGGGAGTAAGGCAGCAGGTCCAGGAGGGAGATACAGTGCATTCTCCTGCTCATTTGCCTGCGTCCACCTGACATTCTTCCCTGAGCTCTCACCTTCCCAATGCAACAAAACAACTCTATGTATTACAGTCTCAGGCATAGCTTGAGACACTGTTCCTGGAGATTTCAAGGTCTTTCTTTCTGGAAGCAGAGGCTACAGTTCAAATGGGGGGTGGGTGGCAGGGAAGGACCTAGAGTCATACTCCTCTCCAAGTCTGCTCAGCTGACTTTTGTTCCCTGCCTGCTCCGTCCCGGCTCTGTGCCCAGACGGGTACACACTGCTGCCCCTACAGACAAAGGCCTCAGGTGTCTTTTTCTGAAAACAAACAGAAGTGAGCCAGAAAACAGGCAGTGACTCACTGTCATTAAGCAAATGAAGTGTTATTGAAGTAGTGACATGCCGAGGATAGGGCAAGCATAATTCGGCTCCAATCACAGTAGGAGTGATGAGGCAGGCAGGAGAAAGACCTTACTGGCTGTTGGGATGGCATCACTGAACAGGCAGCAAGGGCCATGTGGCATCTTCTTCAGGAGACATCTGATTGGGGTAGACATGTTGGACCTCAGGAGGAGGGGCAGGCAGTCCTGAACGGGATATTCACCATGACCTGGAGCTCTGGGGAGAGTGCGCTCCACTTTGGGGGAAAGTAGTGCTTCTCAGGTTTTACTGTGCCGCAGATCACCTGGGGATCTTGTTAAAATTCAGGCTCAGATTCAAGTGCTCTGGGTGGGGCCCAAGCATGCATTTCTAACCAGCTCTCCGGAATGGCTGCTGCTTCCGTGCTGAAGACCACACTTCCAGACTGGAGCAAGGTGGCAGAGGAGGCAGTGGCGTTCTGCACAAAGCAAGTGGGTTTAAGACTCAGGTGTGACTTTCCAATTTTGATTTTCTTTTTTAAAAATCTGAGATATCTATGTAGAGGTGGAGGAGGTGATGACCAGGCATGGGAAGAGAGTAGATTCTGTTGGTGCAGGAGGAGTCACGGGGCTGCTTCAGAGCCCAATTCGGCAGATGAACCGGAGTGGCAACTCAAGACCCAATCCCCAGCAAATGCTGCTGCACCTTGGCCTCTAAGAGTCAGGTCAGGCCTCAGTCCTCAGACGACAGAAGGGGTGGCCTCACTGGTTGAGGGAGAGGACAAATGATTCTAGCTTTTTGCTGCCAGGCATATCTTCCAGCCTCACTTGCTAAGGGCAGCACAGTCTGGGGACTGTAAACTATTCTGATTCATGACAAATCCAGATTACAGTTTGTCAAGAGCTATCATTCGGTGATGTCTAAAATGCATGCACCTAGAGTGCCTGGTATTCTGCTGTTCCAAGGAGACCGTCAACAAAAGAAGGTCCAAATCTAAAGAAAGGTTTAAAAAATTTATTTGAGCCAAGATCTGAGGACTAGCTCGAAAGCAAAATCTCGATAAAATGAGAAAATGCTCAGGAGAATGGCAGTTTGCAGTCTCTTTTATGCATTTAGAATCAAAAGAGAAAACATAAGGTACATGGAATCCATTGGTGATAGATTAAGGAGGCAGTAGAAAGCAAAGTGGGAAAATCCCTAGGATTGGATAAAAAGGAAAATGGAGAGACAAGTACCTCTTTAAATTGGTGGGTATAGGGTAGGTGACATTTAACAACTACAGCACAGAGAAATGATATGCGGGCAACAAGATAACAGGAGCAGTTTCGGTGTCCTGGTGCTCTGGTGCCAGTAGGTCTGTTTATGAGGGGTCTGAAAAGAAAATTACTCTGATATTTTAAAGATATATTATTCTAGATGCACAATAGCAATGGACAGGGCTCAATGAAGGTAAAGATTAACCTTTCTCCAAGGAAGCTATAGACATACCATGACTTGTCCAGTTAAGAATTTATAATCAGACCACCTGTGTGATTACTTTCAGTCACTGAGCTTGTCAGGCTTGCCTTCTCATTCATAAGACAATCTCATCTGCACCCAGCACCGTCATGCTCCTTGCGTGTCTGTGTTGGGAGGAAAGGCTGGCCCTTGGGGCTTCTTTGCTGTTTGGCTTGTGCCATTCATCGGCTAGTCTTTTCTTTAGCTGAGGATAAAGTTAAACTTCAGCCTGGGTTGGCCTATTTGTCACAAATTCCAAATCATGGGGCCCCAAACACTAAACCACCCAGAAAATAGAAAAGGTTCATACCATTTATTTATATTCCATTTCTACAGCCTCAGGGCAAGAGACTGTGGGGCTTATCTCAGAGATATCTGGCTTGAAGGGCCAGGAAGTGGTCAGTGACTGTAGCTGCTTAAAATCCCCTTTCAGTCCTGGCTTCCCTTGGCCAGATTGCTTTGTCTGCCTCAGCAGTCTAGCACCCTCCATCTGCCCCCTTATAGCCTCCACTCATTAACATCCCTGCTTTGCAACAGATGCCCCCGAGGGACCTACACCAGTAGTTCTTGACCTGGCTCAATTTTGCTCCCTGGGACATATGGCAATGTCTGGAGACATTTTTTGGTTGCCAGAGTTAAGGCCAGGTTCTATTGACATCTAGTGGGTAGAGACCAGGGACACTATTAAACAGCCCTCAGTGCACAGGATGTCTCCTCGCCCTCTCCTCCAACACACACACATGCACACAAGCTGATATAAGAGAAGAATTACCTGGCCCAAAATGACATTGGTGACAAGACTGAGAAACCCTACCCTAGACAGTTACCCAGGGGTCTTGGACTAACCTGGGACAGCTGGATGCACAGGTAGCCCAGTTGGGACTTTGCCAAAACGCTCACCTTATGACGAGGTGTATATTTTCTTTTCTTAAAATGTAGATCCTTAAACTTGCTCTCATATCCACCTGCATTTTTCATCATCCTTTCACGTTGTCCTCAAGTCTTTATGTGTGTCCAGCATCAAAGAAGTTTTAATAGGTGGCTGTGATCTAGCAGATAAATGGTTGGAGAAGCCAAGATCTTTTCTTGAACTACATTCCATTCTGATCATCCTTAGTGTCACCCAAGAGTTAGCATTGGGTATGGAAAGGCACAGGCTATAGAATTAGACAGTCGTGGATCTTGGCTGTGTGCCCTTTAGAACTGAGTGAACCTTTCTGTCCTCAGTTTCTCTTTTTACAAGGTGTTTGTAACCATGCATCTAACCGTGCAAGGGTTAGAACATAGTGGGTATTCAGGAAATAATAGCATAGTTTTAAGCACCCAACACTTTTTAAAAATGCTTGTTTTTCCCATCGAACACTGGGTGGCCAGGAAGAGAAATCAAGTCCCTAAAGTCTAGGAATAAACACACTGAAAATGGCAGAGAGAGAGAGTCAGGATTCATGTTAAACAGAACAGTGACATTGTGACTCTGCAAGCAAATGCCGCACTTGTCTGTCTGTGGGCTGAGAGTTGGATTTTGCCAAACCTCAGGTCTGAGGCAGAGGGTATTGGAGGCGGAGCAGTAATGCAGGTCAGTGAGTCTGTGGGTCTGCCACTATGGATTCTCTAGAGTGCCACATGGGTGTACGTACTTGCGGCTGGGTGTGTAAGACTGTATGTAGGCTGCATGGATTTGATTCCTAGGCCATATATGGTGTTTTAGAGATTAGTTTTGTTTTGTGTTTTTGTTTTTCTCAGCTTCCATTAAGGGTAAACATACTGGCATTATATAAATACTATGGTGTTATTCATTTATTTTTACTTATCTATCACCTCATTCCCCAAAATGGATCTGGATCTGAGATAGTTCACAACTAAAGATATAGATGATATAGATAAAAGTATACATATAGGTGCAAGTCAGCTTACTGAAGCAGGAATATGTTTGTGTATCAGGATTAAAAATTAGGCTCATTCTGTAGGTCAATCTAGTCACTGTGATTGATCATCAAGTTTGTCTTTGAGTTTCCTTGCCAGTTAAAGTAAAAAGAGAAAGAGGATAAAATTACATAACACAACATTTTTATGTGTGACCTTGAATGACTTAGTGGACAGTTCTCCCAACCGCGATTTTACAACTGGAGAAGTGGTTTTCACAACAATCTTAATGAAAGCTGAGGGCAAAGTATTAAGCTGCAGGTTAGTGGAGACAGCTCTGCACAGCTCCTGTGGGGCCAGTGCTCTCAGTGCTGGGCTGATATGGGATAGAACTCAGAATGCCCAGCGGAGTAGATGTGTCACCATTCCTCATATTCTCTTCCCTAAATAGAGGTTTTCTGGCTTGTTTTTTTACCAGGAGTTGTTTACAGATAATTTGAGGTGTTACTTCCTTACGAGCATCTGGATGCTGCTCTTTTAGATCATAAGAAGATAGAGAAATCATATAAAAGTGCCCGTCCCTGCTCCTGGCATCAAGTAGGCTCTCTGTATTTATCTTTGTTTATTTGTTCATTTTTTTTCTATTTATTCATCCATCCATCCATCCGTCTGCCCAACCCTCCCCTAATTTTGGAAAACATAGCAGGAGGGTGTAGTGGTTGACATATTACTTATTTAGATGAGCATAGATGCCTGTAAGATGGAGGCTGCCATTCTCCATCCTCCATAAATGCCTGGTTCTTACCTGGAGTTGTAAAGGCCTGTGGGATGGGGTGGGATGAACAGGCTTGGCTGTTTAGCAAGAAAGCTGTTGGTGATATATGGCAGCCAAACTATTGGAGAGGAAATCGAAAGTCTATCCAGAGAAAGGAGTGCCTAAGTAATTAACTGGGTTTACCATCTGAGAACGATGCTGCTAAAAAGGCCTTTTGGTGTCCCTTTCATGAAAAGAAAACAACCCATTCTTAGCTCTATATTTGTGATTGAGGCCATGCTTGCTTGCACAACCAATTCTATGGGTACAAATCAATTTATTTTTGTTTTTAAGCACTATGCTATTCAGTTGCCAAGAAACACATCAATTGCTTTATCTAATTCATCTTGTTGATCCCTTGCAATATGATCCATTTTTTTCTTTTTGGTTAAACCGCTCATATGACTAGATTCTGCCTAAAATTCTGCTCTTATTATCACCACCTTCCATCTCCTGGGCAGGAGCACACATGTCCATGCACACATACTCATTCACATGTACAGACACATGTGTGTGTACAAGGCTTCTGAAAGACAGAAAACAGCTTACAGTAGGTAAAACATCCCCTAACCCTCTGAAACAACACCCCACCTCCTTGTGACAACCTACAGAGCTATCACAGCTTGAGAACCTGAATCTGAATTCTTCATGAGCTGTGATATTCTGGCTAATGAACTCTCAGGTTTTCTGAAAGTTAACTAGAACATTTTTTTTTTTTTAGTTGCATCATGGTACTGAAAATATTTCTAATGCATTAACCCCTTTTCTCACCTTGGTGAATATCACAAATAATTGAACCTACCTTTGAATGATTAAGGCTCATTATAGCTGAGGATAGAGGCTCATTAAAGCATAAAGGAAATGGATTTTGGAATAAGACAAATCTGGAGTTGGATTTTGGTTTCGAATGCCACTCACAGGCCATGTGATTTTAGACAACCTGACAATTTTTATTAACCTCGGTTTTATTTACTGGTCTGCAGAAATAGAGATGATCACATTTATCTTGTAGGGTTATTATGAGAACTAGAATAATGTAGGTAAATTGTCTGGAGCTTCGTAGTATTCTGCACATGGTAGCAATTGTTGCTTGGCTTTTATTATTCCAGAGACTGCCAGAGGAACATATAGTTATAAAAGGTGCAGGAAAATGAAATTGAGTCAAAGATGGACTGTCCTTGGACAGCCTCTGACAAGTTGAATTCTAATGCCAAAACTGAGGTCCTCTTATTAATAAAAGTAGAGTATAGTGGGAAAAGATGCACATCTGATGTGTCTTTTTGGTTTCTTGCTGAAGCACTGCTGTGTATTAATATGCAGGTCTGTGCAGCTTGCATGGGTGAGGGGTCCATCTAGCTATGGCCTGGCTCTGCTGAACAGAAGAAATACAAGGGCAGAAGGACTGGGACTTCACACGGGGGAGTGATGAGGGACGGCTGAATTGGATTTCATGCCCCAGATCTTACAGCTGCTATCCAGTTCCCAAGCCGCACTGATAACATTCTTCACTCAGTGTGACATGGGGTCACTTATGTGTGGCAGAATGCCCGTTGTCAATCAGAGAGAAACTTGGGAAAGCAAACAAACAAGATGCTCCTTAGGCATCTTGGGTCTGAGTAACTTTCAAGCCAACGAACATTTTGATGAATTATCAGCAAATCATAAATATAGGTTGCAGTTCTTGGCCTCAAAGACACCTAGATGCAAACTTAAGGAGGAAGGGGCTGGCAGTCGACTCTGTGTTTGCCAAGTCACGATGTGCAACCAAAACCTCAAAGGGTCCACTCAATAAGAAAGAGCCAAGGCCACTTAAATACCATCCCTTTCTTTTGTTTAAACATCATGAAAGCAAGCCCTGACATGTTCAGCTAATAAGGTGTATGAAGGACAAAACTTAGAAGATAAAGAACCAAGAAATCCCCAGCTCATTCCCAGTCTCCCAGGCCTATTGTTTTCCAAGACTAGATTTTCAATGATTAATTAATCACAAATTAGTAAATAACAAACAATAAATGACAAGAAAGTGTCATGATGTCTTCCAGTGCTTCTAGAAATGCTAAATGGCAATCCCTATAATAGACACTCAATAAATGTAATTAAATGCCTACTAATGCCAAGTTCTCTACTGGGCACATCGGAAATCACAGAGAAGCACTGTGTCTCCAGCTCCTCCAAGGGAACTCAGGCTGGTGAGGAACGCAGGGGCATCAAGAAAAAGCCACTGGCCACGCCAGGCAGTAAGTGCCAAGTGTCGGGTGATTGGCAGGCTAGCCAGCTCCAGGAGGTCATTGGACCAGGAAACAAGTTAGTTGGAAATTTGTTTTCTCCTTGTGGCTTTCGTGACTTCAATTTTGGTGAGAGAAATCCCTGTTTGATAAGCTGTCTTCCAGACAGTAACAGTTTTCAAAGCACAAAGAAGGGATTTTTAAGGGGGTCAGAAGAGCTGTGAAGGAGGAGATACCATTCTCTCCCTGGAATCTTTAATCCAACATACCTGTATTTGTCAGAGGGAAGGGCCATGATGCATTCATCCCAAGACATCACATTTGTGACATTAAATAGCTCTCTGAACTAGGTGTGCATATCTCACACTCACATAGTTTACAACTACCCCCAGGACCCTACCCTGTCAGGTCCCCCAGCCAGTGAGATCTTTGACACCAGAGGGCTTTCTGGGCACAACCAATCTGCATTACCATGAGAATCTTTTTCTGATCACCTGCCACATACACTCAGCCTTGATATGGCCTCTGCTTTTCTTGTGAAAATTATGATCTGCTCAGCCTGCTCTCTGGGGTTAAGCCCCTCTTTCTTAAAGAGGTAGCCCAAGGCCTCCTTGCAGGTCACCTTCTTTCTCTCCTCCATTAGCTTCCCACCACCTTCTCCAAAACTCTATTTGAAAAAAAATGATTTCCTCCCCTACACTTCTCTGACTGTTTGAAGCAGTGATGTTTAAAGGAATGAGCTCCTTTAAAAGAACTTTAGAGGTAGATAAGTGTCCATTCAAAGCAGGACTTGGCCACTTGCCAGTTGTGTGGCTTTGGATTAATACATGAACCTATCTGAGCCTCAGTTTCTTCTGTAAAATAATGTTGCTGTGAGCATTAGAGAGTGACATGGACAAAGTGCATATTATGATGCTTTGCACATAGTAGGTGGCCATTATTTTTAATGCATCCCCCACCCAACCTTCGTTTCTTTTCATAGGCATAGCTTGCACTAGCATAAAGTTACTTTAGTTCATAAGATGCCATTTTATGAGTGTTTTATAAGCTGGCACTTTGCTAGACACTTTCATAGGCACTGTCTCATTTAATCCTCCCGGCTGTTTTTATGACATAGATGCTATTTTCACCATTTTCTAGATAGAATCGTTGAGGCCAGAGATCAGGAATGTGTCACTGGTTGTCCAAGGACTCCTCCAGCACCCTGTCCATTGTCTCTCACGTCAGCTTCATGATTATTTGCTTACCTTGTTACAAGGGGTCGTACATATTATACACATGTACTCAGCACCAGCCAGGGGAGCGGAGATGTGTGGGTGGGTTCAAGAGAAGCCCAGGGCCCTGATCACAAGGAGCTCACAGTCTGGATGGTGAGAGGGTGAACTGCTGAGAGAGAAAGAGGAGACCGCACAGACTGGCTGAGGGCAGTGCCTGCGCTCTTCTGTTCCTGCTGCAGCCTCCTCCTGCAGCACCCCGCCCAGGGCTCTGGCCTGACAGGGTTGCTCCCGAGTCACCTCATGGAAACCAGAAGGCAGCAAAGACTTGCAGGGAAGTGGGCAGGCCAAGGACAGAACTGGTCTCTGCACCTCAGTGCGGGACGTGCAGGCCTATGCTGGGGCACTTCCAGAAGGCTCTTTTTCATGACTAATCTGTCAACAAAGCATATTTCTCTAAGTACATAGGTTTAAACTAAGTATGAAGAAGGCGGGCATATGGAAAGACATGATCCTGGCCCATAGGGAGCCCAGGTCCAGAAAAGGCAGGAATGTCAGAGAATCCTTACCAAGCTGCGGAGGAACAGACTCCCACTCACGTGGTGCCTATGGGGTGTGGCAGCACAAAGCGGGCAATGGGGCAACAAAGATGGCGTGGGCCTGGGGGTTCTCAAAGATGAGCTTTACATGGCCTTAGAAAATATGTGTTCTAGAAAGCAGAAGAATCAAGAGGGGTGGGTTTCCATATTGAGAACCAAAAGGAGCCTTTTGTAAATTAGGTCCACCACAGGTAGCAGGGAAAGAGAGAGGGGATGGCATCAGGGAGAAATGGATACCCTGAGTGTATAGGCAAGAACCTACAGGTCTGTTAAGTGACTCAGAGGATCCTAGTGACAAATCAAAGTGGCAGTTTGAAGAGGCGACACCAACCCATGGGCTCTCAGTCTGAGTTCAGGTCCTGACGGTCGGTGCTGCCACCTACGCGTGGGCGAGTCATTCACCTCTGAGCCCCCGTCTGCTCTCCTTTGCTGTGGAGGCGGCGGTGTGGCGAAAGGCAGGGCAGACGCAGCAGCCCCTCAGCAGGCATGTTCCACAACTCTCCTCTCCCCCTCTCCAGCTGCCTGCACTGCCTTTTGCTACCATCTCTGCTTCCACCTCTACCCAGGGCCCCGGGGGGGTCTCATCCCATGTTTTGTGAGAGAAGTTTGGAGGAATAAGTCTTCTCACCTTTCAGGAGGAGGCACCCTTCTCCCTTGGTGGAAAAATGGCCCTAACTAGCTGGGTCTGCACCAAGATGGACAGAGGAAGGGACAGCCCCGCATCCCAGCCTGTGAGTCCCAAACCAGCAGCCCTCGGCCCCTTGCAGTTTGCTTCCAGATGACCTTGCCCATTTCTGGAGCTGTGGGACCCAACCAGGTGCAGTTTTCCTTTTCTTAGGCCTGACCCAGTCTGATTAAGAAGTATCGAGATTTCTCACAGAAAACAACAAACCAACTTTATATTCATTTCCTGCAGGTTTTAAAAATATTAAAACAGTCCTTTAAGTGGGCTCCTCATTTTTTGCATGGTAAACTGAGGCACAGCAAAGAGTAGCCACTCTCTTTATCCCGCAGTGACTCAGAATCGGAATCCTGGGATGCTGAGTCCCAGCTTCTGAAGGAGGTTTTGAAACCTTAACGTGCATACGAAACACCAGGGTCTGTTACAAGCAGACCCTGTGGACGCACCCAGAGGAGTCAGGCGCAGGAGGGTGGGGCCCAGGGCTTCCTTGGTCATAAGCTCACACGGGTGGCCCAGGGACTGCACTGGAGAGCCTTTGCCCTAAACCCTAGATGCTCTGCTTCCTCTGCTCCTTCCCCTCTCGTGACACAGAGCGTCTTTCTCAGGTGTTCTCTTTCTCGGCCCTGTTCAGGCTTTTGGTTTTGGCATGGTCTGGTGGCACCCTCTGGAAAAAACCTGCTTTGGCCTCTGTCACTGCCATAGCCAGCCCATGAAGGGGCCCCGGCTGGTGAGCTGCCCGCAAGGCCCAGAAAGGACCATGTGGAGGGCTACTGGATGTGTAAGCCAGGCTGCAGGTGTGGCAGCCAAGCCAGGTGCTCTGAGCTTGCCCACATCTTCGCCCTCTCCCTGCAGTGGCTGGGTGCGTGGGGCAAGCCTGAGCCAGGGTCCTGTGGCCCTGGAACCTCTCTGCTGGGCAGAAGTCAGCCACCCTTTTTCTCCAGGCTTCTTGCTTTGGGGCCCTAATCTTTCCTCTCCTGTCAGTCACCCTACCTCTTAGCTCCCTGAGTTCTTTTGCTTTGTCTCCCAATCTCCTGTCTGATCTCACCCCACTGAGATCCCAAGCATCCAGCCTGCCAGAGTGGAGCTGGGAGGCTGTGACTAATGTGCTTGAAGGTGAGTCATCTGCTAAATATAAAAACCCACTCACTCCCTGAATGCAAAAGCTGTTGAGAGACTCCGTGTCCTTCCCACCCGATCCATCCTTCCTCAGGGGGCCATTTATTTCCCCTGAAGTTTATTTGTGAACAGCAAACAAATAAACACCAAAGAGTGGCATTGGCAACCTTGTCTCACTGGCCCGAGGTTCTCTCCTGCAGATCTCTGAAGGCACTGTATGTCCCTGGTCTCTCCAGATGCTCCAGGAGGAAGTGGTCGAGTTAGGAAGACTGTAGCCTGGGCCCTCTATGGAATTGTGAAGGAAGCAAAATTTATCTTCAGGACTTTCCCTTTCCTCTTTCCACTCCCACCCTTATTCAGAAGATCCCAAACTGCCTATCCTCTTGCAAAGGTAAAGCTGAGCCTTGTAAGCACATATGCATCATGTAGGAATCTTCTGATGCTTAGCCATGTGTGACTACATAACTGATGGAGTTCAGGTACGGGCCCTCCTGTTGCACAGGTGCACTCCTTTAATGTCACTCAAGTCCCTCCACACAGATTGCTTTCTTTGTGTTTGACCTTATGCTATGCATCTTTGTTGCCCTTGAAATATGGGCTCTTATAGTAGATATATATACACACAATTCATATATATATATATATATATATATATATATATATATATATATACACTTACACACACACACATAATATCACATGTGTATTCAACAGTTGACACTTAATTTGTCAGGTATTATATTCAACCTCTTACATGAATTATTTCAGTTAATTTTCTCAATCTTATGAGATAGGATTTCTCAGAGAGAGAGAGATGTATTGTTATTTTCAATTTACAGATAGGAAAAAAAAAACTGAAGTTCAGAAGATAACAAACACTAGGAGTATTAGAACCATGATTTGAATTAATACTTTATACTTTACCTCTAAGTTAAATCAGCAACTTTTAAAACTTTTCTTGAGCTGGCCGGACTCATAGTAAGAAAAGTATTTTATGATGCAGTGAATACACACACACACACACACACACACACACACGTGTGTATATGTACGTGTGTGTGTCCACACACATACATATGAAACAAATGTTTGGGGAAATAATACTTATACTTGCTGCCTTCTAGTTCTCTTCTCTTCTCTTCTCTTCTCTTCTCTTCTCTTCTCTTCTCTTCTCTTCTATCCCATCTCATCCCATCCCATCCCATCCCATCCCATCCCATCCCATCCCATTCCATTTCATTCCAGTCTAATTTTATTTAAAAAGTTAAATAAACTTGCAGTCCACAAATTCCTTTAGGACCCACTGCAGGTTGTTATCTGCAGTTTGGAAACACTGGGCTATACATAAACTATACTAATTGTTCCACTGGACAGTGTCTGGAAAGCTGAGTTCTAATCCTGGGACAGGAATTAACTTTTGTGACTTTAGACAAGTGTCTTCATTTCTTGGGCCTCATCTTCCTAAAGCCTGTTGTGTAACCGAGTTTTACTAAATGACCCTGGAGGCCCTGCTCAGGCTTTTCTTTAATCATTGCAAACCCTTTACATCTCCCTCTCTAAGAAAGAGGAGAAGGTGCCTCCCGCAGCCATGTGCACACGTGCAATGAGGGGGACTGACTGCCGGCCTGGCACATCTCCACTCTCACTTTGATGGTGCCCTCAATTATTGCAGCATAGAACAAAGAGAAAATGTAGTTTCTGTCAGTCTGGGATTTGTAATCTGAAAAGGCACATTTTCTCATGTGCAATGTTAATACCCCCTCCACACATCATGTCATCTTTTCATTTGTCTGCTTCTTTCTCTTTCCTTACTAGGCTGTTTGAAAGGCAGTGGAAAGGCCATTTCAATGGAGATTAGAAGGTAGGAGGGGCAGTAGAGAGAGACAGAGACAGAGGGATAACTGGGATAAATCGGAATGGTGTGTCTGACAACAAGACTGGATCCTGGTCTTCCCTGCATCACTGAGTGGCTGTGTAACCTTGGGCATTACACCTGCCCATTGTGGGATGCACTGAACATGAGGGAATTGGATAAGGTCTCATCTACCCACCATTCCAGAATTATGATTTTACACAATGAGGGAGGGGGAGAGAGAACAAGCTCTTGGGTGACACTTACCGTGAATGACCAATCCGAGAAACCCCTGAGGATGAGAATCACTTCATTTTTAATAATGAAAATAACCAGTCATTCTTCTCTTGGCCTCACTGAAAGGGTGTTTATCTAGTCCCAATGAGTGTCAAACTTCCAAACTGGCTGCCTATGGTAGGCAAGCTCCTTGTGGACAGGTTGTAAGCCAGGGCTAATGCCTAGTTACTAGAGCAGATCAGCACATGGGCAATTCCCATCCCCTGGATAAAACTTTGAAGAAGTGCTTTGCTCTGATGACCCAGCCTCGTGGGTGGTGGTCACTGTATCTATCCCTGAGGCAGGCCTGTCCCAGCCCTGGGCAGAGGCTGGTTTACCTGCAGGCCCTTATCTCTCAAACTTTGGAATGAGTATTGCATGGTGCTATCGTGCCTCCCCTTCCTCTGTGCATCCCAGGTAGGCCCATGGCAGGCAAAACATGTTCTTCCCTGGAACCTGGCTCTCCAGAATACAGCTCCCAGGAGGCAGTATCTGCAGCAGCATCCCTGAAGCTCTCCGTGCCATGCCGCCTCAAGGCTTTGCTCCAAGGGCACAATTGGCATGCATCCTATCCGGAGGTCTTGCTCATGCTCACGTTCCACCTCTCTGGCAAGGACACTCAGGCCATTAGGCCTGGTGCCCTATGGCCTCCCCATCCCTCTGGGAGAGGAAGCATCCTGGCATGGTCCGGAGGCCTAGGGCACACAGGAAGCAGAATTTATTTTATCTGCTGCTGAACTCCTCCTTCCTCACTACTGGCAGCCCCACTAGAAGCCAGGTGGAACTCGACTCTCTAACGGACTCTCAGAGACTGAAAGAGACTTTGAAGGGTCGTCTTGATCCCTTGCCTAGAGAGAAGATGCAGACCACAGTGACCATGGCCTCTGAGGGCAGACGAGGACAAACTGTCGCCCTGGAGATGCCCAACTTCCTACCTGCGCAGTCCTCTCCCATTTGCTTTCTCCTCCTCTCTCCTTGTGGCAGGAGGTGCTGCCTCCTCGCCTTTCTCAGGCGCAGAGTCCTCTGGCTCCCCCTGAAGACACAAGAGGAAGGTCACAGCATCACCAGGCTCTGGAGCAACAATGACCTGCATTTCTAGTTGCCCCTGACAATTACCAGTACCTCCCATTCCTTCATCCAGCCATTTATGAGCACCTACTATATGCCAGGCACTTACTCCATCCTTAAAATGGATTTGCTCACAGCAGCAGTCATCTGTTTATTGTTAGCTCAGGAATGAGATGCAGCCCCTAGAGGCAGAGTACCTGTGTGCTCCTGTGCATCTGATCAAGGTATATGGTAGAACACACATAGGTGCTGCCTCCTCTCCTTTCTCCTCTTCCTTGATTAATAAGTGGGGAGAGGACTGTGCCCTAATCCAGTGTGAGCAAGAGAACATTTTGGGAGCTTACAGTGTCTTGGAAAAAGGAACATCTGCCAGCAAAGTGTTTCCTGCAACGGCAGCAGGAGAAGGAAGCCAATTATGTTGCCTTGAGCCAGGTTCAGAGCAGATCCTTTGGATACGGAAAATGGGGTCTTCTCACTGTCTGCTGCACTCCGGCGGGGTCTGGTGAGCCTGTAGTAGGGAGGATGGTGCAAAGACGTGGAACCCCATCTCCACCGTGTCTCCTGGGAACAGGAACCTGGCTGCAGCACTAGAGGCAGCGACAGGGGAGTGAGAACTCTATGGGTCTAGGGGCCCTGTCAACCTCTTCTCCAAGGACGCCCTCCCCCCCCCCCGCCACCGCCCGTCTTTATGGACATGGGGCCTTCACCTTACAGAGCCTCACTCTAACATAGAAGTTATCTCGGAGCTACCACGTTCCCGGACACAAGGCTCATTATGACCCCAGCACCTGCATTCTGCGCATGCGCTGCTCTTCCAGTCGGATGCCTAGCTCTCAGGCCCGGGGACGCACCCTTCCTTCTGCTGCTCGCGCGTGTGCCTCGCACGACGGGTCCTCTGCAAGACCTGGTTAGCTCCTGTCGCCTTGAATCAATATAAGTGAGGGGCTGAGGAGGAAAGTAAACAGGAAAATACCTAGGATTTGTCCCATAGAAACTTATGTTAGTCCTTAGAAAAGCGTTTGAAAAGGAGAAGCAGAGTGTACAGAACATTTTTGGGGTCTACAGTCTTGTTTTCTTTCCATCTCCAAACTTTTCACCTCAGGCTCAGAGTGAAACAGGCTAATTTGTCTCTTTCAGAGAGCTGGGTGACAGATAGTAGAGGTCATTGCCTCCCACTTTATAGATGAGAAGGCACCAGAAGTACCTGTACCTGTGTAGTCCCCCCAGAAACCAGGAGATGAATTGGAGGTGCAGCCCTCACTTCTCAGCCTTGAGTAATGAAATCCAGTAGCTTCTGTCTCTGCCCAGACTGCCTGAAGGCAGAGGGCCTGGGCATGGTCAATGTGCAAGCACTCGCCTTGCCCAGCCTCCCTCCTTGGCTCTACAATGGGGATTAAACCATGTACCTCTGTAGACTTGTTATGCGGATTAAATGAGATGAGAAATGTTTAACAGTCGGGAAATTTCTTTGCACATGTTTATCTATCTACTCTGGAGTTCCGCTGCCTTCTCCACACTGCCAGAGTCTGCTCCTCCAAAGCCCTGGTCTCCTCATGAATGGCAGTCCCGTGGAGAAAGTGGTAGAGACTTTGAGGCCATGCCACCCTGTGTTTGAATCCCAGTTAGGTCACAGGTCAGCCATGTGACTTTGGGCAGGCCAACCACTCTGACCCTCAGTCCCTTCATCTGCAAACTTGTAATAATACCCACCTCTCCAAAGTGCCTTGGGGATCAACTGAGATGAGGCATGTTTACAAGCACCCAGGACAGCCTGGCCCTGGTCGGCCTTTACCCCAAACACACCCATGGGCACACATTGGGATCTTGCTCCTCTCTCAGCTCCTCAGATCTGCTTCTACTTGTCAGCAGTTTTCCAGTTTGTAACATTTGCCTTCTTTACTTTGGGGAGTGGAGTGCAGGAAGCAGATTCCAAGCCTGTCTCCCCAAAAGGCACCTTGCCTGGGATCAGAATGTAAAGGGTCTCAGAGCCCTTGGTTTGGGGATCCCTACCGCAGAAGCAGCAGAGGAAGGGAAGCCATCTCCCGTTTCACCTCTCGCATCCAGGGTGAGGCCACAGCACCTGCGTTTTATGCCTTTCTCCACGTGGTACCTCTGAAATGCTCTCTGACTTAGATGTGTCTTGGCAAAGCTGTTTAGCATTCTGTTCCGCGGGGAGATCCAAGGTGCCTTTGGAGCTGGGCGCAGAGCTGAATAGTGTTGGCTGAATCCACGGGACTCACCTGCCCTCTAGTGGTGAAATAAGGAAAGGCATGATCAGTCCCTGGCTAAGCTCACCTACCAAGGAGATTGCCGTCCCTGAGTCGGTGGTGGTGTGTGTGATCACCTGGAAATTCAACAGCATCAGGCGGCACAAACACAAACTAGGCCAACATGTAGATGTCATTCCCTGGACACGCTCCAAGCCCCATACTTGGGGTTTCACTCACTTATTCATTTGTTCTTTCATTTAACAAATGTCTATGAAGTGTCTATATGCATTGGGGCTGGGGTTCTAAGCAGTGGAGGGACACAACAGTGATCAAGCCAAGCAAGTTCATTCATTCCTGGGGTTTTCATTCTAGTGAGTGTGGTGTCTTTTGGGCACAGGTGGGGTCTTCTCAACCCTTCCCTTGCCTCAGAGTCAAGAAATCACCAGATACCAACCAGGTACCTGAGCCATGCCAGAATCTCTCATATCTGTTCTTCATTTGTTTTAATGGTCCCAGCAATTAAATGACACACTATAATGAAAGGATCACTGAACAGACAGTTGGGTGGACTGGGTCTGAATCCTGGTTCCTCCACTTACTAGGCCTGTGACCTTGGGCTCATCATTTAAACCCCCAACTTGGCCTGTTACCTTCCAGCAGTGGGCCAGGAGCTCATGAACCAGTGATGGACTAGAGCACGTGGTCCCTTGGCCTCTCCAGTGGTAATGTGGGCACAGTAACACCCACTTGACTAGTGCCCACCGATGCCGAAGTGCCTTTCACCTGGCACTTGGAAGAAACAATTAAAGACTCTTTGCTTTATCATTAAAAGAAGCAAATAAACTCAAAAAAAGTTAATTTATTCAATTTATTCAGCTTCACTGTGTGCCAGTATCTCAATTACCTGTTGCTGCATAACAAACCACCATAAAAATTGTGGCTTAAAGCAACAATGTCTCATATTTCTTGTGATTTCTGTGGATTGACTGGGCAGCTCTTCTGTTTTACATAATTTCTGCTGAGGCTGGAATGTCCAAAGTGTCTTCACATGCATGATTGGCACTTTTGCTGGGATGGCTGGACCAGCCACGGAGGGTGGAGAGGTGGGAGCAGCTCCCCAGATGGTCTCTCCAGCAGGGTACCTGGACCTCTTCTGTGGTGGTTCAAGGCTCCAAGAGCTCCACAAGAGGCTATGCCCCAATGAGCAAGTTCTTATCAAAACCCTGACTGCATCATATTCGCCAAAGAAAGTCACATGACCAAACCCAGGGCCACTGTGGGAAGGAACCACACAAGGACATGAATTCCAAGAGGCGTGTCCATTGCGGGCCACCAATGTAACAATCACCAGCAGCCAGTCACAGAGTGGATGTGAGGAGCCCTTCCAAAATCTGTGAGGCTGTGTCCTTAATAGATTTGGGAATCAGGGTGCATTTGCTGCTGCTGACCTACCCTAGGGTGACTTTTAATTGTGAAATTCTATTGTTCCATAATCTGGTATGGCAGGGAATAATAAGATGAGATCTATAGTCTTTCTTGGTTTTGAGTACAGGTTTTAAGAGCTGTCTGAACACCCCTTCCTACCAGCTTGAGGGGTGGCACCCCCTCAGTAGGTCACTATTTCATTTCTCTGAGTGGAAGCTGTTTCAGTAGAGATGCTATACAGTGAAGGAACATCATAAATTTCCTCCTTTATTTCTCCTTTCCTATTTGCTATCAGCGAGAGAATTGTGGCATTGTAGCAGTAAGACATAATGACATTAGGGTTTTGTGATGGTGAGCACATCAAATTTGAAGGTCAGTAAGTTTTAAACATAAGCTCCAAAAAATAATTTCTATCTGTCAAGGCTTAGCTTTTCTTTTTCTATTTTTATCTATCTCTTGTAAAGAGGTTTGGGTTATTCATAGTCCTCCGGTCATTAAAATGCCTTTGTCTTGTTTTGCTTGTTTACTTGCATACTTGCTTATTTATTTATTTATTTATTTATTTATTTATTTATTTATTCTTTTTGGTCCCCATCCTCATGCCCCACCCCAAAGGCAAACATTTTAATGCACTTAAATATGTCCTTTTATTTGTGTACATTATTCCAAACTGTATTATAGTTTCATATGCATATATATTTAATTTACATAAACAGTATTGTGTTACAAATCTAATTTTGCTTTTTACTTTTCCCCTTAGTACTGTGGTTTTGAGGTCTATCCATGTCACTCCATATTTTTCTAGTTTGTTGTTTCATGGTGTTCACTCACCTAGTGTCATTCTCCACTCTGCCACTTTACCTGACTGTTCTCCTAGTGGCAGACTTCTAGATCACCTCTGCTCTCAGCCCACAAATATCACTGCTAGGAACATCTTCAGAATACCTGTGAGCATTTCTCTAGGCTCTGTGTGCAGGTGCAGAATCGCTGGCACGTAGCAAGTATGTATAACAAATATGACCAGAGTGCTTTTCTGACTGGACGCCCCAGGCTCTCTTCCTAGCAGCAGTGCCGAAGGGCAGAGTCTGTCTTCCCAACCCAGCCCTGGCATTAGTTGAAGCAAGGAGATGCAGACACAGCCCCTGCTCACAAGGATCCAGTAATGTTATTCTTCCCTGCATCCCTGACATGGGCCCTTGTGGGCTTGGTTTGCTGACTTCATCCCTGCCTCTCTGACCAAGCCCCAGGCAGCCCTAGGCCACATCCACCTGCTTTGGCACCCATGCCCCGTTCACCTGCCCTCCTCAGATCTGTGTCATGGCAGATGTACCAAACCATCTGGGAACTGATGTGCTCAAAGAGAGGAGCTCAGCAAAGGTGAGAGATCTTACCTCCCTCAGGTCACCTAACACATCGCAGGATTAGCAGATGCTAGCGCCATAGACCCTGTACCAGAACACAATCGTTGGCGACCGGGGCTTTGTGTTGCCCTTGGCAGTGACTCTGAATAGCTGACTTCTCGGTTGGTTAGTATGGAGTAAACAAAGTGACTGTGATGAAATGATACAGGCTGGAAGTTGTGAAATCCTGGAGCCCTAGACCAGATTACCTAGTCTAGACACTTCACTTCATAGGAAAAGACACTGAGACCCAGAAATATGATCTCCAGACCATTGGGAAATTGAGAGGCAAAGCTGGGGCCAGAACCCAAGGGTCCCATCATGGAAGCCTGACCTCCCTCGACACCACCCCCTAGGCTCCTCTTCCACTGTGGTGACCCCAAATCCACAGACAACTCCCATCTTTATTCCATGAGGTTGAACTTCTTTCTTCCCCAGCTCAGTCTTGGGAAAGACTCAGAAATACTAAACTGGCTTAATTGGTGGCTTTCCTTCCCTTTCTAATTCAGTACAGCAAACAGTAAAATAAAACAAGAGTAAGTAAAATAAAGAGGGAAGAGAAGAGAATAACATTCAGAACTATTTCTCAGTGGTTAAAAGTCAGTAATGGAATAAGGGAATAATGTCCCTTAAGAATTCTATGCCAGTGGGTGTTTCCTCTCATTCTCCAGATTGAGAAACAGAATCCGAGAGGTACCCAAGGGGTGGCTGTGAAGGAATATGACTAGTCACTTAGCAATATATATAAAACTACATGCATGGCTCCATGTTACCCTGTAACTCACGAGAATCACAAAGTAGGCTTTATTCTTTTGTAAATATCTTTTCCTCGTAGCTCAGAGCAACTATTCCTTATAGCCTCATAGTATGCCTTTATTCTTTCTTCTGACATTCCCTGAAAATCATAATAGTAGTGATTACAGAAATACTCAAATAATAATTATATCATTTGTAAATAAAATAAAATGTAAAATTGACAACATTGGACATAGGAAAACATGCTTGAGAAAAATCTTAATTCTGAACAAGTGCTTAATCTCGGAGGATGACAGAATTTGAAGATGAGGGAGAGTTCTGGTAATAAATAAACAAATATCTCATCGGACATGTTGGAGGTCCTGCTTCTGGGGAAAGGCCTGTGCTCTGCATTACAACAGCCTGGAATGCCTCAAACCTTCCTTTCCGAGTTTGGACAGGCAGGGGGGAGAAGGGTCCTTCAGAATTTTGAGCTACTTTGGTTATTCACTCAATAGGAGAAATGTTAGAAAGAATGAGTGCTATCTTTGTGAGCCTAACTCACACCAGGCACCAGCTTTGTCAATGGGCTGCCTGGGAGCCCTTTGCAGGGAAAATGACATAAACAACCATGGAGGCCATTTGGTTCCGTTTCCAGGTTGGCCCTGCAAGCCAGGCACCTGGCAGCCTGCACCTTGCCCTCTGCCTTATGTTCAGGCATAAGGCAAGATTTTTCTAATTTTCAATTTTTAATATACTATAAAATCCACCCTTTTAAAGTTAGTTGTTAGTATAGTCATAGAGTTGTGTGACCATCATCACTAATTCCAGAACATTTTCATCACCCCAAAAAGAACCTCTACCCATTAGCAGTCACTCCCGATGTTCTCTCTTCTTCCACCTCCCAGCCCCTGGCAACCACTAATCTACTTTCTGTCTCTCTAGATCTGCCTATTCTGGAAATTTCATGTAAATAGAATCATACAAAATTTTTGTGACTGACTTCTTTCACTTGCCATAATGTTTTCAGGGTTCATCCACGTTGTGGGCGGTATCAGTACTTCATCTTATGGCTAAATAGTATTTTATTGTAAGGATATAGCATATTTTATTTATCTATTTATTGGCTGATGCACTCAGGGAGGATTTTAGGACTAACCTAAGCTGAATTTTGAAGCTACAGACAATGAATAACATTTGCCATTTCCTGATCAGATGACCAAATTAGCATTTTGGGAAAATTACTGTGGGGGCCTGTGAAGATCAGACATGCCTGGAAGCAGAAATGGGGTCTGATGAAATTTGGTATTCTACTAAAGAGGAGAGAAAAGTCAAGAGCACTTAGGGAATCTTTGTGCAAAAAGTAAACTTGAACTCTCTGTCTCCAGTTCTGACTGCAAAACTGTAAAGCCACAGGCTTAAAAGAGCATCTCTTTCTCAGGGTGAGAGCCCATTGGTGCTTTCAACCTTGTCTCTTATTTCTCCTGGAAGCTCTGTTGAAAATCAGCCCACCACGCTCTTCCTGGAATGGGTATAACTATTAATTGCCTCTTGCACAATTATCTGCCAAAATCCTGTTGTTAATGAATGATTTGGTTATCCTTGTTCAGAATGGCCCCAGCATGTAAAAATCCATCACCGCATTGGTGAGGCTGGCGAGGATGCCCCGCCAAGGCTCTGTGATTGACCCTTGCAATGAGCTCTCTCTGCTCAGCTGTGTTGGGGAAGGGAAGGCTGCCCAAGGCCAGAGGGGTGCAGCCTGTCTCTTGCACACCCCCAACAATGCGTCAGGAGCTGGGAGGGTCTAGGGGTAAAACGAGCTGGAAATGAGGCCAGAGTTCAGCTCTGTTTGCCAATTTTGACCTGCAAAGCCTGGGGCTACTCCCTCTGTAGCATATGGGGAAAGGACACAATGAAGGATCATAGTGAGATGTCAGGTTTACTTAGGTCCCAGGAGATGCTAAGCTAACTGGCAGACATGGGCATCTCTGTCCATACTGCATCCTGTGGGAGTCTAAGCCACTCCATCACTATGATGCTGCTTCCCATCAATCCACCTCTCTTTTTTCCATTGTCTGTAATGTCAGGTTCTCACTCCATGCCCTCTGTCTCTCTTCCCAGTGGTGGTTGCCCAGTACGGTGCCTCTGTTTCATCTGGTCCAGTCTTCCTCTATTGTTCATGCTTGTTGCTTTTCAAGGAAAGGAGGGAGAATGGAGAAAGGAAAGCAGACAGAAATGGGTATGGGTATGGCAAGTAGGGCTGATTAAAGGAAATATAGACAGAAATATGGAAAGTTACTTGGAGAAGATCATGTTTAATACACACATATGAGCATGTGCCCACACACATGCACATACATGCATTTGCACATACAGGCACACCTGTCCATGTGTACACACACATATTTTCTCCTCATCTTGTCTTCAGGTTTGAAATTAGTTGCCTAGAATTGTGTTGAGAAATGTGCTTCAACTTTAAGGAAGCTAGACCTCTGAGCAGTTGAGGGGCTCTTGTGAAATGAGCGGAACCAAGTTCTTACCCCACTATTCACCAGAGAACAGGGTACTGGCGGTTGTGTGAGTGATGGTGGTGCACACAGACCTGACTCTGGGTTGGCCACCTAATCCACAGCGATGTGTAACAAATGCGCGAAAGATACTGGAATACGTAATTATTTTGACAGTCTCCTGCATGCCACTCTGAAAATTTTGCAGCAACTTAAACAATAATAATGAAACAGAAGGATAAACTAAATCATGTGAGAGGAACATAATATATAAAGAATATAATAAAGCCAGAAATAAGACCAGCACCTACTGTAGCTAGCAAGGCTATAAATTTGTCCCTGAGAAGTACAGCTCTCCCCACTTTTGATAGTGAGAAAGGAATAGTCCTGAGTCCTGGGAAGAAGGCCATGTCAAGGCAGAGCGTGGTGACTTTGATAGCTTGCCTGCACTGGAGGAAGAAAAGGTCTGTATGACAGCCTCTAGGGGTGTCCTTTACAGAAGATGTGGGGAGGGTTCCAACATGACCATCAGAATAAGCAAGAGACAAAACATGGCAGCCCAAATCATCCAGTTTAAGCTGAGAGTAAAATTCCCATCATCCAGAGAAGATATTTTCAATGTTTTTGGAAAAATAGAAGACTATTCCAATAAAATCTTCTATTCCAGTGATGGGGAAATGAAGAGAAGAGGGGCAAGAACCTTCTTTGGTTCAGATTGGGGTGGAGACCTGGCCATTTCCCCCCAGGCCTCCTTTTCCCCACGCAAAGACAGCTGAGACACCTGTGCTCTGACTTCCAAGGCTCTGAAAACCCTTGGTCTGGTCTAGGTGAATGGAAGGCCATCAGGAAGAAAAGAGGAAAGGAGCGGGGGAGAGAGTCGGGGAGGAAGGGAGGGAAGAAAGGAAGAAGGCAGGCTGCCTTTTATTGTTACTCGCACAGAATTTTTGTGAGAACCAATAGGAAACTTTATATTTTGAGTCATGAAGTGGAGCTTCCTCTTCTTATTGGGCAAGGCCACACGCTGACTCTTTTTCATTCCAATAAAACAAACCGTGGCACACCAAGGGACTGAAGGGCCAATAAGCACATGGGCTCTGAAGCCAGACTGCCTAGGCCTGAACCCTGTCTGTGCTATTTAGAAGCTATGTGATACTAGAAAATTTACTTAGCCTGTCTCAGTTTCCTCATCAGTAAAAGGCGATGTTAATGGTACCCACCTCATGGGGTTGTGAGGGCTACATCTGTTAGCGAGTGTAAGACGATTAGAACAGTGTTTGGCACATGATGACGGCTCAACAATGCTAGCTGTTGTCACGTTTTAGGTATATAAGTGTGGCATTCTTGGCAATGCCAGGTTTCACCCATAGGGTTTCCAGCCCTCTGCCGTCGGGCAGGCATCCTGTCTCACTTCATGGCCCTCGGTGGCTTAGCTCTCCCACCGAGGGCAGCCAGGTTTCTGTGACCACAGTGGGTAACAGAGGAAAGCATGAGGTTTTTTGTTTTTTTTTTTTTTTTAATGCTTTCTAATGTTTTACTTGGAGCGAAAGAAATCTATAGTGACACCCACTCACCATCTAATTTTATAGTTGTGAGACGTTGAAAGACAAGCTTTGACCTAATCTCTGTGATCCATAAACCCAAGAGCCACTTAATGACGGGGGAGCATCCCAGCTGATAAGTGGACTCCTCCCTCACAGCAGATATGTGCCGAGATCAGAGAAAGGGTAACACAGTCTGTATCTTGGAGGTTCCCTCATGAGTTTGGTGGTCCAGAGTAAAATCATAAACTACTATGAGAAATAACCCGACACTATGCTGTGTCTTGCCTAAAATAAATAGTCCCATTCTCTTGATCCTACATGCTTCTAGGGGGTAAGGTGGCATCTCGAGGTCTCAGGTCTTTTATAGGGGATTTTCCAAGGTTCTCCCATAACAAGTATAAGGCCCTCCACGTGTAAGGGGCTGGCATGATGAAGACACGGGTGAGAGCTGCCAGCAGAGTGACAAGCATAACCTTACACCCCATGTTTACATCTTTCTGATGTCACCCAGGGTTTTTGTTACCTGTGCGCTGCGGTGTGGGGTCATTTCCCACAGCAGTTTACTATTTACTCTGGACACCCAAACTCACAGGCTAACCTCCGAGGTACGGCCCATGCCTGTCCTGCGTAGGGAGGGGTGAGCGGGAGGCTCTGAGGCAGAGGAGGTGCTTGCATGGAACAAGGAGGGTGGGGGGTGAAGAAGGAAGTGTGGCCTGTCAGAGAAATGGATCTGGGTGTGGCCGAGCCAGGGAGGGCGAGGACACCAGATGGAGGGCAGTGGCAGAGGTAGCACACTGGGCTGTGGATAGGAGGGTCTGGCTGGAGTAAGAGCAACTTAAAGTCCCAGTAAAATCATTTTGACTTGATCCTATAAGAAATGACATGTGACATGCGTGGAAGGCCACAGGGGCTTGTTCTAGCCAGAACCCAGCTAGGAAACTTCCTCAGACAGAGAGAAGGGCAGGGGCGTGGTGGCTCGTGCAAATGTAGAGGCACGTAACCAGGCATGTGTGGCCAGCGTGTTTCTAAACCACATTCTCGTGGTGGGGTGTATCCCACTTTTTCTAGTTCTTCAAGCCTCTTAATCCTCTTGGCCATGAGCACAGATAAATCCAAGGCTCACATAGACATGAATTCTCACATAGGCCTTCCTAACACCACAGTATAGTGTCTTGTCAGGGGAGACACTGAGGCATTATATTCCAAAGAGCCTGGTTCTGGGAGCTCACCTGGTATCTCCATGGGGTGAGACTCAGAGTGTGGGCTGCTGGGCCCTTCATTCAGCGACCTGGCTTTTAAAGTTGGTTCTTTTCCCCAGATCTCATAAAGAGAGGAAATGGATGTGTCTAAGAGAGGTTATCTGGGCAAACAGCCAGTTTGATTGCTTCTCGTTAGGCACAGGTTGATAGAGGTGGGTGGGAATTCGATTCCTCCTTTAGCCTGTTGGTGAGCAGAAGGCTAGAAGAATTGTGAAGATTTAGCAGGTTCAAAAAGAGATGTGCTTAATCCCTAACCACTTTGGAAACAGGGACAGAGGGAGGAAGACTTGAACCTGAGATGAGACGGGATGACCTACCCTGGTGGAGGCATGAGATGTGAGGTGTTCCATACACACCTGCTTCCATGAGAGGGTCACTTTTGCTGAAAAAGATGAGTGGGCGACACACATCAAGGGGATGCTAAATGGGGAGCGGGCAGTCTGCCTCCCTGTGGGTACTGACCATCTCTGACTTTGTCCTCGCTCTCTCTGGAGCTGCTGCCATCAGCCTGTGACCTCTGAGTTCCCTGCACCCACCAGGCCTACTTCTTATTCTCTTCCTCCCTGAGGCTGTGATGTCAGCCTCAATTCTCAGTTCCCAGTGAGAGTGTGTGAGTGTGAGTGTGTGTGTGTGTGTGTGTGTGCGCGCGCGCGCACGCACGCGCAGGGGCTGGGGGTCATCCACAGATCAGAGCACAGGAGAAGAGAGCTTCTAGAAGGCAGGGCCACCCTACACCCTGGAGCCTGAAGAACCTGTCACTGGAGCCAGCACCCGCCTTGGCACCCCACACATCCAGAGCAGCAGCAGTCACTGACCGGAGGTAAGTTCAGCTCTGGAGGGACTGGGTGTGGCAGGGCTCCACGAGAGGCAGGGGAAGCCAGAGAAAAGGGAAATTGGGGAGCTCTGTGCCTCTCCACCCCCCCCCCCAGCTGCTGCACAGTATCCCTGTCCCTGCAATATGGGGTCACTGCAGAGGCTGGTGATCCCAAATGGAACAGCAAAGGGTGTGAGGACTGGAGCAAAGTTATGGCCAGTGGAGTTTCCCCAAGGGTGCACGATGAGTGGTCATCCAACGTCCAAGGCAGGTACAGTGGGTGGGGAGCCCAGAGCTGGCGGTCACAGGGGAAGGGGCTGCAGACCCTCAGCTGGCTACGTGGTGAGGGAAGGAGAAAGTAAGGGAGGGTTGGGTGAGACACAGCCCTGCTTTTACATACAGGTGCCCACAAGGGTCGGTGCTCTAGAAAAACTCTGGAATAAACACTCCTGGGCAGTTTACCATTAACGGAGGTAGGAGATGGTGTCATCTGATGGAAGTTCTCATTTGCTTATTCAGCCTCAAGTCAGACATTCTGAGGAAACAGGAGATGCTGACAAGCAAGGCTGGGAGTTGGCCAAGTGGAGGTCTGGGGGCAGGCGGGCATCGTGGTGGCCAGCCCCACTGTCTGCACTTCCCTTTGCTTTTCTAGACCCAAAGACCTATTTCTGGTTCCTGGTACACTCACCACTCCCTGTCACCCTCCTCTTTGTCTTCTCTCTTCTCCTGGAAGTGGCGGCCTCTCACATCACATTCCAATGGGAGCCTTCGAGGCTGGTGGAACCCCTCACCATCTACCTCCTGGGCTTCATGGTTTGATCAGGGTACATTTGCCATGAGGCAGGCAGATAGGGGCCCTGCAGAGTTCTAGGGCCTCTTCCTTTTTAAGGTACCCAGGAGATCAATAAAACTGCAATCTTCCTATACAGAAAGCTGATAGCCTTGATGGGGACACGTGCAGGAGCGGGGGTTCCGTTCTACCTTTGGCTGTTCTATCTTCCCTGTGGAAATATCAGTCTCTATTACCAACTGCCATTTTCCTTTTCCTTAAATGGAAAAGTACAGGTCAATGATGAGCAAGATCAGAATTCATTAGCTCCTCTTACACCTAAAAGGAACCCCCACCATTTCTTGTTTATACCCAGGCTCTATTAACCTCTGCTCCAGAGCCGGTGGTGTTTCAGTCACCTCGCTCTCAGCAAGTCATCATTCAGCAAGTGTGCATGGGGCATTGTTCCAGGCTGTGCTAGGACCTGCAGACTCACTGCTGGATAGGGCATGCCTGCCCTCCAGGAGCTCACGTCTAAGAGGGAAGACGGAGGTGAAAACAGTGAGAGCAGGGCTACAGAAAGGATGCTCCAGGGACCGGCAAGAGAGGCAGAGACCCGGGCTCTGAGCCCAGGGATGGGGTGTCAGGAAAAGCTTTTCAGAGAAAGTTGTCATACTCGCTGACATGTTGAAGTGCTGATTATAGCAAGGCACTGCTCTAAGCACATTATGAGGATCTGCTCATCTAATCCTCATGACAGCGCTGTCAGGAGGCACAGAGGGGCTAAGTAACTTAGGTGGTGAGGCGCCCTGAGTTCACGCCCTCGCCTGCATCCCCTCTTGCCTCAGCACCAGCAGGGAGGAGGCGAGGGCTCCAGCCTAAAGAAGCAGATGCTGACACTGCACCTCTTTCACCTTCTCTCCCCCATGGACTGGTCTCCCTTCCTTCGTTATATCTCATCCTTCGTCCCCCCCTCTGCACTGCTGACACAGCAACGCTCTTAAGACACCAAAAAGATCAGCTTCTGCCCTCTGCGGCCCTCTGGTGGCTTCCTGGCTAGCAGGGGCTAAGGTGAGACCCCTCCAATATGCGTAGTCCTTCTGGCCTCAGCTTTCCTTTCTAGCTTCACCTACCTCTATTCCCCCAGAAGCCCTGCTCACCTGCCTCACAGCTGAGCTCATCAGGCATATAGCAATTTTTATGCCAGAAGTGCTGTTTTTTCCTGGTGCCCTGACAAATTCATGCACATCCTGCAAACTCAGGCTGTTGTCAACTCTCATGAACCTTCCCTGACTTCCCAAGGACAAGTTATTTGTTTCTTCCTTGGGTTTTCACCTCTACTCTCAGTGGTGAATGGAGACAGACTCCACCAGCTGTCAAACAACTGGTTGTGTGCATCTCCAAAATCCATCTCCCAGTTTCAGTAACTTTCCTTCAGTAGCTTAAAATCAGCCACAGAGGGAGTTTTACAGCATAGGAATTGGCAAACACTAGGAACCAGGCCCCTCTCCTACCCTAGGAGTCTGTTAAGCATTTACCATCACTCCTACACCCCATCCCACCCCTGTCTCATGATTTACATATTTGTCTGTCTCCCTTCCAAACTGCAACTGCTTCAAAGTTGGAGCCATGTCTTGCTTATCTTTTTAAAGGCAGATCCAGAATAATGTCTGATACCGTGTAGAAGATGTGAACAACTTGTGAGACATGAGACGTGCCTTAGAGAACTTGTCATTTAACTGTGATGTCAAATTACTCAGCTGCCACCACATTTCTCTGAAAATCTGTCACACCCAGGTTAGCTTCTTGCTCAAAAGTCCTCCATAGCTCCCTTTGCCTGTATGACCAGAATGTAGAGTACCTCGAGGTAGGGATTTTTGTCTGTTTTATTTTACTGAGGTGGCTCAGTGCTCAGAACAGTGCTTAGTACCCTTTGACACATCACTGGCAAATAAGTAAATTAATGATAAAATTCAAGCTCCTTAAAACAGCTTTCTAGATCCCTAGTCAACTGATTCTCCTCTCTCTCTGCTTCTGTGGCTGCTCCCCCCAATCCCCAGTAAGAGCCCCCATTACAGCTCCACTGCTCCTTCATTAGCCCCAGGGAGTTAGGAGAGATCCAGGCACCTTGCACTCTTTTCCTGGCTTGAGGCTTTCTCTCCCTCCCCTCTGTTTGCCCAAGACCTCCTCATTTTCCAGTCCAGTGGCAACTTCTGGAACACCTCCTATTTCCTACTCTTCATTTGGCCCCAACCTTAAGGGTGAAAATTGTTTCCTACATCCTCAGTGAGGCTTTCAGCTTCCTGCAGTTGGGGCTGAAGTGTGTACAGCCCTGTGTCCCCTCCAACACTTCAGCACCTGACTTAGAGTCTCACACATAACAGGTACCCAGTGTGGGTTTGTGGTCCAGATTTGCCCACATTAAACATAGTTGGAGGCCAGCGAGATATATGCGAGTCTCAACCTCTAATCTGGCTACTCCATGGATTTTATCTGATTAGCAATCACTCACCAAATGTCAGTGAGCGTGGGGAGGGATGGTGGTGTCCAGAACACCACTGGAGGTGGTATTAGCTCTTCAGGCCCTGACCAGTCAGGTCTTGCTACAGTGGGAGCAGGCTTGGTGACTTGGTCTTTTCCTTTTCCCTTTCTTCTAGTTTCCGGCCACCTCGCTCCTGGCTAACTACAACTCCTTCTTCCAGCCAGTGGACTGCAGCTGAGTGAGCTTGGCATGAGGGTATATGCAAGTGGGAGTGAACCAACTGGATCGGCACAGGCTCAGAAGACCTCAGCTTGAATCTCAGATCTGCCAGTTACTTGCCGTGTGACCATGGGTCATCTACTTATCTTTTATGAGCCTCAATGTTCCTACCTATAAAATGGGGATAAAAATACCTACTTTGTAAAAGGAAAGAATTGAAAGAAGATCGATAATATATGAAAGTGTTTAGCCCTGGGCCTGGCATACACACTCAGTGCTGGCTAAGTGGTAGATAGTTCATTATTTTTAGCTGTTCTCTGTTTCAAATGGAAGCAGAACAAAAGGTTTCCATGCAGGAAAAAAAAAAAAAAAATCTAGCTGAGGCTTGAGAAGTTACCAGGTAATGATCTGTATGTTGAATCAGAGATGTTGAGCGATGGGCTAAAGTCTGGTCTACAGACCAGCAGCATCAGTAACTCCTGGGAGCTTGTTGGAAATGCAGAATCTCGTGTCTCACTCCCAGACAAGAATTTGCTTTTCAACAAACAAGATCCCAGGTGATCCTTGTTCTCCTCAGATTACATGGCTGTGGCCTGGGGCACGTTTGGGAAGTCTCTCTGTTATCGCTCTCAGCAGCTTCTCCCCTCTTTCTTGTGCTAACAGGCATCTTCCTGAAGCCACGTGGGTACAGTGGGAACGGTGGGGACGGAGGAACAGTGAGTATTGGAACTGGAGCCAGGGGAAGCTGTGCCTCCAGTTGGACAGAGGTCTGGCTGCATTTCCTCTTTCTTCCCAGAAGATGGCGAGCGTGTACTGGTAGTGCTTCTCAAAGGCCTTGAATTGCTTGAACCAGTGTTCGCTTAGGCGCTTGTGCGGAGTTATCTCTGTCAGCTGGTTTGGGGTGATGTTCATGTAGCGTTCTGCGCGAACGCTTCCCTCCAGCGTCCGCGTTGGATGTTCTCAGGATATGCCCAAGCGGCTGCGCCTGCGGCTGATGTCGAGCAAAGCCTTTGTTCCAGTACCTGGCAGAGGAAGGACATACATTCGCTGATGTAGATTCTCACCGCCACAGGCTCCCATGGGCCCCCACTCTTCACCCATGCACCTGTACAAAAGTAGGTATTTGTACTTCAGTTTCCCATGTGTAAAATGGAGGTAAGTATAAATCATATAAGAGTTTATATGATTTTGTATGTACGCAAAGCACCTGGCACACAATAGGTGCTATACAGGTGTTTGATTGAGTTTTAGTCTCCTCTTCAGAAAAACAGGCAGAATCACCCCGTTCTTGGTAGTTGAGGCCCCAGGAGAAGAGTCCGGAGAAACGAGGCCCCCATTGACATCATTTATTCTTCTTTTCTAGGTCTTCTTTACATTACAAAAGAAGACAGAGCAGATCACCTTCCTGAATGTCTACCATCATGGCTCCATGCTCTGGAAGTGGTGGGCGGGAGTCAAATATGTTCCAGGAGGTCAAGGTGCATGACACAGCTGCAGCAGTTCTGCCCAGGCCTTTATGAGGCAGGCCTCTCTCTGCTGGGCTGAGTCCCCAGCTTAGGAGGTGTGTATCCTGTAATATCATGGGTTGGCTCTCAGGTTACCTTTCCTGTGGCCATGAGACCAGGCCTCTTCTCCCAATTGCTTCTCAGAGCTTCCTGACTGTGGGAGGTTGCTCACTGCTATCAGCCCAGGAAGTGCAGAGAGGGATATAGCCACTCTCATTTAGCATCCTGTTAACCCCACCCCAGCATCATGACCTCAGATGGCTCATGCCAGACCTCCTCAGGATAAACCCTTCCCAAGGATTTCCTCCGTAGGGTGTGCAGAGGTGCTCTCTGCAGAGTGGAAGATTGAAACACGGAAGAGAAACCCAAAGTGCAGCCAGGCCCGGCTCCACTTAACAGCCTTGATCTCCCCACCCCACTTCACAGCCTCCTTTGTCACAATGCTGAATTCTTCGGTCGGTGTCTGCATGTACCTGTCCCAAGGACTGGTTAGCTTGGGACTTGGCATGTAGCCCTACCTGTGGTGGAAGTGACATCTCACCATCCTACAGCTGGTGAGAAGGCCACTTTGGCTCCACAGGCCTTGGCTGAGCCCTAGGTTCTATTCTCAGCTGCTCCAGTAACTTGATATCTGACCATGAACAAGCCCTTCTGATTACTGAGTCTTCCTTAATATCCCAACTTGCAGGGATCTCAGTACCTATTTCGTCAAATCCTAGAACCAATCCTCCCTGACATAATGTGGGACCTGCCGCAGATGACTTACATGTTCAGGTCTCAGTCTCATCATTCATAAAATGAAGGGGCTGGGTTAGATGACCTCAAAATGCTAATATCCTATGATCCTGCGATCACTGATTGACCCTCCAGGTATCTGGGTGCCTTGTGGTTTGAGGAGCTCTGTTGCCAGATAGTAGACAGCTGAGTTGTCCATCACGGGGTTTGGAATCGAATGAGTTAGTCATCAGTGTCAACACGACATGGCTGGATTGGGGCAAAAGGGGGACAGAATCAGGAGAAGGGGCAAAAAGATTCTTAGGAAAACATTGGAGTGGGCTTTACCAGGCTTCATTGTTTTCCATAGAGAAAGGCTGAACTATAAGAGGCCTGCTCCCTGCTGGTAGACAAACGAGTGAAGACATGAGGGGTTAAGACTGCTTCTCACCACTCTCCCATCTCTCTCCTCTCCTTCTTTCTTTCACCCAGAGTCAGTTTGTGGCCATGCTGCCCACTCCTACCATCTCTCTGCTGGGTGCTCCTTCCTCAGTGGAGTCAACGTGGCTGTCCTCCTCAACGTACACCCCTAGTCTCATCGCCCTTTTCCTCGATGTCTACCATCAGACACACCTGAGAGGCAAGTAGGAGAAGCTGACTTAAGGGACAGGATGTGAGAACTAAAACTAGCAGAGCTATCCTATAGAGAGTTGGGTGGAAGACATGGCTCACAGCCCACCTATGCTGAGCAGGTACCTCTGGGCCTGCATTTCATCCTACAAAGGAAGGAGGAGAATTGTCTCCTATCCAGAGTTCAAGAGAATAGAAATGGAGCTTGCTTCCTGTACTCACTTCTGTTACGGCACTTCTCACATGGATTTGTGATTGTTTGTTCAACTCCTTCCTCTACTAGATGTGGGCCTCTTGTGGAAGGGACTGTCTTATTCTCAGCATTCCCCACACCTGGCACAGCACCGCCATGAATGTGCATTTGGATCCTTGTATTCCATGACTGGCAATCAAGACCTCTGGTGAAGAGCAGGGCTGTGGGCATTGAAGAAATCAAGGCTGGTGTGATATCTAATCTTGCAGTAGAAAACAATGACTGAGAATGTCCAAGAGTGAGCATGGGTCTGTTTAATTTCTAGCATGGCTGTGTAAATGGTTACTTCTGCATATCTCCTTGAATGTTCACTGCTGCTTGCACTTGTATTTATATGGTTGTATGATTCTCTGTGTGTGAATAGGGTGGTGGAGAGGTCTATGTGTATATATCTAAATACTTGTTTTCAAATATACAACATGCGTATTTCCATTTGAGTTTCTCTCTGTGTGTTTGCTTATCACTTCTGTACATCTCTGAAAGTGCCACAAGCAAAGTCACTGGGATTAATACCTCTCATGTTCTAAACGGGAGACATAGAAGTCCACTGAGGAATCTCTGAATACATGTTCCAGTGGGAGACTCCAGAGAGGAATGTTGAGAAAAGGAGGTGGGTTCCTATTTTAAGGCACATTATTTTAAAAAATCACATAAGGGTAGAGTCTGTTCATTTGCTTAACAGCCAGGAAAAATTAGTCATTTTGGAGTTCACAGCTATTATTTGTCCAGTTCTTTGTGGCTGCCTCTGCCTGATTCAGTAGCACAGGAGGAAGTGTTAGGTCCCAACTCACATCTGAATGAAATAAGGTTTTGGCTGGGGAGAGCCTGGTGTGAAACAGTGTGGTAGGGAGGGTTTGGGGGCAAATTCTCAATGAGCTGAAGGTGCTCCTCCTTTTTGAACCTGCTCTATGTTATAACAACCCTACCTGGTTCAGGAGTCCTATATTAGTGTAGAAAGGTTATATGAATATTATAAAACAAAGAATTATTTACATCTGTCAAAACATAGCCAAATTCCTAATAATATTGTAGAAGTTCACCTCTATGAACTTTAAAAAATAATGATAAGCACAAGTGATGGTTAGGCTTTTAAATATATAGCAGGACTGAACTATTACCCAGAGATGGTCTGTTTGCCAAGACAGGGGGCCCAGAGCACCCAGTGGGAAGGTCAAATAGAAAAAAGAGGGGTAACCTTCTCACTTCCCACCTCCCATGAAGGTCCAAAAGCTGATAGTCTGGGTTCCTGGATATTGCCTCTTAAATCAGAGTATATCTAATTAGAGGAATAAAAGCACCCCAAATGAAACAGCTTCATGGTCTTCTTCCAGCTCAGAATTCAGCGAAGGCTCCCAACCTGTCCCATACACACTCCATTATCCACTCAGCTGACCATGCATACCCAAGGCTGCTGGGCCTGAGTAAGCGTTTGAAGCCAGGAGTCAGGAGAAAAGGCCATGTCCCCCTTTATCCCTCCCCTTTCTCTCTTGAGGTTCTCTGTGTAAATGGAGGAACCCTTCTAAAAGAGAGGGGTTCTGCCTTTTGTCCTTCATCCCTGGGTAGTCTCAGGGCAAGATGTCTTTGACAAAGGAGGACTTCAATTAGGGTTTTTCAAATTCAAGCCCTCACAATCAGGATCTAAGGTCTCAGGCACACGTGAGCTTCAGGAAGTCACAAAATGCTGCTTCAGAGACGTGTGGTAGGAAGAGGAGGGAATAAACTACCAAAGAAATAAAAGAATGTGACTTCAAGGGTCTGCGTTATAGCAGGGGTAGGGAGGTCAAGGACTCGTGAGTAAAATAAGGGAAGATTCATTTAAGCCACACCACACAGAGCATTATAAAGGTGGGTGCCAGACAGCACCCACCAGGGAGCCCTGGATTCTCAAAAGCAACACCCAAGGCCAGAGTCTGCCTTTGCCCTCTTACTGCCTGGGGAGGGCATGGGGCAGTTCACAGCATCTTTTAGTGCCTCTCTCAGGTATAGAATTCAGAATAAGAGGTTCTTTCAGCTCTAAAAAATATACTCTGATAGAACTGGAATAATAATAATATACAGTTATTAAAAACCCTTCTTTTAAAAGTACTTAGTTTAGCAATGCACTATCAAATGAATCCCAATTTTGCCAAGAATTACATATAAAATATAAACACAAAAGTGTTAACAGCAATGATCTCTAGATGGTGTGTATTCTTCCTTTTCCTCTTCTTTCACATATAGAGGTCTTCTGTGGTGATTAAATATACCATTTAGCTCACTGGTTGCAAAATATCAAGATGGGATCAGGATGACAAGAGGGGAAGAAGGAAGAGACACAGAGAAAAATGTAAAAAAATAGCCAACTTTTTAAAGGAAGAAAGAAAAATGGCACCTATCAGTCCTCAGATTCTCCGGGAACAAAAAAGGGAAACACAGATATGGCAATTGGAGCTCCAGCAACGGATCTGAAGACCACAGCCTTATAGAGACTGTTTAAGCAGCTTCCACAATTGTGTGGGATCCAGTCCCTGTACCTAGTTCCTTATCACATATACATCTTAGTGCCTCTGCTTCTCTGATATATAGTTCTACAACTGGCCACAGGTCATAGGTGACATATTACTTCCCCTTCCACTACCATTGTAAATTCCTTTGCCCTATAGGCTGTGCTTCAGTTATCAATGGTTCTTAGCCCCAGTAGAGAAAAACACTTCCTACCCATTCCCATCCACCTCCCCCCAAAATCGCCATTACATTTTAATTAAACCATGTGTGTGAGTAGTATCTCAGTAGGAACTGTACACCTGAGACCCTCCCGGAACCTTCACAGGGATCAAATGTAGCATAAAATAGAAGAAACATTTAGTTATAACAAAATTACGTCTTTTATATTTGAGTTTGTAAAACTTGTAGCTTGTGAAATTGTGAATCCACTGTAAGGGGCTCCTCTAATGTTTCACACAATTGCCGTGGAAGCTTATTTAACGAGTTAAGTCAGCTAAGCTGAACTGTTTCCTGAACTCTATTTTGCATCCCTAGCGTTAGAATAGGAACAAGAGACACTTCTGCATGAGATTTGAAGGGCAGAAGTGAAACAAAAGCTGTATTATTTTTCACTTTCAGAAGGTTGGGGCATGTATTTTCATAGCTCACACACTGTTATTCATTTGCTGTGTCCTTGGTGTGGGCAGCAGGTGGGCCGGCAATCGGTCCACCTTCTCCTGGGTCCTTCAGTTTCTTTGATTCCTGAGCCACACGTGTGTTTAGCACCATGATAGAGGGCACCAGCTTCTTCTGCAGGACAAGCTCATGACCAAAGTTGGAAGCAATGAGAGCTGATGTGAGCTCCAGTCTATCCTGTGAGCTGCAGCTTATCCTTGTTCTCTCCTACTGTACTTCCATCTTCTTTTCCCAGCTATCTGCCCTGAGAACACAATCTCCAGCATCAGACAGGAAGACGACAGCCTTACTGTTGCACCAGCTCCCACCATTGCACAGGGTCAAGTTCCTGTGACTAATTCCTTATTATACATGCCTCCTAGAGGTTCTGCTTCTCTGATCAAACCCTGGTTGATATGGTCTCCTGTAGTCCATACCAGGTCCACAAACTCATAGAAAACTCTGAATTAAAAATGGAGAGAAATCAACCTGATGCAGTTTGATTCTGCACTCTGTGTGAGAACTGGAGCTAGCAAAGGAGGTAGGCGGAGCAGCTACTGCAGGGTGAGTACCCCCTGCACAAACCAAGAGTGAGCTCCAGTGTAGAGATGTGAGGACTTCACCAGTGTCCAGGTATGCTGTCCTCACCCTCCACAACCCTTGAGGGCTGTTCTGAAGACTCAGACCCTGCTTACCTTCTCTCATTAGGGCAGCTAGGTAAGGGGACATTCATAGTTTTAACATTATCAACTAAGACATCTAAGGATAGAAGTCTGAAATTCCTGACTTTTTAGGTGAACATGTAAGGAAAGATTGGAAAGTATATATGTGATCAAACAGGACCATTCTGTCTCCCTTTCATCCCTTCCTTCCTTTCTTCCTTCCTTTCTTCCTTCCTTCCTTCCTTCCTTCCTTCCTTCCTTCCTTCCTTCCTTCCTTCCTTCCTTCCTTCCTTCTTTCTTCTTTCTTCTTTCTTCTTTCTTCTTTCTTTCTTTCTTTCTTTCTTTCTTTCTTTCTTTCTTTCTTTCTTTCTTTCTTTCTTTCTTTCTTTCTTTCCTTCCTTTCTTTCTGCCTTTTATCCCTCCTCCTCTCCCTTCCACCCCCTACACAATAAAACAAAGGGAGGAGAAAATAATTGGAGATTATGAAACAGAGTTAGACAGGAGTGTGGAGACCCTGTGCCATGCCCCAGCCTCATTTAGTCTGAAGATTGAGAGAGGAGAGACCTTGGTGAAGTCCCAGGAGATGACAAGTCCTGTAGATGAGACACTGAATGTACAAATGGACAATGGCCAGACCTTATATAAAAATGGAACTCTGACTCCCACTCTGCAGAACCAGCCCAGGAAACCTGCCCATTATCTACAGTACCCAGTCCAGGAAGTCAGCCTGCTCTCTATAAGTCAACCTTGTAGGAAGTCAGACCACTATCTCTAGCAACTGGTTCAGGAAGCCAAACAATAACCCTTGTAACAATCTGTCCCAAACAACAGGACTTGATTAATAACCAATAGCTTCCTTAATTTTTGTCTCTACTTCCTATTTAGGACCAATCAGTGAAGCTAAATATACATTCCTAACCCATCACGTAGAATGCTCTACTTCTAGTTAGCGCACCGCAGCTTCCACATGCCTGGAGCCTCCCATTAGGGAACACCAGAAGCCTTCCCTTTTTCTACTATCAGATTTTTCCCACCTCTGTGTGCCTTTGAGTCTCCCAAAAACACAAGTGATGGTGGCTGTCTCCCCACCACAGCAAGCTCTGAATGAATATCCTTTGTTTGTTCCCATTTGGCTGGGCTTCATTTATTTCCTCATAGAGACATCTCCTGTCCTAGCAGAGTGCAGCAGCCTTAAGTCCAGATGATGGTTTGGCCTGCCTATGCTGGGGAGGGCCAGAGACAGCTTTCTGAATTTACTGTGGCTTTGCACTCACTCAGGAAGTAGGGTTGCCAGGTAAAATGCAGGGTGCCCAGTGGCAGATGAATTTCATAAAAACAATGAAAAATTTTGGGCATAAATATGTCCCATGCGGTATTTGAAGCAGACTTAAACTAAAAAAGATTTATTATTTATCTGAAATTCAAGTATAACTGGGTATCCCATATTTTTATTGTCTAAAAGTTTCCATGCCCCTGTCCCCAAATGGTAACAAAAAGTTAAGGAAGAGAAGGAGAGCCCTGATGGCTTCAAGAAATTTCAGAACCAGGAGGAGGGGAAACATATCAGAGGTGATGTGGGTCCCCTTCCCATCAACTGGATGAGGATGCAGCTGCATCTCAGTCATGTCCAGGGCAGAGGGTGAATGCCCAAGAACTAAAAGAGAAAAGATTTTTTGGATGCAGAACTATGAGATCAAGACACATCTAGGTCTAGAAACGGATGCCCTAGGTCTCACAAATGCTGCAGCTACATTTGTGTAAACACCACTCTCTCTCACCCCAAGCTTAATATCAACCCTGGGAACAAGGAAAGGGGATGGAAGAAATATCCTGAATAAGACTAAGTTATCAACCTAAAATGACTGTTAAGGACTTCTAGGAGAGTGTGTCAACATTGCTGAATTTTACTGGTTTAAATTCTAAGTGACTGGATTAATTTTCTGCTTCAGTTAGAATGGAGCCTCAGTATTAAAAAGAAAGTCTAATTACCAGAGAATTTGAGGAAATTAACATTTGATACATATGAGTTCACTGTGAGGCTTTTAAAGATTCCTACTCACCATACATATGAATTTCTGGTCATATTAAGCACCAGCTATAAAATAGATACATGATGCCTTTTAAAAAATAAAATCTCCCCATCTTATTCTCCAACCCCACTCTTCAATCTGGCAATTTCCCTGGGAAACCATCTTCTCCAGAGAGATATGTTGAATCTCACTTTATTTGGTTTGTATTATGAAAACAGTAGTCTTATTTTTCATCTTCCAAATATCAAGTGACATTGTTTTATGGAATGCCTTTTTCGACCTTCACATTTACCTCCTACTCCTTTAAATGTTGACAGCCTTCTAGACACTCTATGCTTAGAACTGCTGACTTCAAGGCTACTTTGTTTTTCTGATTCTTCCCACACAGCAAATTGAAGATGATGACGATGGTGGCTATGATAACATTAGAGCTGCCTTGATTGAGGGCCTGGTGAGTCCCACTTTCCATATATAATGGATCCAGGTGATGACCCTGCAAGCTAGAGATCATCATCCCTGTTTTACAAATGAAAGAGTGAGGCTCAGAGAGGTTCAGTGACTTGCTCAAGGTAACACAGAGAGTAAGTGGCAGAGTGGGATTTAAATCCAGATTTGTCTTATTCCAAAGCCTGTGATTTTCCCTTAATGCCTCCCTGCCCTGCCACCACAGTCCTCTAATTCACAGGAAATTCCTGATTCCTTTGATTGGCTTTAACTATGGTCTTTCTAAAGAGGAATGTGCTAGGCTCTCTTTCTGGCATTGACCACACCTCACTGGGAATTCCAGACATCTTTAAAATTTCATTTATTAGTAAACACTTATATAATGTTTGCTGTGTGCCAGACACTGGCCTAAGCAGTTTGCAAATATTAGCTCATTTAATCTTTATAACAACCTCATGAGGTTAAGCACTGTTATTGTTACTCTCATCTTAGAGACAAGGAAACTAAGACACAGAGAAGTTAGGTGACTGGCTTAAGGTCACACAGCCAGTTAGTTTTGCAGAGCCAGGTTTCACACTACCACCATGCTGTGTGGCTCTCCTTTCAGCAGAGCTTTGGACTTCACATCCTAACCTGTCTCCCATATATTTCCTATGAGTACTAAGGGAAGATGGGGTCAAGGGCATGGAGTTCCCCAAAAGGAAGGTCTTGGATAAGCCTAAGTCTTTAACAATATCTATCATAGGTGAAAATTGGCATGGCCCAGCTATAGCTCCTGGCAATTATCAGTTCTGTTTCAAAAACTGGTCCTTCTTTATATCCAGTGTTTGCTAAGTACTAATGGCCTCCAAGAAGCTCTTTCTTTTCTTTCTTTCTTTCTTTCTTTCTTTCTTTCTTTCTTTCTTTCTTTCTTTCTTTCTTTCTTTCTTTCTTTCTTTCCTTCCTTCCTTCCTTCCTTCCTTCCTTCCTTCCTTCCTTCCTTCCTTCCTTCCTTCCTTCCTTCTTTATCTTCCTTCCTTCCTTCCTTCCTCTCTCTCTCTCTCTCTCTCTCTCTCTCTCTTTCTTTTTCTTTCTTTTTAAGCTGAAAACCAAATCTCTAGTCTTGATGGTCTTAACTTTCCTCCACATAGCTCCCTTCTCATCCTCACTCCCTCTCATCTGAGCCAAGCTGCACAGATTAGCCTGGTGCAGAGAGAGGGAGGAGTTGAAAGGGAGCGCTGTCTCCCCTGAGAAAGCAATCAGGCTTCCCCAACCTGGAAAGTCACACAACACCAGGTATAAAACCTCTTAGAGCCACTTGGTTTTGACAAGATGCCAGAGAGCCCACCTTTTAGAGATTCTCTGGATGTGTTTCCCAGGCAATGACCTGGAAATTCTTTGGAGCTATCAGTCATTCACACCTTTGTCACTGGCTTTTCCTCAACAGGCCTTAACAGGGACTTGATAACACTAAGGGCAGCATGGGGATAGGATATAGAAAGTTAGGAAGAGAACTCCAGTGAAAAACTCCCTTTGCTCTACACTTGTTCAGAGAAGATGCCCTAATAATGACATAACAATGACCAGCAGTTGCCAAGAGCTTTACCAGTCATTTCTTGATAAACCTTTGACAATTTGCTTAACTGCATTAACTCTCAGTTTCCAGTCCAAAACTAGAATTTGTGATAACAACTACCTCTATGGTTGTTTCTGAGGATTAAATGCCAGTGTGTGTAAAGGCATAGTTCGAGGTCGAGCACATAATAAAAGCTCAGGAAATGTTAGCTATTATGATTACATAATAAATGCCAGTTTAAATGCAGTTTGCTATTTTATGTGGACCCCATTATAACCTATAAACTCAAAGTTGTATTTTCCATATTACAGATGAAAAAAATTAGAAAAGCTAAATTATTTGCCCAAGCCATGTAGCTAATGGTCAGAGGTACACAGCCATTTCTTCTGCCTTCCAATGTCATGTTCATTACATTGTTTAGAGGCAATGTTAGCAGTTATTTGCTTTCTCCACCTCAGTCAACACACACACACACACACACACACACACACACACACACACACACACACACTGCAACTTCACCTTGTTCCTGAGCTCTAGAAAAACAACCCTCACAATTCAGTAGTTGGTTTTCAATATCCTCCAGTATAGTACTATAAAGCTGAGCATGGCCAGGCAGTTTATGAAGTCAGCTATGGGGGTATTTGCCAATCATTTCTTTGTTGGCAGAGACAAAGGCCTTGTAGCTTAGTTTTAAAATCCCATGGGTGGTGGTTGAGCCCCAGATGAAAATGTGAAAGTCCTTATTATAATTCTTACTATTATAATCCTACTAATGGCATCACCCTGCTAAAAATAAGGAAGTTACTTCCCAAGATTAATAGAAAGAAAGGAAGAGTCTGGGAGGGTGAGAGTTTCAGCATTGGGCTGGGGAAGGGGAAATATAAGACGACAGACAGACATTTTAAAAAGTGGCAAATGAACACCATGTAATTTGGGTCGATAATGTCATGCTGAGGGTTGGCAGTTCTGCTGGGATAATTGCCCTTCCCCAGATTACTGTCTTTATCAGAGAAAGAAATGATTGCTCTGTGTGAGAAATCACTCTGCCTCCCACTTTGTCAGAAGTGGCAATGATTTATAGAGACCAGGCTTTAAGTTCACAAATGTTTCAACCATGAGCAGGAATATTCAGAAGTGGAGAGATAGCTCCTAGACAAGAAGAAAATGCAATAAGCTCTTCTTCCACAGACAGGAAGTCCGAGACTCTTATGGGATGACTCAGCCTTTACAGTCACTCTTTATCTTCCAGCAAGTCCCGGTCTGAAAAGCATGACTTGATACAGTTGACCACTTGCTGGCTTTTCCCTGCTGCAGAGATTGTCTTCTGGTGCAACTACTGAACCCAGACTCTGCAGATCTGGCTTGGAAACCAGGTCTCGGGTTGTTCAGGCTCTGCTCCTTCTTTAGGACAAACCTCCCAATGTTTGTTGACCAGTAAAATGGAAGGGTTTGCCTAGCTACCTGCTCAAGTCCCTTTCAGCTCTCAAAGTCTATCTTAGGAGACTCCCTGTGTCTAGGAGGGGCAGGAACAGTGTGGCAGGCCCTCATCACTGGAACCTGTGAACATGTTACATACCTGGCAGAAGGAACTTGACAGATGTGATTAAGAATCACAATAAAGGAAAAGCATTTTCCATTGTATGAGTGAAACCAGTGTAATCACAAAGAGTCTTTAACATATGGAAGAGGGAGGCAGAAGGGTCTGAGAAAGAAATGTGACAAAGGAAGCAAAGGCTGAGGTAAAGCAGTTGCCGGTTCTGCAGATGGAGGAAGGGGTCATCAGCCAAGGAATGCAGGCAGCCTCAAGGAGCTGGAAAAGGCCATAAAATGAATTCTCCCCTAGAGCCTCCAGAGGGAACTAACCATGTGAACACCTTGATTTTAACTCAGAGACACCCATTTTGGACTTCTAACCTCCAGAATTATAAGATGATAAATTTGTATTCTTGGGGTAGTTTGTTAGAGCAGCAATTGGAAAGGAATATTAACAGAAAGGCCAGGATCCAGATGATAAGGTTTGCTTACTCCCATACCCACCACTCTGAGCATCTGGAATGCTGAGGTTAATATCCAGGGATCCAATTTCACTTTCCACCAAACTGAGAGACCACAGCTACATCATTGGGTCAACAAAGAGAAAGGCCGCTAATATAGTGACTTCACTGGTCACTACAGACACCTAATGCAGCTGGCTTAGGGCCTGTGCATGCATCTGTCAGCTGTCACATGACACGGGCTAATGGGACACAGTAACAATACTAAATGATATTTATTGGGTGTTTATGTTTTGCCAAACATTTAATACTTAAAGCAACTACAAGAGGTAGGCAATTATTGTCTTTATTTGACAGTTGAAGAAACTAAGGCCTAGGGAGGTTGAGTGCCATAATGAGTATGAGTTATTGTGGGCACTTTACTCAAGTCTACCCCAATCTAGATCCCAAGTTCTTATCCAGGAGAACTGATTTCCCTGCCCCTGAATTCATGATGTGCCACAGCATCCAGTGAAAGAACCAGACCCCCATGTGGGACAAGCTCTCCAGGACAGTGGTTCTTAAACTTTGGTGGCATCAGAATCACCTAGGAAACTTGTTAAAACACAGATTCCTGGGCCCTACCTCCAAATATTCTGATTCAATATACTGGTCTTGGGAGGGGCTTGGGAAATTATATTTCTAATAAGAAGCTTCCATATGATCTTGACACTGCTGGTTCATGGACACACTCTGAGTAGCAAGCTTCTGGAAGCCATCCCATCCTCAGCCCCTACCTCCAGGCCCAGTCATATTGAAACTGTGGCTGAGCCCTAATGCTGACTCAACCATATTTTGTCAAATCAGAATAAAGAGGATTTATTTTGATGAGGACATTGAGTAACATGAGGGCAAAGGCTAATATTACTCTCTTGGAATTGGATCTCATTTCAATGTTAACTAAATCAAAGTGAGGGAATTGAAGATTGGCCTTGGGATTCCCTAGAGTTTCCTTTGTGCTCTAATTGACGCTATATTTATTTGTGCACTCATTATACATGCATGTATGCATTTCTTCCCCTACCTCATTCTACAGAGGACTTGTGGCTGTTTACGAGAATATCTAAATTTCTAAAAAATAAAATATAAATAAAATTAAATATTTACAGATGTAGGGAGTATATTTTAATTTAAAATATTTCTGTTGTATTTTTCTTATTACAAAGCAATAAATAAACATTATAGAAAATTTTAAAAACATAAACAAGAAAAACAGATTCAAAAAGAATATTCATGATCTTATCACCCAGAGAAAAACACTGGAAATGCCTTAAAGTATATCTTCTTATTTTTCCTGTGCAAAAAAATGTAACTATTTTAATATTTCATAGAAGTGTGATTATGACCTCCATGTTGTTTTCCAACCTGCTTTTTTTACTCAACAATATACTGTGAACATCATACAAAGTTAATACATTTTTATCTCCAGCATCATTTAAATGAATAGAATTCCATTGTAGGAATACATTATAATTTTTTTAAACAATCACCTCACTACCAGGCAGGACTTCGAAATCTACTGCTATATTTTGACATACTGGTTGGAAAATTCAATTTCAGATAATACATTGAGTCTCTCAGTCTCATGAACCTTGGCACGAATCAAGCCCAAGAGGAAAAATAAAAATCTTATTGAACAATTGTCATGCTACTGAATCTATTTTACTATTTCCTTGTAAGCACAAAAGAATGGCTGTTATTATTCTCTATTTGCCCTGTTGTATAACTTGTGTGAGTTTCTAACTGGGCCACTCTGACATTATTAATTATATCTCTTCTTTAACTTAGGAAATTCTTCAGTGAATGAATAATGATCCATCTTCCTACAGCTTCCTTGAACCAAAGTGACATGCAGAATGTTAATATAGTTTTGGGTTTCAGGAAGAAATGATCCTTATAAATAAATAAAGCAAGAACTTAGCAGAACATTAACTCACTCTTTGGGGTGTGTCACGTGAATCCTTGCAAAATATTGGGTAAAGTATATATATCAAAATCTATCTTTGGAAATTATTCATATGAGTTGTTTTCCTGTGTCTCATTTCATTTGGTGAAGCGGCTGCTAGTCAGCTCAGCATGGCACAATCGTACCATGGGAACCAGTCATCACTTTTTTTTTTTTTTTTTTTTTTTTTTGGTAAAGCAAAAGTCCCATCCAGGACACTTTTTGCCTTTATCTTTGATTTAGAATGTATATTGCACACATTCCACTTTTTCCTGTTGATCTGATTCCAGGAGACCTATTGCTGGTTGTCTAGCCTCTATTCCTCTTCCTTCGCAATAACAATATGCTATTACTTTAGGAAACTATCACTCCCACTATTCTCAGCCATGTAGAATTTATGTGACAGACTCCATAGCTACCTCTAATTAGAATCTGATTTCCCTCCCCCTAGACACAGTGATTGGCTCAAAGGTAGTCACAAGACTTAAGTTAGTCCAATCAGAGGTTCTTTGCTAGGGATTCTAGGACACAGACCCCTTTCTCTTCTATTTGATATTAATGAGGAAGCATGCCTCCCTCCTCCAGGAGCCAGTGGTAGACATCTTACAACACTGAAGAGAGCCAGCATTCAGATGAAGAAAGTAGAGATTGGAAGTAACTAAATCTTTTGAGTTGCTAAGTTCATTATTAATTAATTTCTTTCAAATATGTGAGCTAATAAATTCTTTTTCTGTCTAAACATTTTAGAGGTTTTCTGATGCTTACAACTGAAATATGCCTAAACTAACTGATGCCATTTGTAAATAAACTGTAGCAGACTTCCAGCTTTCTTTCCTTTGATGACCTTCTTTACAAATTCTCTTTCTTCTGTAACCCATGGATTTTCTGCCCATCAAACCCATACATCTACTTCTCCTTGCTGCCTTCACATACCGTCCTCTTTTCCATAGGTCCCAAGCATCCAAACTCCCTTTCTTTTCAAAGCTGCCATCCCTCTCTCTGTCCCTGGGAGATTTTCTGTTTCCAGGAGTAACAAATAAATAGGGCACAATCCCCCAGTTTCCTTCTTCTTTCCTTTCCTAGGAGGCAAGCATTTGTGACCTTTCTGACTACAGGAGTATGTTGCTAACCACTATGGGAAAACATTCAGGAAAACAAAATTACAAACATGGGGTGTTTGCATGGGTTGAAGAAATCACTTGCTAGTATTGTCACTGGGCTGTAGCATCTAGTTCCTGGCTGGTTCCAACGTGTCACCCTCATATGAAAGTTGGCCCCAAGTGCTTAGCCCAGTAAAATTCAAACTGGTACCTTTGTTAGGTCTGGGGACGTTAGGTCTTGCATCCTCACTTTTGTGGCAGGTATGAATTCCTAGATCTCTTTAGAAGAGGAAATACTTCCAAACTGGTCACACAAAATTATTTTCTTGGGCTTCACACCACTCTACACCTACTTTATAGAGACTTCATTGGCCCTTCTGGAAAAGCTCTCTGAGTCTGGCCCTTGGAAACCCTACTCTAGTGCAAATACCATCTATTGTTTATTCCTCAGCATTAAATCTCATCCTTCATGGTAAGAGTACCCCAGTTTCATTAGAGGAGCCACCTCTCTCCAACTCTTAATCATGTAGTTTACGCAGGAATGCCCTTAGTGCCACAGCTCAGCTCTGATTAACTTAAACCAATCAGTGAAACTCACATCTGACTACAATGATTAGTTTAAGATGGGCACATTACCCCGTTAGGGCCAAAGAGACATAGGGAAATGTTTGTTAAAGTTCTTCATCTATACTTTAGCCTGGCTATGTCCTCTCCTGCAACTTCTTAGATGCCTCTTTGGCTTTAGCTCCTGGAAGTCCTCCCTTCTTCTCTTGCCCAGATCCCTCTGTTCTGAACAATGTGTCCTTGTACTTCGTCAAGATAGAAACAAATGCAAATTCTATTCTAATGGTTGGTTCCTTTACCTCTTTTTCTAGCCCAGAGATAGCAAATAGGTTTTATCTTGTGGGTCAATTCTGATCAATATGTATTAGGTCTGAGGGCTGAGAAAAATTCTGAGGCCACCTCTGGCTTCAGCAAGAAAGTGTGTGATGATCACTCAGTAATGTCTGTCATGGCATGGGAGGAAGAGTGACTATGTACCTCATATTTTTTATGTCACTGTTCTAAGTCAAGGTCTGAAGCTAGCTCTTCTAGCAGTCACGTGGCCTCCCAGATGTCTCCCTGCAGCTCCTGGATGAATGTATCTATCTTTTCCTGGTTTATGACTTTTATGGGTGCCCCCAATAAGCTTCTGCTCCTTGTCTAGGAAGCACATTGAGTTCACAGTCCTCTTGTAGACCTGACATTATTGACATGCCCTAAAACAAATGACTTGCTTGGCACCCTTTCTGACTTATATTATTTGCTCCTTCCATATGCTTAAGTTCTGTGGCTCATTCAAATGTCCAAGTAGGTTTCCCTCCCTGTATTTCCCAGCTACAAAGGTCATTTTATTTTATTTATTATTATATTTTTAAGCAAGAAGTAGTATTTATTGGTGCTGGCACCAGCTCAGCAGAGTCACATCCAAAGGCTGAAACTACAAAAGTCATTTTAGTATTATAGATTTACAATATAAAAGTAACTTAAACATGAATAATCATGGTTTCCATCAAGAGAATTGGTGGGCTACTAATAACACACCAACCTCCATCAATGGCTAATAAATTTTCATCTTTTTTATGGCAGCCAAGCTTTATTCATGATTCTTTCCTCAAAACCATAGCAAAGTCTTCGGCATTCTAGAAATTCTGATTCCTGAACAAAATCCATTTGTATTGGCGTTTAAGCTTTCCAAATGTCTTAGTATATTTATCCTGTTTTTAACAGGAGAACTTCCTGTTCTGTGATTACAGACCATTTCTTAGAAGGGTGTCCAATGTAGTATGTAATCACTGTCAACTTTCATTTAAATTCCTAGTCAGAGGCAGAGCTGTCTTGAGGTCTCACTCACCTTTGTCTACAGGTTCTTACCAGTGGTTGGAACAGTGATGTGGGCTCCCTGTGGTATTTGCAGAGGGGTGTCTACTGTGACCTCTACCCCTCATGGTCTGAGCTGTGGAAGTGCAAGCAGGGCCCAGAGTCTCCCATGAGGACTAGAGAATCTTCATCTCAAGATCCTTAATTTAATAACAGCTTCAGAGTCCCTTTCACCATGTAAGGTGACAGATTCTGGGGATTGAGATGGGACTTTCTTCAGGGGGGCATTATTCAGATGACCATAGACCTATAGCTATAGGGGGACATGCTGCTGCAGAAAAAGATCTACTCAAAAGGAACAAGCTTGGAATTTATGCCATTTGCTTGTGCTACTTTGTAGCTGTTGGAAATATGATAAAACTGTATGCAGTCAACATGATTTAATGAAAATTTTGGAACATAAGTCATGGCTTTCCTTGCACAAGACCTTTTGTGGTTTCGCCACACAGGATCCATATCCCCTCTCAGTATGGCCAGATTGTCTGGGTCCATCTCCAGCTCTGCCACTTACTGGTTATGTGACCTTAGGGAATTTACTTATACTCTCCATATCTTGAGTTCCTTAAATATAAAATAAAATGATAATTGTACTTCCAGCACATGGTTGTTATGAGAATTGAGTTAATGCATATAAAGTGTTTTGAACACTGCTTGGCATATGTGTATGAGTTGTTATAACTATTACTCCAGTTTTCCTCTGGAGAAACCACTCATTCCTTCCAGAAAAAGGCCATGTATGCAGAGTCGCCCCACATGCCGAAGGAGTCGAGAGGCCAAAGAACCAAGCAGATAAGTCCAGCTTGTTGGTCAATGATTTTAATAGAGAACTTACAGAAACGCAGTCTGGGGCAGCAGCAGAATGCTCAGATCTGTGTGTCTTTCATCCCTGAGAACATGCTCTTATATCCCTGCTTAGAAAGGAATCCACCTGCTAGGAAAGGAATGTGTGGGTACTCAGGGGGAATAAAGGGACCAGATACCAGGAGGCTCTGGTGCCAAAGTGAGCTAAGAGATAGATAACATCGAGGGCGCCTATATAACTATATAACTATAATCTTTCTCAAAGGAAAGATTAGTGGAAATTCTATAATTAGCCTGAAGCCTCTATATAGATTCCAGAGTCTGCTTAGGGGAAGGGAAAGGAGTGAAAGGTCTGGGTTCATTCTCTCAGAAGTTAGAGTGGTGGACTAGTTTTAAGGCAGAGTCAATTTTTCAAGGCGAAGTCAGCTCTGTCCACACACCCTCCTTCAGTCTATGTGTTTTAGAGAAAGCTGACTCCACTTACACCTCTGCCTGCAGTCTGATATCTCACCCAAGCTCTTCCTGAGTCTGGGATTTGCTGGCCCCATCTCTGCAGAAAGACAACTTCTTGTCCAGAGATGGAGAGTAGATCTGGTGTGACAATCGGCTTGCTCCTGATTAAGGCCCCTTATTCAGTAACTGAGAGCTCTTCATTCTATAACCATAAGGAATCCTGTTATAATCTCATATTATATAAATTCAAAATTACATTGTGAAAGTTGTCTGTTCTGCCCTAAAATAAAAAGGCAGAGTGAGTGCGTCTGATTCAGTTTTCTCTGTCTTGCTACGTCCTACTTCTCAGCTTTCAATATGTTGTTGATTCTCTAGTCTGCTGTCATCATTTCTCTCACTCTTTTTGTTCTTATGGATTTATACCTATTTTATTCTTTTACAGTCATGTTCTTAGGATTTCAGAAGGGAGAAGAGATAAAAGCCTGTATTCAACCCACTTTATTTAACTATAAAGTCTTTGGGGAATCAAAGAAACTTTCCTAGAAAATGGACAAGCAGCGATGCCCTGGGCAGCCCATCTTTTGCAAGTCCCCTAGTTATACCAACTTAGGTAGAAATTATGTCTGTAAATCTCAAGAACTGTTTTTGAGAAAATGTGAATGCTCAGAAACCTAATACACTTCAGGGCAAAATGAGTTCATTCTAAAAATAAATAGATAAATAACTTACGTACTAAGAATTAATTCCTGTGCTTTGTTCAGTGAGAAAAACAGTCATGGCTCTGCAGCCTATAGTCTCATAAATGAAACCAGCTTTGTACTCATATCCCTGCTTTTTATGCTTTAGGGGTTGTCCTTTGGGCTCCCCAAAGAATACCAGCTCTCTGTTTTTGGTGTTTTGTTTTATTTTATTTTATTTTATTTTATTTTATTTTATTTTATTTTATTTTATTTTATTTTATTTTTTTTTTTTTTTATTACCGTCTTTCTTTGCTCTCTGCCACATGAGTAGCTGTGGAGTCACAGCTAAACAATCATCTGCCCCTCACCCAGTTTTTTCTTCTATTATCAGTGGCCACCATGACTACAGAACAAAAACAAGGAGAAATGAGGACATAATTTAGTCATCTGAAAATGGCATGTAGGAAGTGACAGTCGCTGACTTGTTTACTTTGATATAATACATCTTGACATCTTGGGGGTCAAGATGAGCTGCTCAGTCAGATAATTTTCTATGCATTTCCCCACACATAGCCCCAAACCCCTCTCACTTCACTCTCCACACCCAAACAGCTCACTAAATAAATTATGACGCCATGGGAAGATCCAGGTTTTATGGAAACTAAAGCTTTTACAATTAGGGGGAGGTGATCTCCTTTCTTGGGAAAGAGAATGCAAAATTATGAACATAAAATTAAGTAATGAAGTTGAATATTCACTTAAAATGAGGAAAGAAGTTACAGTAAATTATAAAATTTAAAAAGCTGGCAAATACATCAAAAATCTAGAAAAATAATACCGTTATTATTTGACTGCTTGACACATCTCTTTAGTAACTTTATCTCTATATTTTTGGGGCAACATATTTCTATATACTTTTTCATATGACAATGATTTTATAATATTTTCTATAGGAAAATGATTCAGTCTTTTACCGTGATTGCATTAATTATTTTTATTTAAAACATCTATAAAATAAATAAATATAAATTTAAAAAATAATTTTTTTATTTTTGATAGAGTAAAAAGGATTTTCAGCCTCAGAACTGGTTATTGGTAACTCAAGTACATTTTTAAAATTGTTGTCAAATTTAGGAAACCCTACAGCAAGTTTTTTTCATATATGAGCTGTAAGATTTCATGTACGTTTCAAGTTTTCTTACACAGAGACTAATCTTGAAAAACTTTTTGAACTGATGACTCTCATTAACCAGTTTGTCCTTGGTAACCTGACTGTACTGGTGGATTATAATGTCAATATTCTCTGTTAGATCAAGAAGAATTAGATTATCAAATGATATAAAGGCTTATTCTTTACTTTTATTCAAAACTTATCTCTTCTTCTTATGAGTTACTCCTTTAGGTATAATTTGAAAAAAGTTTTTTGGCTTATAATTTGCTTCTCAATGTCAGAATAATGTCTACTGATTTTATTGCTTATTTATGACCCCTTTCTCTTCTGACCCCTAGCTCCATTCCACAATGTGAGGGACCACTCACAAATATATGTGGACACTCTGGGCCACACATCTAAGCTTCATGCATAACCTCCTGCAACCAGCCATGCTGCAGCCACCTCTTGGGCCTAAGGGAGTGCACTCCTGCAGCATAGTCCACTCTTGAAAGGCTGGGTATGCAGATCCTGGATATAGGTCCAGGGCCATTTGGTTAGGGTATTCTATGGTCCCAGGTACTCAAAGTAGGAGCAAAAAGCAGAGGGGTCGTGAATTTTAGGTGGGCATATCCCCATTACCCGTGGACTTACCTTGAGAGGATGAGTGCAGCAGGAGAGTCAGAGTGAGGCCCTCTTAAGTTTGGGGCCCAGAGCAGGAACTTCTGTTGCCTAGGTCCACTTCAGCTTCCCTCTAACCAGACCCAAAATGTCCACACCCACTCCAGTTTCACCCAACATGGGGGAAAGGGTAATGTAAATTTTATTAAGAAATAAGACTATGTTGAACACATTACTTTGGCCCTTCTAGGAGCTCAGAAGGGGCTCATGCAAGTGAGAGATTCTTTGGTTTCATAGTAACTTGCCTCTATATAGTATGTAGCAATCATCTGATAATATGGTAATATTATATGATAATCATATGATAATTGAATTGAGCGCCAGTTTCAAAGCTAGATCTCAGATTTAAATATTTGTTCTCATTCAGAACCAAAATTTTAAGAGAACCCTGTGCCAATCCTAAGCCTACATACTCAGAATCATTCCTTGACTTTCCTTTGTTCTCCTCTGTATATCAGAAGGCCAACACCAGCCTGCAGGATACTGGAGGGGCAAGGGAGAAGCCAGTGTATTTATTCCTTTCTCTCTCTGCCTAAAGCCTCTTCTTCATGTCTCTAACTCACCGTTTCATGGTTCCAGCTTTTCTTGGGTGACCCTGGATTCCGTTAACACTACCTTCTCCTTTTGTCTCTCTAGCTCAGTGGTTCTCAACTGGGAACATTTCTGTCTCCCTCCCCCACCCCTCACCCCCCAAAAAAGAAAAACCTCGAGACATTTAACACTGTCTTGAAACATTTTTGTATGTTACAACTTGGGGGTTACTACTGACAACTAGTGGATAAAGGCCAGAGATAAAGGCTAAGCATCCTATGATTCATAGGACAGTCTCCCAAAACAAAGAATTCTCTGGCTCAAAATGTCAGCAGTCCCTAGATTGAGAAACCTGCTCTAGCCTAAGGTAGTAGTGGCTCCTTTAGTTGTTAATCTCATTGTCTTGTTCGATGCTTAGTACTTCAGTTATGTGCATCCAACTCACTGTACTGAATTCTCTCTGTTGAAACACTTAAAGTAGCTTCTATTTTCTTAGTTAGACTGACTGATGCCTCCCCAAAGTATCAGTTTATTTTCTTTTTTCTTCTTTATTCAAATCAGTCAGTGATATTTTCTCTACCAGCTCCTCATGGATTCTGGAAATTTTCAATTCCCCCATCTATATTAGGGTTCTCCAAAGAAACAGAATAAATAGGATAGATTGATGGATGGACAGACAGACAGACAGACAGACAGAAGAGGAGACTTATTATAAGTATTGACTCAGGTGGTGATGGAGGTTAGAAAGTCCCACAATCTGCCATCTGCAAGCTGGAGAACCAGGAAAGTCAGTAGTATAATTCAATCTGGGTCTGAAGGCCCAAGAATCAATGGGTGAGGAAAAAGAATATAGGAAGAGAGAAGATGAATGTTCCAGTTCAAGCAAAGAGCAAACTCTCCTTTATACTGCCTTTTTGGTCTATTCAGACCCTCAATGGGTTGTATGATACCCACTTGCATTAGGAAAGGCCATCTGCTTTATTCGGTCTGCTAGTTCAAATGTTAATCTCTTCCAGGAGAACCCTCACTTACTTAGAAATATGTTTTACCAGCTACCTGGGCAGTCCTTAGCCTAGTCAAATTGACACATAAAATTAATCTTTATACCATCTGACCCTTTCAGTTCAGAACTTTATAGTTTTCACAGAGTACTTTTTAATTAATAGACTATTTTATTTTATAATGAGATTCATTCAGGCTGATAAATAAGCAGAAAAAAAAATGTGTAACTCTCTTTTACTAAACAAAAATAGTTCACTCAAATTAATAGAATCCAATTTTTACCCTTTAGAGTATATTATTATTATAAAAATGCATTCAGGTAATTTAATATTACTATAAATACAAAGTATAGATTAATTTAAACCTGATTCAAGTGAGGTCTTTGGGGATTCTTCCCTATTAGGCAAAATTGAGGGAATAGCTATTTGTCTGTTTCTATATCTTTTCATTCTTCAGCAAAATGATTTGAGTTACATTTATGGAGGGCCACAGTGACAAAGCAAAGAAAATATATTTTGAGCTTCCTACATGTAGTGTATATACTAGTTTCCTAGGACTACCGTAACAAACTACCAAAAATTGGGTGGCTTAAAATGACAGAATTTATTGTCTCAGTTCTGGAGGTCAAATGTCCAAAATCAAGGTGTCAGCAGGTCCATGCTCCCTCTGAAGGTGTTAGAGAAAGAACTATTCCATGCCTCTCTCCTAGCTTCTGGTAGCATCACATGTTCCTTGGCTTGTAGATGGATCCTTCAAATCCTCCATCTTTTCATGGCATTTTCCACGTGTCTGTTCTTGGTCTTCCCTCTGTATATGTCTATCTCTATGTCCAAATATTTTCTTTTTATAAGGACACTGGTTATATTAGATTAGAGCTTACCCTACAGGCATCATTTTAACTTTATTACTTCTGTAAAGACCTTGTTTCCAAATTAGGTCTTATTCTGAGGTATTTGGAGTTAGGACTTTGACATATTGTATTGGGTGGGAGCGGGGTGTGGGAGGACAGACAATTCAACCCATTATAGGATGTGTTAAACTTTTGAAACTTTAAGATGATTTTTTGAGTGAAAAGAACTTGTATGTTCAAAAGATATATTTTAACTTTGCTTTTTCTTAAGAATAGTAAAACTTCTATTTGAAATAAGTCTTTACAGAATTCATTCAACAAATACCTAGTATGCATCTACTATGGATTAGATATCATGCTGAGCACTAAAGATGTGCCAAACACAGTCCCAACTGTAAAGGAGCTCATAGACCAGTGGGTGAAATGAATAGGAAAATAATTCTGAGAAGTGCTTTATTAGAAATCCAAGGAGAGGATTTGTGGAAATGAAGTCAGGACTGGATGAGGGGTGTGGCATCCACCAAGAGCAAGGGAAGGGTATTCAGACTGGAGAAACTTCTCTGAGAGTGTGCATGTGACCTGGGTTGGCCAGAGTACTCCTTCCCCAGGTGTCCATGCCAATAAAGGAAGAGCATATGATCTGAACCAAGCCAATTAACAGTTTCTCTGGGACTTTGCTGAGTATTTATTTAACATCTATTTTCTCACTTAACTAGCTCCCCAAAGGTAGGAATTATGTCTTACTTTCGTTCACCAGTGTTCTCAGTGTCCAAGGCACTCCATGATGACAGTGCCTATCATGGAGTACATGCCCCAATATGTTTGAGTGATTGAGAATATTGTTTCTACCAGCAGTGTCTGAGATCACAACATAATGATTCTATTCAAGAGAAATCATTTCTATCTCCAGCTTTTAGAATGAGCTGCCTGGGTATATGGGGCTTGATTAAAATTAGAGTAAACCTTAGTTAATCTTAGAATTGTAGTCAACTTTGTGATAAATAATGAGTCATTTTTTAAAATTTAGGTAATAATGGGTGTGCATTAAAACTGGGCAGGTTAATGCATTCTGGTTCTATTCTTTAAAAATGTATGTGATGTCTAAGGCACCGTAACTTCATTGAACTCTAATACGTCTTTAAGCACCCTGTCAAATTATAACCTGATTCATCATTCACTCAGAGTCTAAAAATAGAGGATGATACAAGAGGTTAACACCTAGCAATGAGTGTTTTTTTCCAAAAGGATGGACATAAATTGTAGGAAGCACATCACCCACTCCTATCTAAAGCTACAAGCTAGGTACATCTGGTGCTTGGCAAATGTTTCAGAATAAAATGACTTGAGCTGAAACTGCTGTTATTCATGACAGGCAGTGTGCAAGGGTTTCAGAAGATGTGATGACTGAAAATCTACCCGCAGCCAGCCTCTGCTAAGCATATTCTGTGTGGACCATGCAGTGCTCCTTGATTGCTGTCTGCTTTCATCTGGTTTCCAGGGGAACAATTCAAACAGTGGGATGGGCTGTGGGAAAGGAAGACACATTGGAATTTCTCTTGAATGTTTCTGGGAAAACCATTTATCTTGTGTTGTGTCCCAGCCTCCATCTTGGTAAAATAAAAATGGCTTATGTTTCCCCCCTGTAGTCTGAAAAGTCCTTAGAAATCCTCAGAGTAGGAAGGGCAGCATGAAAATACAGGATGCAACTACCAACAGTGCTAGCAAAAGGAAGGAGAGGTGCTGACCTCTGTCATCTCAAACTCAGGCAGCAGAATAAATGGAAATCAAAAATTTCTGCACTTGGGGGTAAGCAAAGTACAGGACTCAAATTATGAATGGAGGAAGGAAACAATTATCTATGGAACAGGTATCTATCTGCTGGGCATGGTATTAGGTATTACCTTGATAGGTATTATCTGTTAGGTATTACCTGTTTGCCTAATAAGTATTGCATGACAAATGGTGTTACTTTATAAGTTCCTATGAATCTTTTCTATAAGTAAATATTGACTCTCAGGGAAATTAAGTGATTCCTAAGTTAGTAAGTTAAAGAGGAAGCATTCATCTCCAAGATTGGCTCCAAAGTCCTAAAATCTTTCTCTTACCATTACACCATGCTACCTACATACATCTATGAAACACAGGAAGAGAAGCACTTTTGTTGCACAGAAATCATGCCATCTTGAGTTCCCCATTGGCACATTTACCCATTAATTAATTCAACAAATATTTATCAAATACCTATAAGGTGCCAGGCATCGTACCAGGCACTAGGTTCTGGTGGTTAAAATAGACATGGGTTCTGTCTTCTTGGTGCTTGCTATTTAGTTAAAGAGACAAGATAAAAAGCAAAAGACGCAGTATTGCAAATTGTGATAAGTTCTCTGGAGAATGAACAGGGCAGTACCAAGAATAATTACAGCAGAGTGGAATTTTATTATTTGCTGTTTCACAAAGCAGTATAGTGTAAGGGGTTAAGATGTGAGCTTTGAAGTCTGACAAGATTGATGTTAGTGCTGCCATTTCTAAACTGTTTAACCTTGGATGAGTTACTTAAATCTCTTTGTGCCTCAGTTCCTGAACTAGAAAAATAGAGATAATAGTACTTACCTTAAAGTATTATTGTGAAGATTGATGATAGAATCCATGTAAATCCATGTAAAGTATTTGGAATTTTGTCTGACATCTAGTAAGTACTCAGTAAATGTAATAATTTCATATTTACTCTTTGTAACCTATGCTTTACACTTAAAACAATCCATGTTTAAAATTTTTGGCCAGTTATTCATGGTGCGACCCATCAACAACACAGTGACAAGCTTCTGCTCCAGATGCTCTTGACCATAGAAACTCTCCTTTGAGGTTCAGAGCCCCAGGGGTCTTTCCTGGCCAGCCTCTAGCTTTCCATCAAAATTTCTGCCCATGTGCTTCCTTCTCCTAGCCAGGAGGCTGTGGTTTGAGATCAGAGATTTTAAAACCAGACACATGTATTTATATTATTTATCAGAATAGATGATGTTAAATAAATTAATTACCTCTCTCAGCCTCAGTTTCTTCCTCTTTAAGGCAGAGGAAGTTTTTATAATAATCAGAAATAATACATCTAAAGCACTTAGATCAGCATCTGGAATATGGTGGGCAGACAATTGGTCAATGAATAAATCAATCATAACTTGCTTTTAAAAATATCTTAAAATTAATATGAGTATTTACAATGTTGTTCGGTTAAATTGATGCTTATCTTTTTCGGAATGCTTTAATATATGCAGCTGAAGGGTTAATAATTGATTAAATATGATACTCATCATTTTTATAAAAGTTCAAGCTCTTGATTAAGAACATCAGTTCATTATAATGTAGCTTCCTCAAGAAAATCAGGTGCAACATAAAGTTGTCATTAAGACACAAAGCATGCAATCTTTTACAATTTGATTTACAGCTTATGTTTCTATTTTAATTAGACTTTGCTAGGTATAGGCCAAACAGATGATTTTCTAGCAGTGGGAATTCCAGGGGTCCTCATAGGCCAGGGGGTCAGCAAATTATGGCCTGCAGACTAAATACGGCCTACATCCTGTTTTTGTAAATAAGATATTATCGGAACACAGCCACAACTGTTCATTTAGTTATACTGAAAAGAGGCAGAGTTGTGTAGTTTTAACAGAGACTATATAGCCCACAAAGCCATTTACAATATCTACTCTCCATTTTTTTCAGAAAAAAAGTTTATCAATTGTAGACCAAGAGGTGAAATATTTTTGGCCAAAGCCCTTTTGGCAGCAGCCTTTATATTGTATGTGTAGACTTTAACATATGTGTTGCCCCCTGCTGTTTGTTGAGAGGGTCACTATTCTAGAGGATAATCTATAGGAAAGGCTCTCAGCACCATTTATCAACAGACTTAGCTCAACATCACTGTATTGGATGGGCTAAATTGTTATAACAAGACACAACAATTTAGTGGCATAAATAAGAAAGTTTATTTTTCGCTTACAAAATTGTGCAGTGTGGGTGCTCCTGATTGGCTGGTGGCTCTGCTCCATAAAGTCACTCTGGGACTCAAGCTCTTTACATCTAGTGGCTCTGCCCTATCATAGGACCTACTGTCATCTTCATGGTCCACCATTACTGAGCCATCACATCCAATTTTCCAACTGTTGGAAAGGAAATGAGAAAGTAGAATGTGATGTGCACCTGCCCAGAAATGGCACATATCACTTCCACTCATATTTCATAGACTTGAATTTGGTTATATAACCACACTAATGACAAGGGAGCCTGAGAAGAAGAAACTAATTTTGTTACTATCATAGCAGGTAAGGAAGGACTCTTCACTGGTGTCAAGGATCCTCTAGTAACTCCCTGAGCTAAGTTTTAGTTTTGACCCTGCTTCTAAGGAATGTAATGCAAGACAGTAAGAAAATCTAATTTCCTATAACTAACATTCTACTACATATCTTTTATAATCTAGGACACGTAACAAACATGTTTTACAAACTTTGCCAACATTATAGACTCAAAGCTAAATGTTATGTTTTAGAGAATTTAAACAAATATGTAATACATTGTTGACTATATTGGAGAGTTGTTTGTTTTTTTTGTTTGTTTGTTTTTTTTACCTTTAAATATGGAAACTAGTGATCAGGATTATGGAAGATAATAAGAATTTTGAACTTAAGATATTTGACGTACTTGGATGGTATTTATTGTTCCTTGTTTTTCAGAGGTTTCTAAGGTGTAAATATTTCCTAATCTCCTTTCATCATCTGACTGAGGAGAATAATATAACCCCAGAACTTTTAATTTTCCATGTACTTTTGTCAGTGAGATTAGCCTCTCTCAAGTCTTTCCAGTAAATACCATGTAGCAAGTTACCTATACTCTCTTAGTTTCAGTCAAAGCTGAATCAAAACACTTCCCCAGTAGCATGAATGGATTTTAGTTTTCAGAGTATACCAAACATCAACTATGGAATAATACTTCCGTTCTTCAATAATGATTATTTTCCAAGGTAATACCGCTTGGATCCCGGCATTTCATTTTCTTTTCCATTCCCAGCTTGGCCTCTAAGGATTTTAGTTATTCTCGATTTCATGTCTGAAGAAACAGGGATGCTGTGACCTGTTTAGAGTGGTAAGGTCAGATTTTATGCTCCGAATCCCAAGTTCCAAAGGTACTGTTGATCTTTTTTCACCTCAAGTAGCACCTCAGTCTCCTGTGTTTGCACACATGTGGACCCAGCTGCTTATGCTTCTGTCATTAATCTGTCAAGCAATGACCCTTACCTCAGTCCCTCTACAGTCTATCTCACTCCATTGGTTTATTAAGAATGAACACTGTATGCACTGTGTTTTGAAAGTGAACTCTAACACTTCTGGGTCTTTCTTTGGGTTTCTCATTCTGTTAAAGCAGAACATCTGGAAGATGGTTCAATATTGATTTATTTACTTTTTTGATTTAGATTGTTTCTCTTTTTCTATGTTCTTAAGGGTCCTGTTCAAAAACCTTCTTTAGCAGCACCCAGGAGGAACATAAGAGGTGGAGTAGAGGCAGGGAAAGCTAAAGATTGAAAGAGTTAGTTGAGGAGAGGCGGGGAAAGCAAGGTTAGTGATTTTCTTGGGTTGGCTGTGGATCTGACTCCTTATTTTCTAAATGCTGTTACATTTCTTCCAGTCTAAGCCTCTAGTTCCTGCTGCTCATCCTTCAATCCACAGGGCTGTGCAAAGAGAAGTGTCTGAAAATGCAACATATTGGTCTTTAGAGTTAGTTACACCTGGATTTGAGTCTACCACTTCCAATCTGACTTTTGTAAAGTTACCTATAGTAGTCCTCACATACCTGCTGTTTTAGTTACTGCAGTCAACCATAGTCTAAAAATATTAAATGAAAAATTCCAGAAGTAAAAAATTCATACAGCATGATCAAAATAAAAAATAAATTTTGAAAAAAATTATTTAAAGTCTCTATCCAAAAGCCTCTACTAAGCCTTTTATAGTCAAATAATTTTCTTTTGAAGAACCTGTACAATTGGCTTGATTGCATTTGCATTTCGGACTCACACAATTAGCAAGAGCCCAGTCTGGCAAAATGAGACATAAGAGGACATATACTAGCATTAAGAGGAGAAATATTTGTTTGAGTGGGAATTAATTTGATATTAGTGAATATTTTTATTCTAAGATGACTTTTGTTTTTTTCATGGAACCTGACAACAGCAGGGACTTGGATAATAATGGCTGAGCTAATGAGGAGCCTCTGGCATTCCACAGACATTAACTATCCTGCCTTCTTTACAGAATGGCCATGGCTTTACAGATTTGATGAGGATATTTAGTGAATTGCTGAGGCAGACAGACTCAGAGATGGACCCCAATGATCCCTGCCTCCTAGTATCCATGTTCTTTTATAATTCTCTCCTGCTGAGTGTGGGTAGGTCCTGTGACTTGCCTCTAACCAATAGGTAATGGAAAGTATGTGATTGGATGTACATTGGTGTGTTATGTAAAATTTTAATGTCCATCTTCCTATGAGACCCACTTCCTTGATGACTTTGATGAAGCAAGTGGCCATGTTGTCAGCCTACCTATGGAGAGGCCCACATGGCAGGCATGGAGAGTAATCTCCAGCTGAGAGCCAGCAGGAAGCTGGGCCCCTCAGTTAACAACCACAAGGAGCTAAATTCTACCAACAATGTGAGCTTATAAGTGGATCTTTCTCCATTTGAACCTTGAGATAAGACTGCAGCCCTGACCGAGATGATGATTGTAGCTTTCAGATGATATCCTTTGAGTAGAGGACCAAACAAAGCCATGTCTGGACTCCTGACCCACAGAAACCATGAGTTAATAAATGTGTATTGTCTTAAGCTGATAAATTTGTAGTAACTTGTTACCCAGCAATAGATAATTAATACTGTTATTATATTCAAGATCAATTGGTGATTTATTCTAATATTTATTGAGAGAATCCCAGGGGCAGCAACCTTTGCTAGGACTGGAGATACTGTAGTGAATAAGAGAGAAATGGCTCTTCATGGGGCTTATGTTCTAATGAAATGAATGACTGCAATATTGTGGTTTGTGTTAAGAAATATATATTTGGTCTTCATCCCTGGTTCCTGGCACAGAGCTCCTAAAACCCTTGGAATTTTCTGAGAGATAGGAGTATCTTTTCTTATTCATAAAAGAGCCACTTCTGAGCACACCTGAGTTTTTACTAATGAAGTGACTTAGGGTGGGACCCCTAGACAGCCTCAGGATGGAGCTGTTCACCAGAAAAACCAAGCAATTAGAAAGCTGAAACTTTCAGCCCCACCCACTGACCTCTGGGAAGGAGCTGTAGATTAAGCTCTATAAAAACTATTGAACAATAAGATTTAATGAGCTTCTGGATTGATAGATGCATTCATGTGCCAGGAAGGTGATATACCCCAATACCATGGGAACAGAAGCTCTTGAGCTCAGAACCTTCTGAACTTCACCTTATGTACCTCTTCATTTGACTGTTCATCTGTATCCTTTATAATATTCTTTATAAAAACTTGGTAAATGTAAACAAACATTTATCTTTATTCTGTGAGCTGCTCTAGCAAACTAATCAAACCTAGGGAGGGGGTTGTGGGATCCTCTGATTTACAGCTAGTCAGTCAGAAGCACAGGTGATAGCTTAGACTTGTGATTGGCATCTGAAGTGAGGGCAGTCTTATAGGCCTGAGCTCTTAACCTATGGGATCTGACACTATCTGTAGGTAGATAGTGTCAGAATTGAGTTAAATTTATAGGACACCAAGTCAATGTCTGCTGAGAATTAGATTATAGGTTGGTGATGCTGGAAAAAAAAAAACACATTGAAATGACATAGTTAGTCAGCAAAGCATACACAGAAAATCTAATTTTAAGCCATGTAATTTCTCATAGTCTGACATAATGCCACTATTCTTCATAAAAATGAAAACATGTTCATCCTGTCTCTAAAAGGAGAGACCTAAAATCTTATAGACCCTGAATCTGGTTCCAAGGTTTGGATTTCTGAGTAATGGTCATTTTCCTAAAGTCTAGTAACAAGCCCACCCTGTTACTCTATAACCTCTGGACTAAGTTTTAAAGCTAACCGTCATTAATACATCTATATAAAATGGTAGGAGAAAAACAGAAGGAAATAAAATAGAAAATCAGTTAATTGCATAAAAATATACCTGCTGGTTTCTTTTATCCTCCCCTTGCCAGAAGTACAAGGGGATTTTTCTCTGATATTTACTGTGAGAACCTGGGTGAGTGCCTGGAGTTAAAACTTGCAGAAGTGTGGGGATCCTTCTGTGACTGGGACCTCTGAAGTGTTTAGCTCTCATGTCTGTCCACTCTGTGCTTTCAGCAAGTCATCAATTACTGTGCCGGTTTTCTGCTTTGTCACTGGTTCCCATGCAAGTTGCAGCTCCTAAGCTTCTACTGTGAGTTTGGAGAAACATGGTGGAGTGAGAGACGTCCCCAAATCCCTCCCCTTGAAACGAAAATAAGCTGAAAATCTAAAACTCAACAAGAAACACCCAAACTGCACATCAGCATGTCTGAGCATGGGATCTGTGCATAAGAGCTACCACAGGTCAGAAACCTGGGTGTCGGACAGTAGACTGGGAGAAATAAAGAAGCTGCTTCTTGCAGCCACCAGAGTTCCCTGTAGAGGAAGGGAGAGGGGAGAAGGTGTGGTGCCTTCCATGAATACCCTGCCTGGGAGAACCGTGAGCTCCACGCGGTTGGCAGCAGGGCAGAGAGCAAAGAAACAAGATGGCAGAGAAACAACAGTTGACTTTTATCAGCTGCAGTTGCAAAACTGAGGCTAAGCCACAGCCCCCAACCTCCAACCCAGAGGGTCCCTCCCCTATATCCTCTGAGACCATCCACGGCAGAGCCCCAAGGCAATCTGAGCAAATGCTACCGAAACTGTCGCTAACACTGACAGAGACTGAAACAGAGGGTAGCAAGCGTGAATAAGCAACTACAAAAAAAAAAGACATTATTAAGGCTTTATATAAAGCAGAGATCCAAAAGAAAAACTCCTTTGCAACAGGCTAAAGAGAGACCTTTATATAATAAATCTTCTTTCTGAAAAACAGCAGATCACACTTCCATTAATGCTTAGGTGGAGAAATAGTCCATTAAACACCATGAACAATCAAGGTGACAAAGCATCTCAGAAAGAAAGAGAAAAATATCCAGAAAATAAGCTTATAGACATAGAAATATGCAACTTGAATAACAGAGAATTCAGAATGGTACTTCTGAAAAATCTCAGTGAGATCCAAACTGAGTTATATCAACAATTTCAGGAATTGAAAAAAACTACCCAATGAGCAGAATGAGTTCTTTAGCAAGGAGATTGAAACCCTCAAAAAGAACAGAATAGATCTTCTGGAGATTAAAAAAACACACTGCATGAGTTGAAAATGAAATAGCAAGCTTGGAAAATAGAGTCGATCAAATGGAGGAAAGGATCAGTGATATCAAAGACAGAAATCTAGAAATAAATCAGGAGGAACAAGAGAGAAACCAAAGAATAAAAAATAATGAAAGAGAAATACAAGAACTAGCTGATACCTCAGGAGAGGAAACATAAGAAGAATGGGCATTACCAAAGGTGAGGAGAAGAAGCAGGGACTAGAAAGCATTTTCAGACAAAACATTGACAAGTATTTCCCAAATCTAAAGAATGAGCTGGAGTTTGGAATTCAAGAAGTCAACAGAACACCCAATTATCTCAACCCAAAAAGGCCTTCATCAAGACACATTGTATTAAAATTATCAAATATCAGCGACAAAGACAGAATTTTCAGGGCAGCCAGGAAGAAGATGGTAACTTATAAAGCAACACCCATTAGATTAGTGTTGTATTCTCAGCACAAACCTTACAAGCCAGAAAGGAGGGGAATCAAATATTCAAACTATTAAGTAAAAGGAACTGCCATCCTAGAAAAATGTATCCAGCTAAGCTTTCTTTTAGATATGAAGGATACATAAAGACCTTTTCAGACATACAAAAATTGAGGGAATTTTCTGCTATGAGACCTGCACTATAGGAAATTCTGAAAGGGGTCAGCTCACCTAAAACAAAATTACAAAAAAATGACATAATTAGGAGTAAGGTGACTATCAGGCAAATAAAAGCAGAGGAGTGCAACTCTTACTAAGAACAGGGCATTATAAGCTTAAACAATAAGAAGAGAATTGCTGTAGCAAGATAGTAATGAACGTTCAGCATACATTGGGACAAACTGAGACAACAGTGACTGAAAAGGAGAGGATTTAAAGATCCAAATTCACAAAAGAGAATGAAGATAAGGCATACACAGAAGAAAATGGATGAATACACACACACACACACACATATATACACACACAACTATCTTTTACATATTTGTAATGGTAACCACACACCAAAGAACTGAAGTATACAACACAAAACAAGAAGAACCAGAGGGAAAAAACACAAAAGCCAACCAAAATAAAATAGAAACACAAGAACAAGGAAGCAATGGAAACACTGAGCTACCAAAAGCAAAAGATAAAATGGCTGTAAGAAGACCTCATATTTCAATAATCACCCTAAATGCAAATGGACTGTACTCACCAATAAAAAGGCACAGAGTTGCAGATTGAATCAAAAAACAAAACTCAACTATATGCTGCCTCCAGGAGGCACATCTTAGTTTCAAAGACAAATATAGACTCAAGGTGAAAGGGTGGAAAATGATATTTCAAGCAAATGGCATTCAGAGAAAAGCGGGAGTAGTGGTGCTAATATCAGATGAAATAGAATTCAAAATAAAAAATGTGAAGAAAGATACAGAGGGACACTTCATAATGATAAAAGGAATCATGCACCAAGAAGACATAATACTTATTAATATCTATGCTCCCAATTAGGGAGCCCTGAAATATGTAAAGCAATTACTAACAGAACTAAAGGGAGAAACAGACCAAAACATGAATGTAGTAGGGGGCCTAAATACCCCACTGTCAGATATGGACAGATCATCCAAAGAGAAAATCAATAAGGAAATAACATTCTTAAATGACATATTAGACCAATTACACATAATTGACATAATTGAGCCTTCCATCCCAAAAGAGCTGCTTATATATTCTTCTCTAGTGCACATGGAACATTCTCAAGAATCAACCACATACTGGGACACAGAGATAGCCTCAAAAAACATAACAAGATTGAAATCATACCAACCTTATTCTCTGATCATAATGCTTTGAAACTAGAGATCAACAGCAAAAAGAAAGCAGGAAGAATCACAAATACATGGAGATTAAACAACATGCTACTAAAGAATAACTGGGTCAGAGAAGAAATAAAAAGAGATCAAAAGAAACATAGAAAAGAATGATAATGATAGTACAACATATTGAAACTTTTGGGACATGGCAAAAGCAGTCATGAGAGGAAAGTTCATGTCATTACAGGCCTATCTCCAAAATCAAGAATGAGCCCAAATAAACAACCTAATGCTTCATCTTTAAAAACTAGAAAAGGAAGAACAAATAAAGCCTAAGGTCAGCAGAAGGAAAGAAATAATCAAAATTAGAGCAGAAATAAAATAAATTGAAAAATAAAATACAATAGAAAAGATAAATGCAGCAAAGAGTTGATTCTTTGAAAAGGTTAATAAAATTGACAAACCCCTGCCTAGACTCACTAAAGAAAAAAGGGAAAGGACACAAATAAACAAAATCAGGGATGAAAAGTGGGAAAATTATGACAGATACTGCAGCAATACAAAGGATCATACAAGAACTATAAAAAAGTATATAACACCAAATTTAATAACCTAGAAGAAATGGACCAGTACTTAGAAAAATGCAACTTTCCTAGACTGAATCAAGAAGAACTGGAAAATCTAAATAGACTGATCAGCAGTATGGAAATTGAAATAATTATCAAAAACCTACCAAAAAGTAAAAGTCCAAGACCAGATGGCTTCATCAGTGAATCCTACCAAACATTCAAAGAAGATTTAATACCTATTCCCCTCAAACTCTTCCAAAAAATTGAAGAGGAGGTAATACTTCTCAAGGCCAATATCACCTTGATACCAGAACCTGGTAAAGATAACACAAAAAAGAAAACTACAGACCAATATCTCTTGTGAACACAGATACAGAAATCCTAAATAAGATACTAGCGAGACAAATACAGCAACGTATTAAAAGGATTTTACACCACGATCAAGTGGGCTTCATCCCAAAAGCACAGGGATTGTTCAATATAAGCAAATCAATTAATGTGATGCACCATATAAACAAATTGAAAAATAAGAATCATATGATCATATCAATAGATGCAGAAAGAGCCTTCGACAAGATACAGCATCCGTTTATGATCAAAACACTTAACAAAATCGGTATAGATGGAAAGCACCTTAACATAATAAAGGCCATTTATGACAAACCCCACCCAACATTATACTTAATGGAGAAAAACTAAAAGTCTTCCCCCTAAGATGAGGAAAAAGGCAAGGCTGTCCACTATTGCCACTGTTATTCAGTATAACATTGGCAGTCCTAGTGAGTACAATCAGGCAAGAGAAAGATATAAAAGGCATCCAAATAGGAAATGAAAAAGTCAAACTGTCACTATTTGTGGATGATATGATTCTCTATATAGAAAACCCTAAAGGCTTCACAAGACCTCTACTAGAAACAATAAGCAAATACAGTAAAGTTTCTGGATACAAAATCAATGTTCAAAAATCCATAGCATTCCTATACTCTAATAATGAAGTGTCAGCAAAAAAAGTGGAAAAAATAATTTCTTTTGCAACTGCAACAAAAAGAATAAAATACCTAGGAATAAACCTAAAGAAATATGTGAAGGACCTATATAATGAAAACTACAAGACCATATAAAAGAAATTGAAGAAGATACAAAGAAATGGAAGTTATTCCATGTTCTTGGATTAGAATAATCAATATAATTAAAATAACCATATTACCTAAAGCATTATACAGATTTAATGCAATCTCCATCAAAATCCCATCGGCATTTTTAATAGAACAAAAATCATCTGATTTGTACGGAAGCACAAAAGACCCCAAATTGCCAAAGCCATCCTGAGAAACAAGAATGAAGCTGGAGGCATCACTCTGCCTGACTTCAAATTATACTACTACGAGGCGACAGTAATCAAGATGGCATGATATTGGCAGCAAAACAGACACATGGACCAGTGGAACAGAATTGAGAGTCCAGAAGTAAACCCATATTTATGTGGGCAAATTATTTTTGACAAAAAAGCCAAAAACATACAGTAGAGAAAGGGAAGCCTCTTGAATAAATGATGCTGGGAAAACTGGAAAGCCACCTACAAAAGAATGAAACTAGACTGTTACCTATCACCACACACCAAAATTAACTCAAAATGTATTAAGAACCTGAATATAAGACCTGAAACAATGAAATGCATAGAAGAAAACATAGGAATGAAACTCAAAGACCTTGGGCTTAAAGAGGATTTTATGAATTTGAATTCAAAGGCAAGGAAGTAAAAACTAAAATAAATGAATGGGACTACTCAAACTAAAAAGCTTCTGCTCAGCAAAAGAAATCATCAGCAAGGTAAAGAGACAACCTTCTGAATGGGAAAATATATTTGCAAGCAACACCTCCGATAAGGACCTAATATCTAAAATATACAAAGAACTCATACGACTCAATAACAACAACAACAACAAAAACAATCCAATCAAAAAATGGGCAGAGGACCTGAATAGACACTTTCACTAATGGACATACAAATGGCCAACAAATATTTGAAAAGATGCTCAACATCGCTAGCTATTAGAGAAATGCAAATCAAAACCACAATGAGATACTATCTCATACCTGTTAGAATAGCTATAATCAACAGAACAAGTAATAACAAATGTTGGAGAGGATGCAGAGAAAAAGGAACCCTCATACACTACTGGCGGGGTGGGGACTGCAAATTTGTACAGCCGCTATGCAAAACAGTATGGAGGTTTCTCAAAAAACTAAAAATTGATCTACCATAGGATCCAGCAATCCCTCTACTGGACATTTACCCCAAAGACTTGAAAACCCATATCCAAAAAGATATTTGTACACTGATGTTAATAACAGCATCATTCATAGTGGCCAGGACATGGAAGCAACCAAAGTGTCCTACGATAGATGATTGGCTAAAGAAGCTGTGGTACATATATATAGTGGAATATTACTCAGCAATAAGAAGAGATGAAATACTACCATTTGTGACATCAAGGATAGACCTAGGGATAATCATGCTAAGTGAAATAAACCAGACAGAAAAAGTAAAAAAATCACATATCACTTATATGTGAGATATAAACCTAAAAGTAACAAATGAATAGGACAAACAGAGACTCATGGACATGGACTATAGACTAGTGATAACCAGAGGGTAGGGGGTGTGGGAGGGGGAGGTAGACGGGTTAAAGGGGGTCAAGTATGTGGTGACAGAAAGAAATCTAACTATGGGAGGTGAATAAACCCTGTAAAGATATATATGCCTTACTGTTAAAGTATACAACTGAAACTTATTGGATTTTGTTAACCAACGTCACCATAAAAAATAAATTAAAAAAACATATATAGATATATATATATATACTTGCTAAAACATGAAAGATGTAATAACAGATACTACCTTCCAGGTACTTTACATATATGTGAACTCATTTAATCTTTGTAATACACTACATAAACTACTATTTTACAAATGGGGAAATTGAGCCAAAGAGAAGTTAAGAAACTTGCCCCCAAAGTGTTCAGCAGTAAATCTGAGATTTGAACCCATGTAGTCTGACTTCAAGTTCTCTGCCCTGAAGGGTAGCAGAATATGCCATCCCATGACATGTCTGTTTGGCATGAGGACTATTTTGAAAAACTGCAGACAAGGATAAGCTAGAAAACAGAGAAGTTATCTTTTGGAAGATAATTTTACATTAGAAAGGGGGCCTCAACCCGGAAGAGAGGTATTAACAGAAATGGCTTTTTCATCTGAGAGAACTATCTGCTTGACAAAACAAACTTTGTTTATGCTTCTTCTCCTTGCAGTCTTGTGAATTGCTCTCCCCTCTCTGAAGCCCCAGTCTCTATCTCTTTCCTTAGCTCAGAATGGCACATAAACCCTAATTACCTGGCTGCCTTTGAAGTCTCATTTTTGTGAGGCTCCCATATGTAATTAAATTTGTTTTTTTCTCCCTCCTGTTAATCTTTTTTATTATGGCGGAGGAGGGCAGCAGAGGGTTCTCAGCCAAGAATCCAGGAGGATAGAAGGAAAATTTATTTTCCTCCCTAACAGCACTTAATCACTTCATTATACTACTTCTCACTATGAATAGCCATCATGACCCTTGTTTCTACAGTATTCATAATGGCACCATTGATGTTCATAATAATTCTTCCTCCACCACCCATTTTACAATCCTCTGGCCTGTAGCAAACATCTCAGCTGACTAGAAATCTTTACTTGATATATGGACTCTAGAGTCTGTCTGGGTTTGAATCCACTTTTACTAGCTATGTCAACTTGGCAAATTGGTTAACTTCTCTGTATCTCAGTTTCCTAATCTATAAATGGGGATGATAATAGTTCTTATAACTTGGGATTATTATAAAGATTAAATGAATTAATACCTACAAGACATTTTAGTTTATTTTTTTCAGTGTGAAGGGACAGTTCCAAGGCTTCCACTTAACCCTTTCTACCATAGTAACATTCACAGCACAAACTAGGGACCCAGGGTGACTATTCTGCCAATACTTGAACTACAACTGAGCACTCAAGAACTGAGGAAATAACTATAGGATGGGTTCAAGGATCCACTAGGATCCCTATGGATGGTCCTATTGCAAGTGAGCCCCATAAACTTCCAAATAGCTACCAGAGAAATACAGATGACATTTGGACTCCCCAAGAATTAACATTAGCTAGGAGGTAATAATAACAATCCTGAAAGCCCTGTATAAACCCCATTTTCAAGAGCCCAGTTGCACTGGTATGGCTCCAAGTGCCTTTTTTAAAGAAAAAAGGAAGACATCAGTATACACTTGTGGTGACATTGCAGGGTTCCTCAAGAACATATGGTCACTTTATTCAAGGGGCTCTGGGTCTGGAAAGTGATTCAGGTCTGGAAATAAGTTGAAAGACTGTGATTCTCTATCACCATCCCTAAAGTCAGTCCTCTGTCCCCCAGACTTAGATTCTGTTGGTGTTGTTATACAAATTAAGTAAAACTTAAGTGTCCTAGGATCTACTGGGTGCCCTCAAATATCTCTAAAATCAAATCCTTCTGATAATCACACAGGCCTTCTGCTTATTTCAGGAATCAGGACTTGCTTGCTCCTTTAGGAAACACCTTTTTTTTTTTTTTTTTTTTTTTTTTTTTTTTTTTATGGAAGCATCTTCTCTATCATCCCTGGCCTACAGAGGGTGAATATTTTTCAAGAGTGCTAATTCTTCTCTCCCCAGTGTGTTTTTTCCTGAAGTTGGGTGAGTAGATCAGCTATTACAAATCTCTAATATTCCTGTCTCCTAGAATCTTTGGAGTTCCTTCTCTACATTCCATCAAGGAATATATGCATCCGAAGTTCATGTGCACAAGTCATTATTGAAACACAGTTTCAAACAACCAAGTGAGAGGTTTAATCCTCTTCTAGTTGTTCAACCTAGCATGTCAAACCCAGAATTTTATAAAAGGGCACCTATAATATGAATTTAATCCAATCTAAAATTATATTCTTCTCTTCCTAACATTCTGACAATTCTTTCCCATAGTCTCGCAATGCTTTTGTTATACAAGCCTTCTCTTTACAGGTTTGATTTTGATTTCAGGGCATGCTAGAATCTGACTCTAATTGTAGGTCTGGAGTAAATAAGCAGGGGTGGGCTATAAGATGACCATTACAAGATGACCATTACAAGATGACCATTGAATAAAGCTGATGTTTTTGAACAAGACAGAGCCAGCTTTATCAGAATGGGAGGAAGGGTTGCTTTTACCAGCCCAGGAAACTCTGTGAGTTCTGGAATTTTAAATTCTTGGCATTATCTGACACCTCCAAAATATCTCCATCTCAGTATCATGGTAAGAACCACTTTTTCCCCATAAATACCCTGAAAGTCCTCATGAGACTGCGAATTAAATCTATTTCATAATTTATTTATCTTCAGTATCCATCTTGGCCTCTACTTTTTGGCTTCATTAGCCCTCTGCTTGCATAAAATAAAAGAATATTTTAGCAAAGTCATGAGAACTTCCCCTTTTACTGACCATCTTTGGGGTGAGAATTTCAGTCCCTAAGCCTGTGGTTTTTTTTCTTTAAATTTTATATATACCTCATAGCCTTTATATTCCTTCCTCCTCAGTCTACCACAGCCTTGCTTTTAATAGGTATTTTATTCTGTGTGACTATAGGTGATAATCTTGGTGTTTTTTGCCAGTTGGCACCATGGACTACTATTTGCATGATTCATGCTATAATCAAAATTTAATTTTATATGTATCTCTCACCAACTCTTTAAACTTAATTTAGGATTTGGAGGAGGAAAAGGTGATTTCCCTCTATTCCTGGATGAAACTTCTGACAGCTTCTATGGCTTCCCTTTCTATGCCCACTCACCTTCACCTCTAGACATCATTTTCTTTTTTCCCCAGGGTTGAAGTTAGGGTAGAGATGAGAGGGAAAGGGGCAAGTGAGTTATTACTTCATCTGATGGCATCACATTCTCTGGGCCCTGCAGATGATTAAAGCTGGGGATTTAAAGGATGATTCAGATTGATTCTTTCTCCCAGGGCTCTTGCATAGAAATTTTGGAGGTTCCCTGCAGGCCCCTTCTCCTGCATTTCCCTTGACTCAAGTGGATGTCTCTCTATTTTGGATGGTCTCTTTCAACTCTTTCCTCAGCCCCTGGACATCCAGCTGTGCATGCTCAGCTTCATTTGCTGAGGTCCTTCTAAGAGGACCTACTGGATAGGACCCAGGGCTCTCTCTAGTATAACCCAATGGAATCATGGATAATCTCCTTACTCCTTGCCAATAAACTTGGAGTCCCAGTTAATTCCAATGTAGCAGTCCTCCTGGTTCCTCTATCTTCAAAGCACTTAGCGAAACCTTTTTAACATTCTGTATTTTGATGGTGAAGTTGGACTTTGTTACACAAGTCCAACTGATTGAGCTTTCTTGGTTTGGCCTCAATCTTCTGTGTTTTCCAACTGCAGAAGACACATTTCAATGCTTTTCCAGGGGGTCTACACTAGGCTTGGGGTTGGGAATAGTACTCATGCCTGTTGAACAAAGAGGAGAGGATTTAAAGCAAAGAAAAATGTTCTCAACCATATTCTCCAAATTCTCTCTCTGACCTCTTTTTTATATCCTTGATTTCACTGAGAACTCCATGAGATGTGGACCAGGTTCTCCTTCATTCCCATTATAAATCCTGCCTGTCAGGGTAGAAGTTGGGGAATAGGTCTCATTCTAATTTTTGCATCCTAAGGTAGAATCTATTAATGCATCTGTCTAAACTGAGGCAAGAGTAGTATCATCCTACCTTTCATGACTTTTTTGCCAATATTTTATCTATATCTCATCCTTATTACTTTCAAATCCAATCAGGTCACTTAGTCAATCCCCGATTCCTAATACTTTGGGATTTCTTCAGAAAAAGAATCCACTATATTGCGTGATATTAATTATAATGTCTGTGAAGGCCAAAGAATAAAGCCTGGATATCACATAGTCAGAAGCAAAGCAACTGGAAAGAATGTCCAACCAAACCACAAATGTCCAAACATGTTATAAGTGTGCTCTAGCAGAAATCCTGTTATGGCTGCCAGATGATGCTCAACAACTATAAAGCTAGGACTGACCACCAGGGCCCCATTACAATTTCTGCAGCAAACCATATCCCGCCCCCCTACCCATGTCCATACTTACTAGGAGAAGAAAGCGTCTGTAACTTTTTGCCCATATCTCAAGTCTTGCTTAGGTTTGAGATTTGTTAGAAGATAGTCAAATATTTGTATCCTAGTGGCAAAGGGTCTTGGAAAATATGTCATCTTTTTTTCTATCTATGGAAAAGAGAATTCATAATATAGAAAAACTACAAAGAAAAGGTTTGGGGTAGATACAAATGACAAATGGTTTTATGAAAAAAAAAGTTTATGGTTCTGATCAATAAACTATTTTCAACTATATAGAACAAACAAAAAAACAAACATAAAATTCTCTTTTATGTATCTTTTGAATTTCATACTATTATTCATAAGACCTATTCAAAACATAAATTAAAAATATAAATGGAGCTTTTTAATATTTATTTTTCAATTAAAGTCGGCATTCAGTATTATTTTATATTAGTTTCAGGTGTACGGCATAGTGTTTAGACATTTGTATAATTTACAAAGTGATTCCCCCAATTAGTTTAGTTATTACAATGTTATTGACTATATTCCCTATGCTGTTCATCACATTCCCAGGAGGGGGATTGGGAGGCTGGGTCAAAAAGGTGAAGGGATTAAGAAGTACACATTGGTAGTATAAATGCACTTTTCAGTGACCTTCTGTTGGACCATTTTTTTCTTATCCTCACTCCTCTTATGCTGTTGGGGTCTTATAACGCCTTACGTTGTCATTGTTCTTTAACAATGGCTATTGTTTTGATTGACTCTGATAGTCTTTGATTTCATTTAGTTCTTGTGTTGTTATAAAGATAAATGAGGTGATATATTTAAAACATCTAGCAAAAAGCTTGGCACATAATAGGTAATCAATGCTGGTAATCCTCCTGCTTTTCCTCTTCCTAATATTATTGTCTATGGTTGTTATTCAAGTCTTGATTGCAAAGAACTCATTGAGATGTACAAGGTATCTTTGAAGGGCTTTCCAAATATCCCCACAACTTAAATATGGACACTAATTCAAGCTAAGCCAGTTGTGCTTTCTTTCTAGAGAAGGTATTAGGTGTTTGAAAGGTAAGATCACATATAGATGGGCTCAGAGTTGGTACCAAAACAGCCCAAAGATACACAGAAAGGAAGCAGTTGAAACTGGGAAGCTGTGGAGTTAACCTGGTTATCACATGTGGGCTCTATAGTCAAGTTGCCTTAAATCTCTGCCCTGTCACCTACTAGTTGTGGGATATTAGGTAAGTTACTTCAGGTCTCCAAGTTTCTATTTCTTCACCTATGAAATAGGAATAACAACAGCATCTATCTCATTAGATTTTGTTCATTGCTGTGGATAATTCCTATCATATAGCAAGTTTGATTTCTGAATTTTAGTTTACTTGAAAGTTTATGTTTGAAAAATGTTTTAATTCCCCAAGTCTTCATCTTCTAGTGAAATAATGATTCTGCATTTCATGTCTCCTGGATATCTGTAAACATAGTTAAGATGTTTTAAAAGAAGGTTTTTATAACTAATCAGCTTTAATATAAAACTCAGTATATCATTACTTATAAAAATGGAAAGATTTTGAAGATCTCGGAAAGTCTAAAAGTATCAAGTTGAATTCAATTCAAAGTTTTCTTTAGAGAGAAAGTTTCTTTTTAAGGCTAGATGGATGTCCATTCCAGGGGTGAATTGATTTGCTATATGTTCAATCAGGTTAATTCCAACCAGATTGTGGAAACTGTGTCATTTCACAATTGGTCAAGCACTCCATGTGACATGCAGAACTAAAAGTAATCTAACAAAAATGTCTTTCTACTTCTTTCCCAAATGAGCTCAAGAAAAACTGACAAGATCTCTGTGGCTAACTACCAGAAACCCTAATTTTATAAAGATGACTTTCAGAGCTGTAACCTGGAAATATAAGCTTTCTGTTGTCCCATTCTACTTCACTGAATTAGTAGAAAAATCTCAGCATGCTAAATTATAAACTATTTCTTTCAGTAGATGTCATTTCTTAAATATCTTGTGAGTTATAGAAAAAGCCTTTGAAGGAAAGTCCCACGGGTAATTTTTTTTTAGTTGTCCTAGATTATTTTATTACTTCACTTTTTAATTTTTTTAAGTAAATCTAACACTATGAACCTAAATTTTTTCAGATTTCCTTGACCCATGGGTTGAAATGTGGGTATATTAATGATAATAACTCACATTTTTCTGAATATATTGCACATCTTCAAGTCTCAGAGCCTTTAGTCCCCTCATTCAAGTCTCATTAAGTTGTTTTGGGAAGTACCCAGGGGGATTATTGTAAATAAGTTTGTCCACTACAGTTACCAAGGGGCATTTTTTATTTCTTTCTATGATCTGACCATCTCCCTCCAATGATATTTGTTGTCCACTGAGCCATTTGAGGATGGTATATTTCTACCACCCATGCTGCTCGTGTCCATGGGGATAACACTGGGGACTGTGCCAAAAATGCCATCTTTCAGTGATCCTCAAACAACCAGCTTGTGGTATGCCAGAGCAGTCTCATGTTCTCCGGCACCCTAAATATGACAAAGCTGGGCTGCATCCCTCACAGAAGAGGGAGAAGTCTCTGCCCAGTGGGTACTTTGTCACTTAGGCACAAAAACTGATAAATCCAAGATCAACTATAAATCTCCAGTGCTCTCTCAGAGTGACAGAATTAAATGTCCATAGCTTCTTGGTGGTGATATTAACTGAGATTGGGGATATGGGAGAAGAGGCAGATTCAGTTTTGGGGAGGGAAGATGAAATGGTACATTTTCCATAGCTTGCCTAGGACTAACCCAACTCTACATAAAGCTAATTAAGTCAACTTTGTGCTTGTTGAGTTCAGGATGCCTAAAGGATGCTAAAGGCTCATTCATCCAGAATGAGCCTTTATAAAATAGAGACTTCATTGTCTATTTGCAGCTACTCTTGCTACACTGCCCAAATATGAATCACTGGGGCTAGGCCGTCCTCTGCACTCCTCTTCCTGTGAGGGGGATCTTTGCTTCCTCTCATACTAATCATCTCATGTAAACAGATGCCTTTTCTTTCAGTTCATCAGTCCATTTGTTGAAACACTTTTGGTTTCAAATAACAGACATCAACTTGAGCCAGCAAAAGTGAATAAAGGGACTGAATTATAAAGCTCTTGGAGTGTCTGATAGAATAAAATGGTAGGACTGCAGCTGGGTCTCAATGAGAAAATAGGGGACTGAAAAGCTATCATGATATTTCCTCTCCTCTAGAGTTGACTGGCTTTCCCTGATCCCTACTTCACAAGGAGAAAAACATGGCTCTATGTGGGCTTTGTTGGGAAGTGCAGTGAACTGGACATTTATGAAGCAAAAGGTAATAGAGAAGGTGGGGAGTAGGGAAGGGGTTTGATGTTGATTTTGGAGATGTGAGCGAAGGCCAGATCAAGGTTGATTTTAACAACTGGGAACTTTATCCTGAAGGCAATGAATGTCAGAGCCACTGAAGAGTATAAAATAGAGCAAACAAAAATTCTATTGTAGTTAGATCATGCTGGTGGTATTCAGAAAATGGATTTGAGAGAGCAAGACAAAAGAAGGGTGGAGTAGTTAGGATACTGTTACAATATGCAGTCTTGGAAGGAGATTCAGAAGTCCTACTGGGAGGAGGAATAGAGAGGAAAGGATGGATTGGAGAACTAGTTAAGAGGTTGAATCCACAAGACTTAGTCATAAATTGACTATGAGGAGAGTGAGGAAAATTCTAAAATGACTGCCAGATTGTTGGCCTTGAAGACTTATTAAATGGTGGTGATATTGACTGAGATGGGGGATATGGGAGAAGAGGCAATTTCTGTTTGGGGGAGGGAAGATGAAATGGTACATTTTCCATAGCTTGCCTGGGACTAACCCAACTATACATAAAGCTAATTAAGTCAATTTTGTGCTTGTTGAGTTCGGGATGCCTAAACGATGGTAAAGTGGTTAGATCCAAGAAGCTATGAACATTTAATTCTGTTCCTCTGAGAGAGTTAGCACTGGAGATTTATTGTTGATCTTGGATTTGTCAGCATAAAATATGGTCGTTCAATCATGATACTGAATGGCATGACCCATGGAGGGTATGTAGTAAAAAGAGTAGTTGACACAGGGTGGAAGCCTAGAAAACACCAGAATTAAAAGGGAGGGAGAAGAAGAAACTGAGGAGGAGAAGCCCATGAAGAAGAAGCCCAATCATAGTGTTAAATATGAAATGTTTAAAATACATCCATTCATTCAGTCACAAAATATTTACCGAGCATCTACTGTATTTAGCGTGCTGCAGCAGTTAAGAGATCAGGCTGTAGAGCCAGACTGCTTAGGTTGGAATCACAGTCCCAAAATTTACTTGCTCTATGACCTTGGGCAAGTCATTACCCTTTCTGAACTTCTATTTTCTCATCCATAAAATGGTAATGATGACAGTAATTACTTCATGAGGATTAAGCAATATATAAACATGGTAATTGCATAATAAATTCTATTATCATCATGTATCAACGACTCTCCTGGACTTCAGGGATACAGCTGTAAACAAAACAGACTAAGTTCCTGTTCTTATTGAATTTCCATTCTATTTAGAGATAAAGGGTATATACACCATAAATAAACAAGTGAACAATAACAACAATAACAAAAAAAAAAACCAGGAAAATATCAGATAAGTGCTAAAAAGAAAATAAAAGGGTAATATCATAGGAGGCTGGGTGGGCTGAGACAATGTAGGTGGGCTAAATTATATCTCAATAATTCTGTAATAGAAAAAAATACCCGGCTTGGCATTTATTTGCAGCTTCAGCATCTGTAAAATGGGCATAGTAAGATCTATGTCCCAGAGCTCCTTCAAGATTTAATGAGATTCTGTGTGGAAAGAAATTACCATAGTGCCTGCACATAGTAAGTGCTCAAGAAAGTTTACACTCTTGTAATATGCTCATTAAATGTTACCAGCTGATTCCTACATCTTTAAAAATCAAAGTGAAATTCATATAAAGCTGAACGTTAAAGCAGAAAGGGTGCTTAGAAATCAATCTAGTTTTATCCTTCATTCTGCAAATTAATTAGTGATAAACCCAGAAAATCACCAGACAAGAGAGGATCAAAGGAGGTTATGTGAGAGAGTGACTACATCAGTGAATTCCAGATCTCAGAATGATGGCCATTTGCCATATTACTTAATCACATGTGCTCTGCTGGGAAGGTGACGCAGAACTTGGCTTGGCCCTGTGCACAAAGTGAGCAGAAGAGCAATTCATTTTCATGTTAGCAAATTCAGTGCATGCTCACTAGAATCTAAAATGGAAATGACTTTATACAGTTGATAATTTTTAAAATTCTGTTAAAATTCTGAGTAGATTTTTAAAAACAATATCATAGTTATTTTCCTTAATCTTAGCAACAGTGAAAATGTCTATGGCCATTCTACCCTGAACAAGCCCGATCCCATCTGATCTCAGAAGCTAAGCAGGGTTGGGCCTGGTTAGTACTTGGATGGGAGACCACCTAGGAAGAACAGGTGCTGTAGGTGGAAAAAATAAAAAAATAATGGATTGTAAGCTATCAAGGTCCTTGTAACCTGTAAGGTCAATCAAGGTTTGCCTCGCCTAAAAAATACATACATACATACATACATACATACATACATATATACATAAAAATTAAAAAAAGAAATAGTGAAAATGTTAAATATTAAAGCTCCTCCAAACTACTTATATGAGTTTTTTTTTTAACTACATCATTCTCTTTCTCCCTACACACACATGCACGTGTGCACACTCTCACGTAATTTAAGATGCACAATTTTTACAACCTAACATCTTGGATCAGGACACACCTTATAATGTTCTAATTTAATTGAGAGCATCATTTTCTTTCTCAGCTTTACATAAAATAATGGTGCATCTTAAAATAAATGATAAATTAAAGTATGGTATATATATACATATATACATAAAAGATGAACAAGAAATTTGTGCTGGTTATGTGTTCAGAATGTGAAAGAGTTCATGACTAAGGGTTCTAAATGTGTCAGAGAAAACACAGAAGATGGGGCACCATCTTCTTTACATGAATAGAACGTGCATCCTTGGGACTTAGTAGGCAGTCTGGCCTTACAGATACTTTTGCTAATGTAACTCTGGAGAAATGATTAACCAGCACAGCTATGATTAGATATACCAGGATCCTTTTAGGAAAAGACACCATGAATATTTAGATGTCACACGGTTGAGTGTTCGGTCCTTGGAATGTTCCTTGGAATGTGTTTATCCGAAGCTTCTGTAGGAAACGCTTCAGCTATTTGAATTCTGCAGAAGCCAGAGGAGTTAATGCTTCCTCCCATCTGAATCAACAAAGCCCTTCTCTACCAGTCTTGCTTATTTTAGTGGTGATGAGATTTCTACAGCTGAAAGGCTGAGTACCTGGCATGATTTGAGGGTCCCTAGTGCATGTGCCAAAGGGTCTGGCTGGCAAACTCCTCACAAAATAATAATTGTTTAGATGCTGCTGAAGATAATTGATTTGGACTTTTGAACGCTTCCTTCTTGGTGCATTCAATTCAAAAAGCCTCCTGCTCTCATCACGAGCCTGCAAACACAATCCCCTGTACAACAAAAGACAATCAAAGCTGAAAATATTGCCAGTACTGGCCTTCTGAACTCATTCGGAGTTTCCATGGAAGTGGGCATCAGGGTGGTTGGATTTGTTTTCTTCTCTACTTAAGCGATGAGGTAGTTTTTTATTATTTGCTGGTTGTTTAGAATAGTAACCTCAGACATATTTCCATCGAAAGCACATGGGGATCCAGAGACACGCAGGGAGAGTTGCACATGGCTTTGCCCACGAGCCTCTTCTGCCAAACCAAACCAAGCAGAAATACAAAACACAAAAGCAAGCCAGCCAGAAAAGATTTGTTAGGATCATCCTGAAGTTTTGAATCTTAAGGTAGAAAGGAGTGCAGAATGGAGTATCTTCTTAAAGCCTGACTTTAGGTTAGGGAAGCTGAAGCAGTCGGCAGAGGTGTTCTGTTCTTTTGTCCTGAGAATGTCCAGAAGACTTTTTCCAATCACTCATTCACCAAATATTTATTGTGCACTTACTGTGTGTATATATTCTTCTAGGCACTGAGAATATAGAAATAGCAGTCAATGGAGAAACAGACAGTCTCTAACCATATTCATGTTCCCTCCTAGGGCATGGAGAAAACAAACAAATAGATGAATAGATCACATGAGGTGGTGATAAGTGATAAATGCTGTGAAAAAAATAAGGGAGAGGGAGTGCCCTGGTGAGAGCGGTATGTTGCTGTTTTATGCAGGTAGACAGGGTACTACTCTCTAAGAGTATGATATTGAGCAATATGGAGACATAAAGGACATTAGGGAGTGAGTCACAGGGCATTGTGGCGAAGTATGTCTAGTAGAGAGAAGAGCAAGTGCAAAGGTTCTGATGTGGGAGTCTGCTCAGCATATGCCAGGACCTGTATGGAGGTGTAGTGGCTGGAACAGCTGGAGCTGGGCATTGTGGTGGGAGGTGAAGTCCAAGAGAGCTGAGAGAGGGCTACAGATCATGGCCGAGTTCTCAGAACATTGTAAGGACTCTGACTTTCCTCTGAGATGGGAGGGTTTGGAGTTTGAGCAGAGGAGTGATGTGCCCTCACTGCCGTGTGACGAGCACACCATGGCAGAAGACAAGGGTAGAAGCAGGGGGGCCTGCTGGGAGTCTGCTGCAATAGTCAAGGTGAAGACAGGATTGCATGGAGCATGATGGTAAGGGTGGAGATGGTGGGAGGTGATACAGTTCTAGATGTATTTTGAAAGTAGAACGGGATGAGTTGATGGATTGTATACCAGAGGCACAAGAAAGAGAGGCACGAAGGGCAACTGCAAATCTTTAGATCTGCACAACCACAAGAGGGAAACTGTTGTATACTAAGCCAAGGGGCACTGGAGGCGGAGCCAGTGTTTGGGTAAAATCCTGCTCTGGACTTGTTAAGTCTGAGGTATTCATTAGATATCTAGATAGAGATGCTGAGTAGGCAGTTGCGAGTCTCAGTTTGGGGGAGAGGTCTGGGCTAGGGCCACATATGTGTGTCATCAGCCTGTAGATGTGTTAAGGGACTGCATGAAATTACCTAGGCAAGAATGTAAATAGAGAAAAGAGTCAAGGATAGAGTAGTTAAATGATTCATTTAACCACTATGCTATACTACTGCTGTAACACACTCAATGCTGATGGATCAGTCCTGCCTTATATTGTAATGATGGAGAGACAGGCAGCGTCCAGGATCAGGGCTTACTTACTCTATCTCCTTAGGATTTGCTTGGAGAAGTCCCAGGACAATAAGGTCCTAATCTGGTTGGCAAATGTTTAGACTGTGACTTTCCTCTGAGACAAGTAGTTTGAACAGAGAAATGATGTGCTCTGAGTCACATCACTCTGAGGTCTGCAGCTAAACAAAGGGTACTGCCCTCTCTGCCAAGTGCACCAGTCTGAACTTCTCCTGACACCCTCCCACCCCTACTCCACAGGAACAATGACCACAAAGGGAATTCTGTCCCCTCCCTGAAGAGCTACCATCCTGCCACCTGTGTACTTCCACCTACTATCACCTTAACATTGGGTGATCAAGAGAACAGTGACTATATATTGAAATTAGTAGTGCTTAAATCTTGCTCTCTGTGTGACTTTGAGCAAGTCTCCTAACCTCCCTGAGCCTCAGTTTCTCATGTCCACATTTCTCACAGGCTTATCTTGACAATTGAAGGAGATGATATATGTAAAGACATTACGCTGTATCTGGGAAATAAAAGTAATTATAATAGTAAGTATTATGTACTAGGCACTATTTTATACATGTATTTTATAGATTTATGTTTAGTTAATCATCATAGCAACTCCGTGAGGCAAATACTGTTATTATTTTCACTTTATAGACAAGATTAAGTAACTTAGCTAGGAATTCAAGTAACTTGGTTCTAGGAATGATTTATTTAACCACTATGCTATACTACTTCTTTTTTATTATTATTATTTTTATACTGCTTCCTGAAAATACTTTGAAATCTTTCCTCTCTGTCATTTTATAAACAATAAATAAGTAAATATTTTTATTTTATGGCTCAAGTTTTTAATTCTCAGTTTTGTATTTTTCTTTGTTATTAAATTGCATTCATTATCTGTTCCTAAGACAACTGTTATCCCCTTTATACTGAAAGAGTCAGTTTAATAGAATGACAAGAAAAGAAAAATTCAAATGTTCTGAAACACAAAAGATAAGGTCTTATTGCCAACCTTCTCTGTGGGAAGCAGGGTCAGTGTAGCTGCGCATACAAAGTAAGCTGGAGATATGACTTTCTTCTTGAATAGACAAAAACTGACTAAAAAGGAAAATTATGTTTTTGGATAGCCATGAAAGTGCACAGAGTGAGGAATTTGCATTTTAGAATGTAAGAAGAAATTGACTCTATTTGTACCTTGCATACATGCAAGATTTTTATACGTATATGTCAAAATGTGTGCATGAGCTTGTGTTTGAAGGTGTGTGAGTGTATGTGAATGCCTGTGTGTAGGGTGTGCATGCATGTGTGCATCTAGAATATATAATACTGACTTCCAAATACCCACAGGGGTATTTGGCACAAAAGGATGGGCTGGGATTAATTTTCTGGTTTATACTTCTTTAAATCACTGAGCTGGTGACACTGAGAAGGAAAAACAGTCACCAAGGAGGAAATAAAATCATGTTTCCCATGAAATAAGACTGTCCTGTTTAGCAAATAAGTATACAGGACTCCCAGTTAACTGTAAATTTCAGATAAACAATGAATAATTTTTTGGTATAAATATGTTCCATGTAACATATTGGGACATCTTTTACCCAAAAAATTATTTTTTGTCTGAAATCCAAATCTAACTGGGCAGGCTGTATTTTATCTGGCAACCTCACCATGAAAGAGAATGAATTTAAATACCTGTTGAATTTTTAAAATCTTTAAAATCCACAAACCACTTTTGGACTAGCAAAGGCCTTTGGTTCTGGTTGAAGAGTCAACTTTTCTCTTTCAGAAAGTCCCTTAACGACTGGGCACCACCGTCTGTGAAACAGGGAAATAATCTGATGAGCACCCTCTCTCCAGGGGAAAACCCTATAGAATTTCACATCCATATCTTCATGTATAATGAATGGCCTGGGGCACTTCATAGACCTTCATTCTCCATTTGAATTAAAAAAAAATTAAGACTTTTAAAAAGGATTTTAATTAAAGTCTTTTAATTAAGGACTTTTAAAAAGGATTCCTATGACCTGTCTTAACAGCCAGCCAGTATTCTGTGGTGTTCAATTTCTTTTTTCTTTTTCCCTCTTTTTAGCTTACGTGTAGACAGAATTCTCTTTTCAGGAGAGTAGCAAACTCTTCGAAGCCTCAGGAAAGAATAGCTTACTGATGGAAATGCAGACAGAAAATTTCTTATGACCCCTGGGAAGCTCAAAGCAGGCACAGGTGAGGCCCAAGACACAGAGGGTGTATAATTGGGAGGGGGGGGAAGGTCTTTGGTGCTGGGATGACATTTGGACAACATAGAACTTCTTCCAACTCAAAGTGCCTTCCTCATCCTTTTCACTGGAGGAAAGGAGCATGTGTGGGTAAGCCTCAGGCTCTCAAATAACTGTGTCTTCACTCTCTTGCTTGAGCTAGAACCTTTTGGACCTGTGCTTTCCTCATCTGCAAAATGACTGAAATACTAGTGCCTACATCACAGAGTTACTGTAAAGACTAAATGACAGCATTAATCAAACCGTGTCTGGCTCTCAGGAAGCACTTCGTAATAATTTTTATTACTGTTATTGCTGGGACATTTTTTCCTAATAAATTCAGTTATAATTTTACTAATAACCTTTTCAGATGCTAGATGTAATGCATGTTCATAGAATAATATGTAAAAATATAGAAAAGCCACAGGGAAAAAATTAAATCAGAAATACCCATAAAGCTCTCTCTGGTCTTTTTTCTCTATGTATATTTACCAGTGGTTCCCCATGCTGACAGTGCATCAGAACAACTTGGAAAGCTTTTAAAAATACAGACATCTGGGCCCCAAACCAGATGTAATAAATTAGAACCTTTACAGGTAGGGGCAATGGATCTGTATTTTAAAAATTTACAAAATCAGGCTTAAGAACTCTGACAGTCACTCATAGATGTGCGCTCTCTCTCTCTCTCTCTCTCTCTCTCTCTCTCTCTCTCTCTCTCTCTCATATAGTTTTCAAAAACTGGACAATACTATACATTCAGTTTTGTAACCTGCTTTTGTCAAGTTGCTTTAACTCTCATCATCATTCTTCCACTGTATCTTTTTTTTCTTAAGGCTTTAGCCATGGTTTCTAATAAGCCCGGATCCACTGCTTTTCACCCAGTAGTCCTTTCACAAAATGAATTCGTTGAAAAATGTCATCACTCCTGCCTTCTCTTGCCCCTCTAGTCTGCCACAGTTGATAAATAGAGACCTGTTCACCATTACTCCCTCTCTGTCTCTCTTGAATTCCAGCTTCCTAACTGATGGCCACAAGTGGCTCTGCCCTTTCAGTTGTCTCTGTGGCTTTGTAGCTAAAGCTTGAGATCATGGCGGCAGACACGCCAGTGTGGGTTTGCACATTTTCTTCTCTAAAATATTAATTTGACATAGAATGCTATTTTTCATTTAGTGCTCAGCCAACCGTGGTGGTGGTTTATTTCAGCTCAAAACCTCCTCCAAGGATTTTGAGGAAAAATCTCAGTGGTTGTCCAACTGACGATTTAGGAAAATAAAATGACATTAAAACACCATAAAAAATCTCTCGTAAGCAGTTGTCTCCCATTACTGATTAATGAGAATGGACACGGGGTGAGCAAGGGCCTTAAAGCAATTAAGAAGCAGACACCCGACCATTTAGGCACACCCTGCTGACAATATCTGAAATTACTGCAATAAATGCAGGAGTCACAGAACAATAAGCATCACCCTGACTTTCTGTGCTGGCAGGCTGATACTCCAAATGCTGATGGAAGTGCAAATGATTTTTATTTGCAAACATGCATTTCAAGAAACACCTTGATGAAATGCATGTTTGGGTGTCATCTGCATGGAATAGCAAGCAGCCTGGGGTATAGCAGGTCACTCACTAGTCTTTGAGTGAGGAAAGCAGAGGAGGACTGGACCCCCAGAGCTGGACCATTTGCTTCAATGTCTCCAGCCAGGCCTGAAGGATAATAATTAGGGTTGATGGCCACTCTGAGGACAGCAGGGTTTCAAAAAAGAAGCCTGAGCTATTTTGTGAATGAACAGAGGAGAATGGAGGCAGCTTACAATTACTGAGGAATGATGTGCCAGGCATTCTTAAGGTTGATTGAGGAAGTATCAGGGGACAGCCTCTCCTCTCTTAGGAGAGTATATATTTTGAATAGTGCTGGTAGGATAGCTTTCTATACAAGAGCAAAAGAGATAAAGATTATTAAAAAGATGAAGTCCATGAAATGAGTTGGAGCGTGCTGGCCTCTTTTTCTCATCTCAGGCCTTAGGAACAAGAGTCTTAAATATGTGAAATTTTTTTTACTGCAGTAGGAAAGAATGTGGGTGTTATAGTCACACAGATTTGCAAGTTCTTCCCCCTCTAACTAGTCATTTAATATTTCTAGGGCTCGATTTCTTCCTCTGTATAATGGGGATAGGTCCCTATTTCACAGAATGGGGACCAAATGAGACTAGTATACACACAATGTCTAGTACTTGTTTCCCATAGATGACAGGACCAGAATGGAGGGGAAATGAAAGTCTCAACACCAGGCTGAGACTGGGTGATGTTTTTGTCTGGGGTGACAGAAGGCTTTGCCTGAAGGGCAATATGACTCTGATCTCTGTCCACACAGGGAAGGCTAAGGCCCTGGCTAAGGCTGGTTCACTAACTGTGATAGTTTGATGATTTGCTAAGTCAGAGTGAGCATTGCCCTGCTCTGCTTTGTTGTTGCAAGGCTCGATTGATAATAGAAGTCATTCTGAGATCTGCCAAAACAAAGACTGCTTCTTTTCTGTGGAGCGGTTTATACTGTAATTCTTTTTGATCCTGAATAATGGAAATTGCATGATCTCAGGAGGCCGAGATCCATCTGACGGGTTTTGCACCTCCCTTATCCTGCCATAGCAAGATGCACCATCCAGGTGATAGCCCTGCTGTTCCTGTCTTCAGCCTGAATATGTGCTCCTTCAGTTTTCCAAACCATTCTCACCCCAGAGGTGGAACTCTCACCCCGATGGTGATGTTGTACGGCAGAGAAGTTGCCCAGGACCCAACCAAGTCTTTGTAAGCCCATCCAAGTCACCACGCCAGAAAAGGGAGGCCTGCTAACCCTCTTTATTAGTTTTTTCAGAGTAGAAACAGCACCCCTGATGACAATTAATTTTATCTCTCCTTCCTGGACACTGAAGGAATGGTTTCTTCCCATTCTCAAACTGAAACAAGAAAAGTAGGCAAGAATAATTTCTAAAAAAAGTGTGATTTCAGCAGATGGTTTTTGTATATATGTTCTTCTTTACTGTTGCAGATAGGCAACCATTCTCTGGGAGTGGACTAAGATCTTATTGTAAAAACAATAGCTATTGATCTTAGTCTTTTCATTGCTTCTGCTTTTCATGAGAAAAAAGGAAAGAGTGCTGTATGGCAGCATGTGGGAGGTTTGTGGAAACCAACAGAGAATTTTCCATGACAGGAGCTGACATTCCCAAGCATCTACTACCACCTGACAGTGTTAGATACTTTACAATTATTTCACAGCAGCTCCTCTTGTGTTAAAGATAAGAAAACTGAGGCTTTTATCTGGGAAAACCTGGAGAGACCAGAAGAATAGGTCTGGGCCATGGGAATTTGGTGATAATGATTCCTGCTCTTCCCATTGTACGAAAAGAAAAGGATCAGCAAAGTCCATATTGGAGGATGAAAGAAACTCAGAGCCTGGTTTCTAGCCAAATCTGGTCAACAAAGGACACAAAGATTCCTGGGTGCAAGTGACAGAAATCCAACACAAGCTAGCTTAAGCTTAAAGAGAAGAAATCTACTGGTTCATCACACTAGGCCTAAGACATGGCTGGAATCAGGCATTTAAATAACACTCACTCCCTCTCTTAATTCTCTCTTCTGTGCATCAACTTCCTTCTTTCCCATTACAGTCAGGCTTCCTATACTTAGCTAGGCTTTTACGCACCCTGCTCAGCAAGACTAGTAGAAAAAGCAAGTTCTCTGAAAGAATATTAAATTCTATATGATATATACAGAATATAAATGTAGACAAGGGCTCTGATAAGTCCTGTTTGTAAAGTAGGCCCACTGCTGTCCCAATTATAATCGCCATTGTCAAGGTGGTAGGGTATGATGATGATAATGGTCAGGGTAGGGCAGTAAATTGTGAATGACAATTCCACAATAACTCTATGGACTGAGAATGAAGGAGTTCCCCAAAGAAGTCAGGAGAGCTGAGTAGACAAAATAAGAGACACCCATTAGACTCCTGAACTGATGAAAAGAATCTGAGTGACACCTTTTCAAAACTGATCTTTTGTACCCCTAATTACTCTAAACATGACAATATCTCATATACCACATGTATTAGTTTGCAAAGGTTGCCATAACAAAATACTACAGACTGGGTGGCTTAAACAGAAATTTATTTCCTTACAGTTCTGGATGCTGGAAGTCTGAGATAAGGGAGCCAGCATGGTTGGGTTCTGGTGAGAATCCTCTTTCTGGATTGAAAATGGCTGCTTTCTTGCTGTGTGTCCACATGGCCTTTTCTCAGTATGTACACGTGGGAAGAAAGCTCTGGTGTCTCTTTCTGTTTTTATAAGGGTACCTGTTCTACTGGAGCAGGACTCTACCCTTATGATCTCAGCCTTATCCTTCTTTACAGGCAGGCCTTAGCTTCAGCAAAGTCCCATGGGGGTTAGGGCTTCAACATATGAGTTTTAAGAGGGCATAATTCAACCTATAGCATCTAGGATCTAGATATTTCTCCAAGATACAGTTTAATCTCTGTTCTGCAAAAATCTTAGTATTCTAAAAATACTTCATGCTTGAAAATGATTGTCAGAAATATTTGAAATTTGAGGGTAAGTGAGATTCAAAAGAAAAGAATTTGCATTGCCTCTAGATCCTAAGCTCCAGGAAAGTGGGGACTACACTCTGTATTTCAGCATGGAGCGCTTCCTGAAGACATAGCAAGATCAGGAGTTTGTGGGGCCATTACTATTTTACCCAAATTTGATCCCCGTGGGAACACAGCAAGGGAGGGAGGGCCCATATTGCCCTTAAGGGTTGACTAGCCTGGGGCTTTAAGAGGCAGCCAGTTGCCTGCTGTCTGGTTCTGGTTCAGGTTCTGAAGATGTAGCTGCTATTGATCCAGTCTGGTGCTTGCCTGCACTATCCCCAGAGAAAAAAATTTTACTCTTGGAATCTAGTGTTAAAAGCATTTTTTACAAAATAAAAGTATTTTAAACAAAACATAGTATATGTACCCATGCACAAAGGTCAATTACTCTAAAAATAGCCTCAGAACAACTCTTGCTCTCATGTTTTTTAGGACTTCCTAAATCTAGGGCAGTTTCTAAAGTTTTATTCTGAGACTTGTCTGCTCACTTCCTTTTTTGAGTTTTGGATTTTAGATCCAGTTATAGTTTGCTACTGGGTTAAAATGTCTGTCATCAGTTGTAGTTTGCTTTTGGGTTAAAACCTTGGTCATTATTTCTTTAACCTTTTTTTGTTGTTTTTACATTTTATTTATTTATTTATTTATTTATATTAAATTTATTGGGGTGATGTTGGTTAATAAAATTATATAGATTTCAAGTGTACAATTCAATAGTACATCATCTGTACATTGCACTGTGTGTTCACCACCCACAGTCAAATCTCCTTTTGTCACCATATATTTGACCCCCTTAATCCTATCTACCTCCCCACAAAAAGGACTAAGTGTAACTACTTCTAAATAGCACCCATTTTCATGGGGTATACTGGTGGCTTATTCTGAAGAGGCCTGTCTCCACTACATACCAGCTCTGGGCTCTGGACTCTGGGCTGGTTAATCTTTCTCAGGCTCATAAAGTTGTAGAAACTATGAAGTATTATATGGAAAGTGCATATGGCATAGTACTTGTCCATGGTAAATGTTCTAAAATAATTGCTATTATAATTATCCCTCCCTTTTGCAAATTGTTCGATGTTCCAAATGTAGGGGTCTAATACTCCTGCCTTCGGAGACCAGGAGAGTAATTAAAATATGTAAATCTATTTGGTGGAGGGCAATAGGGAATGGAGGAAGCTATGTTGAAGTGCATGCTCTGCTAAAAAAGAAAAAAAAGTCAAATTTTAGAACAAAAAGGGAAGGAAAGGAAAAAATGAAGGAGGGAAGAAAGGTGGGAAGGAAAGCAGGAAGGAAGGCAGGAAGGAAGGAAAGAGGGAGAGAGGGAGGGAGACAACATTATACATATCTGGAGCTGGATTTGGCCCTGAAGCCACTAGTCTGCAACCCTTACTCTAATTTAAAAATGAATATATTTTAAAGAGCTTAATGAACTATGTTTGGGAAACAAATTCCAGGTCATAACCCTCAGTTTTCAGTTGCTAGTGGCAAAGGAAACTTCTTGTCACATTTCTAACCAAAGAGAAGTCAGGTCACTCCAAGCACTTCAAAGTAAAGGATTGATCAACTCCATAACCAGTGTGAAAGAGATATTCATTCATTTTCAAGAGTTTACTATCAATGATAACAATGTAACGGCAGTTCTATCTTTATTTATTATTGTTTATTCTCAAGATGAGACTAGATTTCCAGACAGGCATTTTTCTGGTAATTGATATTGGTTTCAAAGATAAAGATATGAATTACTTGATTAGAGACTCTCTGGGGACAAGCCTGAAAAAACTGTATGGGCTACAGATGGTACTTATTAATGTTATTTGTAATCTATAAACATTTATGTATATTCTTCAAAGAACTTGTATTTGGGCTTTTCTTATGCAAGGGCCTAATAAGGAGAAGACAACAGGTATGATTCGGGGAAGATGATAAAGAATTTACATCCTTTATCAAAAATCTCTCTTCCATGGTGTCTGTAACTGCCATATTATTCTGACCTTTGCAAGAAGTACATGAGACACCCTTCTTAAAATATCACCTCCAAGGCAATCCTGGAAAAGCTGAACCAAGGTCAGTGAAAGGCTTTGCACTTGTATATTTTTTTAAAAAAAAGGAAAATAACAATAAAAAACCCAGCTGCGCAAGTTGAGCAAGGAGTAAGAAGTGGGGGGAAAAAAGACATTTTAAAAAATATTTTTTATTGTGATAGTATTGACATATAACATTGTATTGATTTTAGGTATACAATGTAGTGGTTTGATATATATATATATATATATATATATATATATATATATATATATATATATAATCACCACAATAAGTTTAGCTAGCATCCATCACCACACATATTTGGTGATGAGAACTTTTAAGATCTGTTCTCTTAGCAACTTTCAAATATACAATACAGTATTGTTAACTATAATCACCATGCTGTACACTATATACTTAGGACTTATTCATTTTGTAACTGGAAATTTGTACCTTTTGACCTCTTTCATCCATTTTGCCCATCCACTACCTTTTACCGCTGGCAACTACCAATCTGTTCTCTGTTACTATGAACTCTCAGGGATTTTGTTTTATTTTGTTTTGCTTTTTTTTTTTTTTTTAGATTCCACATATAAATGATATCATATAGTACTTGTGTTTCTTTTTCTGACTTATTTCACTTAGCATAATGCCCCTAAGTTCCATTCATATTGTTGCAGATGGCAAGATTTCTTTCATTTTTTAAGACTGAATAATATTTCATTGTGCATGTGTGTGTGTATCACATTTTGTTTATTCATTCATTCATTGATAGACACTTAGGTTTTTCCATTTCTTGGCTATTGTAAATAATGCTGCAATAAACATAGGGGTGCAGATATCTTTTCAAGATAGTGATTTCATTTTTTTAGAAAAATGGATTTTATTTTTTAGATAAGTGGAATTGCTAGATCATACAGTAAAAGAGACATTGATATAATATGTTTTAGTTCAGAAGTTGGCAAACCATGGCTTATCAGCCAAATTCAGCCAGTTCTCTGTTTTTGTAAGTGAAGTTTTACATGTTGTCTATGGCTGCTTTCTTACTACAGATGCAGAGTTGATTAGTTGCAACAGAGACCATATGGACTGCAGAGTCGAAATATTTATCATCTGGCTCTTTATGGAAAAGTTTGCTGACCTCTGGTCTAGTCCACTGTGACTTCAGTGTGAGTCAAGAGTGTGACTGATATGTACACTTAACAAAGCCTATTCTTTCCTAGGATCCACTTAGAAAAATATATATGCTTCAAATCATTTGTGAATGAATCAGTGAATGAACAAACACCCAAACAAGAGAGAGGATGACCCCTCCTGGTCTTTGTGAACCAGAACCCATAAGATTTCTGAGCTCTACCCTGGGGATACAGTGGAAGTAGAATTCTGAAGCTGGAATCCTGGAGAGGAATACGGGCTACTAGAGTTCACTGAGAGGAGAGGGCTGAGGGCTTTGGCATTATGTTGTATCAGGAACAAAAGAAGGAAATAGGGATGTTTAGCTCAAAGAAAGTAAATGCTCATGGGAGATTTCAACAACATCAGCACCACTGATACCATTTATTGAGTCGTATGTACCAGGCTCTTTAAATATATTCTCATTCAATTCTCACAACAACCCTATGAGATTGGTAGTATTAGTATGACCATTTGGCAAATACGAAATCTGAGACGTAGAAAATTTAAGTTGCCCAAGATCATACAACCAATAAATGGAGAAGGTGATATTCAATTCATGAATTCTGCCTCTAGAGCCCATATGCTTAACTATATACCATTAGCTATCCTCCATTATTTAAAGGAATGTGAATAACCCTGGCATCTCTGATTCCCACAGAGCAACAAGTGGAGGAAATAGGAAGGAGGCTCTGGCTCAATTCAAGAAAATATTTTAAATGTCCAGTGATGGAATAGGTATTTCACTTGGGAGGAAACCCTGTCATTAGGATGTGTTCAAATAGAAGCCAGGTGACTTGGTCAAGATTGTAGAGATGAGGCCATAATCCTATCATGGTCTGAGGCTTGGGACATTCCCTAGGATGGTTGACTTAGGTCAGCAAGAGGCAGCAGTCGAGCAGGACCTAGGAGGGAGGCATTTTCTCAGTGCTTTATGTATGTTAACTCATTTAACCCTCAATATAGCTGAATGGACAGATATTATGACTGTCTTTGTCCCCATTTCACAAGATGCAAAACTGAGTCATATAATGGCTACATAATTTATCCAGAATCACATAACTAATAAGTTATTAGAGCCAGGTTTGAATGTAGGCCATCAGTGCTCTTAAGCATTTACATATAAAAATCTCTTATTAAGAGGGATGTGTCATTTGGAAATGCTCCTTGTATTTCTCCCTGTCTCTGCACCAAGATTTTTGATATGTATCCTTCCTATGTCACAAACCATTGTATTACTAGAAGTTAATGGTAGCAGCTGCCAACATAACATTCTCATTTTGTCAGGTGATAATTTATAGGGTCTGACTCTTCTGCTTTAGAAACAGACTCTATGATAGGGGGGTCCAAATGTATCATAAGCTCTACAGATTAATCAAGCTGCTACACTGTGTTCATTCTCTCAGAAGTCCCTTCTGAACGTATAAATAATAATGTTCTACTCACAATATGTCTGGTTCCTATTTAAGTATTACCTCTACTATGAGAACCATTGAATTTCTATACTTCTACAGAAGCAAGGCTGAGCTTGCATATCAGGTGCAATTTGGTAATAGTAGGGACTACACTTGACACTTAGTAGGTGCTTAATATATGTTTGTTTAAGACATGTAATCAAGTGGAATTTATTGACTTTAGGGGAAAAGAGATGGTAAGGAAATTTATTTTCCCTTATGGTGTTTTGTGGGCTCTGAAGTGAGTACCTAGTCCTATTTGATTTCATTTTTTTCCTCTAAGAGGTTTGTGCTTCTAGTAACTGAGTGAACAAAAATTAGAGCAGCTCCTCACTTGCATGCATTCCTGAATGTAAAAATCATCTTTCTCAAGAAAAGCTGTTGTTATTATTTAGACAAACACCATGTTTCCAGCTTGCTTTTCTTTTTCTTTCTTTTTTCTTTCTTTCTTTTTTTTTTCAGATTTCTTTTTCCCTCTATAATCAAAAAGTATTGCCAGCCCAATTAGGACATAGGACATGAATTGTTAAATAACTGGTTCACTCTATAGATAAGGATCCAGGCTTTTGTGTCTAAGGAGACCACTTCATTCATTGTGTACAAGGACAGAGTGTTCCTTGCCTGGCTTATTTACCAAGTATTTTAATTAGCTGCCCAGCCTCTCATGGCAGTCACTGTTCCAAAGATCAAGAGATTTGAGCTTGTTAAGGTGATGGCTTAAGTAAGAGCTTTCTTATTATGTCTGCACTTTTCTTCCTTCTCTCATTTTTGCTCAAGGACTGAACTCTATAACCCAATATGGCAAAATTGGCATCCTCTCAGTGGATAAGTGGCCCCAGAGACAGGGCACAACTTTGCGGGTTCCTCAACGGCAAGAACTCTGTCTTATTGTCTTTGTACCCTCTCAGCTTTGCATAGTGCCTAGCTTACAGTAAATGCTTAAGAAATATTCGTTGAAATATTCAGCCAAGGCTCATTTAGAAGGCTCGCACTCTCATCATCTTCTCTTTTACCTCCCTTATATAGTATCACCAGTCTCAGAATCTTATAGCATTCATGCAGAGGTAACATTTAACCAATAATACAACAATCAGCCACTGGTTTAGAACAGGATCCTGAAGGAGACCTCCTGTGGTAGACATTGACTCTTAGTTCCTGTTTCACTCAGGGGGATGTAGGGAAGGGACAGTTAAGGGAGGGACACGGAGGTTGGCTACTTACTAGTTGAAATAGAAGTATTTAAATACTTTAACAATAGTACAGCTGTATGAGTGCAGACCAGCTGATGGTATCTGTTTAATCCCTTCCAAGCCATTCAATACAATGCAGCCAACTTATTTTTTTTTTTCAAAATGGAAATATCATTGCTTTTCCCCCCGGATAAACATAGTTTTTGTAAAAATATAATAAAATAAAATGAGCTGGGAAGATGGTAGCTGCAGCACTGTTTTTGAAATTTCTCTGAATCTCCAAAGAAAGACAGAGAGAATGACTAGATGGTTAAATTAAAACCCATGAACACATGGGAGACAAAAACAGGTGACAAGATGGCCCCCCCAAATCCCCAAACACATGAAGACCTGCATGGTATTAACATCTGTGTAGAAGGAAGCAGAGGGAAGCAGTGGGGCATCTGAAGGATCTGAGAACAGGAGAATCCCAAAATAGTCAACAGGCAATCACTGGAAAGTATGGCAGACCAGTTTGAGAACAGCAGCATAACTGAGAAAAGCAGGAAAGTGAAAGGCGTCTGCAGTAAAATTGAAGAAGCTGGAGCAGTCTAGCCCTGATGAACTCCTAAAACTTACTAGCCAAACTGTTAATCAACAGGCAAACTGTTATCAACGTTCAAGAACTCAGGGAACATTGTTCACAGGATTTTACTTGAGAACCAACTTCAGACAGGAGAGACTGGTGGTGAGAATTAAAAATATAGTTGTTTTTAAATTAAGATGAAATAGTTTTTAAAAGGAATAGAGTATAGTATGCAATGGCTATATGACCATATAACATAGATATGGTACAACAATTAAAAATGACGGGGCAGAATAGGGAGAGTAAATGCAAAAAAAGTTCTTAAATGTTTTCAGTAGTATAGTATTGCTATTCTGAGGCAGTTTGGGGATGAAGTAAATGAGCAAATGTAGGATATTCTAATTCTATCATACCCTGTGTTCTTAAGAACTAGGTTTCTCATTTGGAAGAAGATATAATACAAAAGAGGTTAAGTAAAAATAGACATAAATTTATATAGAAAGTATTAGTATATCTATATATATTATACAAAATTCATATATAATATATATTTTATAAATATATATTTATATATAAAATAGAGTTTTGTTGTGTGTGTGTGTGTGTGTATACACACACACACACACACATATACATTCTGTTGTCTGTAGTGTGTGTATGTGTATATAGTCTTACAGTCTTAGTCCTGTCCCCCGAAGAGGATTAAAATTTATAATTAAGACAGCGGTATGGAGCATCATCAGTACCAATATTGTGACCTCGAAATACCATTTATCACTAAATAAAATTAAGGCTGCTTGAAGAAATGGATGTTTCTCAGAGAAATAGTTGATTCCTATCTGGAACAGAAAATATACAAGATGAGCCTAGAACATTTTGTCATACCTGATAGTATCAAAGGAAAAGTATCAAACGCTTTCAGAGACATGGTAGAAAACCCTCAGAAGCTGAATTGAAGAGTTTCTCACTGGCCAAAGACGAGACAATTTGAGTTTTCAGAAAAGATAATTATTGCAATTGATTAGAATCCACCAAGTATATTTAAATTTATGAGTTCATGCAAATATTTAAAAATAATTGATTGCTTGCAGAGGATGATAGCGAAACAATTCATTACCTTAAAAACTGGTAGATATAGAACTGTAATCAAACATTTATCTTGTCTTTTCTTCATGAACTGTAACACTGGGTAACCAATAGGAGAAAATACCTCTATAAAAGCATTTCCATTAGTAAATAAAAAAGAAATGTAGAATTAGAAATTTTTTATTATTACTTTTTATTGAGATACGTAGAAATTTTTATTTTGCTCTTCTTGAAAAGTAAGTAGATCAAGGTGTTGATCAACAATTGCTAATATCACCAAAAGAGAGACAACCAGATATGATATGCCTCTTGATAAAGATGCAATACCACGTGTGTTCTTGCCAAAGAGAGTTTAGATCTAGCTGCCATTTTGTAGAAAATACAGAAGACAGAGGAACAAATTAAAGTGCACCATAAAAACTTAACATGACAAACGCCCTGGGGTTCTTCAACAGATACAGAAAAAGAAAAGAATGGAAGAGGACCCTGTAGATTAAAAGAGACTTAAACAACATATCAAATTTAAAAAAATAGTTATGACATCTAGAAATGCAAAAATAAGGAAATTTGTACTTAAAAAGTCAGGATAATCTTTACTTCTGTGGGGAGGAACAGGGATAGAGAACAATAGGGGTTTCCAGGTTATCTGGCAAGGTTATATTTGTTAACTAGGCTGGTGTTTGCCAAGATGTTCACCTTAGTAACTTAAAAAGGTACATATTTGTTTTTTGTTTGTGTTTGTATGTTTGTTTTATTTTCAAATTAAAGGTTTAAAAATTGACACTGAGAAATTATAAGCTCTCTCCTTAGTTCTCTACTCCAACTTCAGAGATTAAATACTGTTAACATTTTGTTGTTTGTCTTTGCAGACTTTTTAATGCGTATATAAGCATGTACAACATGTAGGTTTTACCTAAATTAGATCATACTGCAGATGTAAATGTGAAACTAGCCTTTTCACTCAACAATATATTATGGACATCTTTCCATGTCAAATCATAGAGAACAGTCATTTATGATAAAAAAAAAAGCAACCATTTTAAAATAAAAATGTCTATTCCTTACCAAAAATTTCAGACAATACCAAAAAGTACAAAGAGTAGAAGCAGCACATTCCTCAAAATATAACTAACCCACCAAAAAGCAAATCTTGACATTGCAACTGTGTGAGTTGATGGATATTATCTAAACTTACTATGATAGCCATTTTGCAATATACACATATATCAAATAAATATGTTGTACACTTTAAATGAATATTGTGTTATATGTCAATTATACCTCAATAAAACTGGGAAAAATATCTCACCACCCAAAAATAATGAGTGTTAACATAATTCAAGAATTCTCTCTATATCTGAAACTAATATAATATTGTACGTCAATTATAATTGGAAAATAAATAAATAAATAAATAAAAAGTATATTTATAGAGAGCAGTAGAAGACGAGAGAGAGAAAAAAATTTATGATTATTTACCTACGTCACTTCAATTAAAGTATTGAATTTAAGTTTTACTTTAACAGAAGAAAAAATGAAAAGTAAACTGAAGTAATTTAATTTCAGATAACTTTATTTTTTCACCATGTGTTTTACAAGACATTCCTGAATTTAAAAAAAATAGGAAATCAATAAAAAGTTCAAGTTATGATATTTCTCTTGATTTGAGTTTCAATTTTAGATGATTAGAATTGGTTCCTCTAAGGTGAAAGATGAGGTAATTGGCATTTTACTTCCTCCTTCTCTCCCACCTCCTGATTTTTAAAATCTTTCTATTATTTTTATTTTGTCAGGATTTATAACATTTTCATTTTGCTCCACAGCTAGAATTCAATCCATTGTTCGGTTTAGTTCTGTATTTAAATAGCTTACCTGCCCATCATCAGTACTTTTACTTATGACCTGTTTTCTTTACTGAATTCCTTTTTTCTTTTTTTTTTTAATTTATCTGGTCCTGATTAGTTGGATTTTTTTCCAAGATGGACTCGTGAGAGTTTAATTCTCTTGAGTTTTCTCATACTCAAGATATCTACAGGTGGAGAGGTGTCGTATTTCTACGTCATACCTTTTTCTCTCCAAACTCTGTCAATATTGCTTCATTGTCCTCCAGCACTGAGACTGTTTGCAAATGTTTGTATTTAGTGTGATTCCAATTCTACCTACCTCCACCTCCATAGGTGACTTGCCTTTTCTGCTCAGATGTCTAAATAATTATTTTCTCTTGAAAATTAGTAACTTAACCAGGCTATGTCTAGATGTTTGTTCAGAGTAGGTTTTTTTTTTGTTTTTGTTTTTTGTTTTGGTTGTTGTTGTTTGTTCATTTGTTCTGTTTTTTGTTTTTGTTTTCGTTTTTGTTTTTGTCCTGGCATAAGGTGGAAACTTTTCTCTGTAGATTCAGTTCTTTCTTCATTTTAGAAAAAATGTTCCTGTATTGTGTTTCTGAATGCATATTTGGTTGCATTTATTGGATTCTCTACACCAATTAGGGACACCAATTACCCTTATATTTGATTATTTCCTGGTCCTCTTATTATCTTCTTGTTAATTGCTTTTATCCCTCTGCATTTTCCCTTTGTATTTGTTATAATGATTGCAAACCTTTTATCCATGTCATTAATTCAATTTTCAATCATGTCTTTTCTGTTATTTGGCATTTCTAATTTATATATTAGATATATAATGTTTCAATTCTTGATTCATTTCCTTAGTTCTGAAATATCCTTTTTACTCTACTTCTGTCATTTTATCTCTCAATTTCGAGGTCTTTCTCAGGTTCATAATCTTATTAAGGTCTCTTTAGTACAAGGTACTCTCTGAGGGTCCCCTGTGCCTTTGGGTTATGCTTCCTTCCAGACTAGTTTTTTCATAGTTCACCCCCATTATCTTCCTTCCTCCCCAACCCTAATCCTCTCTTCTTTTCTTTTTTCTTTTCTTTTCTTTTCTTTTTTTTTCAATATACCATATAATTGTTTAGTAAGGGCAGCTCCAACCAGATCTTTTTGTAACTGTTTTATATTGTGGATGAAGTCACTCTGCTCTCCTTCCCATCTTATCTAGGACAAGTCTGTTGCCCTGTCTCTGAGCTTTTTGTTCATCACATTAGGTATTAAGAAAAGGAAAATCTGTCATCACCTTTTACTCTACTATCTTTATCTTGATATTTTAAAAAGATTTTTCTAAAAAGGCAAATTTTATCCTGTCACATCTTGCTTAAAACTCTTTGGTGGTTTACTATAGATTTTAGGGAAAATGTCTAAACTTTTTAGCTTACATCCTAGATCCTTCATTATTGGGCCCACCGACCTCCCTAATCTCAAGTCTCCCATCATTCTCTACTCATTTGTTAATTGATTACAGGAAGCTTTTCACTGAGCCTGTACCTGCCTCAGAGCTCTTTTCAACACAAGGCTTCAGGTAGTATATTGGCCATCTGCTTTCATTAAATCCCATTCATTCTTCACAACTTAGTTCCAGTGTTTTCTTCTCTGGGAGGCTTTCTCAGAATACTCCTCCCTTCCTTGTCCTCAGATACCCATTTTGTTCTTTTCTGTGGTAGAATTTATTCCACTTAATTGTAATTTTCTTTTACAGTATATTATAATGGGTTTTGGAGCCAGGCTACTTTGAGTTTAGAAATTAACTCTGTCACTTGCTACTTGTATGACTTTGAGGGATATTATATGACATCTCTGTGCCTGTTTCCTTATGAGAATTAAATATATTAATGCATGTAAAGATTTCATTGAGCACGTACTCAATAAATGTTATTTATTTAGTTAGTTTTTTTTTTTTTAATTAAAATAAGCCATCACTGACAGCAATAATAGTGCCTTATGACCCAGAGCCCCTACCTGACCATCTAGGAGCTGTCCATGGTGCTCAAAACAATACTCTTCACCATAGGACAATGTTCCCACTGTCTGTCATACCTTTAGCCTCTAATAGGGTAAATTCATGATTATTTCTTTCCAGCTTTAGTAGTGAGTGTAGAAACCGCCACTACCTTTCCATTTCCACAACCACCATTGCAATCTTGGCTTTGGACACCTCATCAGCTCCATTTTGTGTGACTGAGGTCAGCCTCCTAACCGGTGTCCCTACCTCTGGACCATTTGATTGACCACACTCACATTATCCTTATCCAAATTTATCTTTATATCAATTCATCTCCCTACTTACTGACTCACAAGAAATTTTGAAACAGTTTAAACAACTCAAATGGCAATATGAGGGGAATGCATATTAAGCAGTCAATTATTAGTAATTATTAAAAGGCCATGTAAAAATATAGAAAATGACTTGTTGATGGAAAATAGAAGACCACAATATGGTGTTAACATCATTCAATTATTTATTAAACATGTATCGAGCACCTATTTTGTGATAGGCCTTAGAAATGTAAGAATTATTAAGACAGTCCCCTCTGTAAAGGATCTCAGAGTCTTGCAGGAGAGATAGCCATGCAAATATATTGCAAGCATATGTGCTTTTGTACAAAAATGAGGAAGGAATATGGAAATATGTAAATAGTATTAGGAGTGGAAGTGTAGGTGAATTTTGTCTTTTTAAGTATCTATTAGAGAGTGAACCCTGGCACAGTACCTCAGAGGAGAGAGCAGAATCAATTTCCTCTGACAAAGGCTACAGGTAAGCTCTACCCTACTCCACCCCCAAATCTTCAGGCCACCCACAGGGTAAAAAAGGATCAGTGGAGTGCCCAATCCCCAGACTGTGGCTCAGAGAAGTCAAATAGGCCTTGACAATGGCAAGAGGAAAAGAAATGGCATAACAATCACGCAGACCTTCTATAGGAAAATAAATGAATATTTTTGAGTGATTGTGATAATGCAATAAAAAACTGAAGGGAATATGCATAGTGGTACACTGATAAGTATCCCCAGTCCCTCATTAACTGCCCACCAAGCTTACTTCCCCAGCCATGTGTCCCTTGATTCCCTAGGAGATCTGATCTTTTTACCACTAAACAAGAGTTTTTTGCTCGACATGCGTAGAAGCCAATGCGATGACACAAGCTTTTGAGGGGAAAAAAAGCAATTTACTCAATACTGAGTTGACTCACAGAAAACACGAGGCACCACTCAAATCTGTCTCCTCCATCTGGAGTTCAGAGCGGGTTTTAAGGGGTTAGGGAAAACAGATATGTGGACATGGTGGTGGGGCAAATTTTAATTGGAGAAACTTGGAACTTCAGCACCAAATCTTCCTGGACAACACACCCTTTTCTTCGGAAAGGGTTCTAGTGTTCAAGTTCTGGTTATGTCTTAGTCCTTTGGTTCTGCGGTGGTAAAGGGAAGACTTTGGTTCTGGATGAAACTGGAGGTCAAACTCTTCTCCTCTGTGCATGCTTAGACTGCATGGCTTGCAGTTTTGGTCTGTTATCACTGAAAAAGCAATTCGGTATCTTGTTACGACCATTTTGGGCTTGTTCTGCCATTACATTTTTACTCTCACCACCTCCATGTTGTTGATCATTCTGCTATCCTCTATCCAGAATATTCTTCACTCTTTTTTTTTTTTTAGAAAGCAAATTTTATTTGGAATGAAAATATAGAACCCATTCCTCCCACTCCTCTAGTGAGGGGAGCAAGGGGTGGGTGGGTGGAGAGATGGTCCCTCAATATAAGCTTGCCTCAGTACAAAAATCCTCCAAAGTACAAAAGATGAAAGCCAGGTGGTGGCTCCAGTCTGGCCCACAGGATGAGTCAGGGTGTGGACTGTCCCTTGAGCCTGCCATAGAGGCCCTCAGCAAGGGGCAGGGGACAGCCAGCCAGCAGTGTAGCCTGCCAGTAGAGGCTGAGTGAGAAGTGGGCAGAGGAGGAGGAAAAGCTGAGAGGGAGTGGCATCCACTGGGCCTGTGGTCCTATGTGTCCCCACTATCCATGCTGCCCAGCTGCTCCTCCAGGCACCAATGCGTTCCCATTGCTCCTTGACGAGCACTCTTAGTGCCTGCAACTCCTGTATCACCTCCTCCAGCTTCCCAGCCTCCTCAGCTCTGGTGAGGCTGCTGCTGGGGGTGGCCCTATTGGTGGAGGCAGCAGGTGTGGAGACCCCCAGGTGAGCAGAGCCAGGGGCCACAGCAGGCCAGCTGTCAGATAACACGTTGCCCAGCTGACCTTCAGGTCTGGCTGTTTGCTGGGCACATAGGCATCCCGCAGGGAGATGAAGATGGGGTTGGCATCACATCTGCTCATTCACTCCTCTGCCTCCAGGGCTGCCTCAGGTCTGGCAGTATCTGGTCTGACTTTCTTGGCACAGTCATGACATTGGCATCACACTCACACTCATGCAATTTGTAGTCTGGCGATCTCGCACTTGCTGACCTCCAGGCCTGTCTTGGGCATACTGCATATGTCTCTCTGGGGCTCTTTGCTGGTGAACATGTTCAGGAAGTGGATGTAGGGGGACTCATCTGTGATCTCAAAGTAATGGATGCTGGAATCACCTTTGTTGCAGACATAGACCACATTGGTGTCAGGGTCATAAAAGGGCAGCCCAGCCCCATGGCTTTAGTCCATCTCCTGCAGGGCCATCGGTTTCTCGAGGTTTTCTGGGTCGCAGAGGGCCAGCTTCTGCTCACTCATGCAGCTGAAGCCTGTGGTGATCGCCTTGCCATCCACTAGAAAAACGACCCGCATGGGCTGGGCCCCCTTGTGAGCCTTCTCCCGCTCAGTCTCCAGGATACCCTGGAGGGAGTCAGTGATGCATACACCCTTGTCCTTGCACGCAGAGCAGAAGAGGCTGCCATTGCGGTTCCAGCTGACATTGTAGATGAGGTCGGGTGCAGGCTGTCCAGGCGGTACAGCTAATCTGCCTTGCCCACGTTCCAGGCGAGCACCACATTGTAGCAGCCTGCGTGCGCTAAGTAGCAGGTTGCAGGCAATAGGGTGCCAAGTAATGATGCCACTCTTTTGGTGAGCCCCTCCAGCACCACTACCGGCTTTGTCAGCAGGGAAGCCAACCCATTCTCTGGGATCTGCCCTATCGTGACTGTGCAGTCCTCCAAGACGCTGGCAATGACTTCGTCGTTGTGAGGACACCAGTTGATGTCCAGGACGGGTCCCATGTGTCCACATACTGTTGAGTAGGCCTTGTCAATGCGGTCCGTCTTGTTTAGAGGCAGCACCAAGAAGGTGCCTGCACCACTGGCCGCCACAATCACTGCCAGGAACTTGGGTCTGACTGCGCAGAAGGTGCTGTCATGGAACATGGGACACTCGAATCACCTCAAAACGCTGGTTGTTTTTGACCGGCTGCCCGAACACATGCCGGAATTTGCTATGCCAAACCCCTTTTCGGAAGGATATGTCGGGGGCACCGGGCTCTGCAGCACCAGCCTCCGGTGGCTCTGGATCCCAGCTTCCAGGAAGAGGAGAGATTTGACAGGGAGGCTTTCGCTGTTAGCAATGCTCACCTCCAACCACACGGGTGACTGGACTTCAGTGATCTGCAAAGCCATTTCTCAAGCACCCACTGGTGTGCCTGGCATGGCCATGGATGTTACCCTTAACTCTTTTAATTCAAATCTTGTATTATTTTTTAAATCAAAGGAGTCATCTTCTTCAAGAGCCATGTTTTAGTTAACTCCACTCTAACCTAGCATAAATATTTGAAAATCAGTTTTGCTGGATATAAAACTCTTGACTCACATTTCCACTGCTTTGAAGAAGTTCCAGAGAGAGAAGAGTCTGTGATACATTAGCACCTACCTGTCATAGGTTAATCTCATAGGTTCTGGAGCTAGACAGATTTGCACTGGATCTGCACCACTTATTACTCATGCACTCTTTAGAAAGTATTTAATCTTAATTAATCTTACCTTCCTAATCTATTACATGGGAGATAATAACAACTATCTAGTACGGTTTTGTAAGGATGAAACAGACTGATACATGTAAAATGGCTTGTCACAGTGCCTGGGACTTATAAAGTGCCCAATACATGTAGTTGAGAGCATTTTGTTTCCTTGATATTATTCTTGATTTGGTTCAGGGAAATATAAATTGATTCGAGAAATAATGTATGACTTGGTAGTAGGTATTTAACAAATGCCTTCTGACGTGTTCTAATTTAAGAACACGACAAAGAAAAACAGTATTTCATTACTAACACATTTCCAAATGGAGGATGACAGACTGGTAAGAAGTTATGCTAATTGGTAACATTTCTTATTTACAAAAAGTAGACTAAATTATTCATTTCTCTTTTACTATTTATGTGAAATATAAATTGGTTCATTTTTGCTCAGTTTTGTATCAAATGCCTACCTATATAAATAACTAATGAAAGAAGTTGGGTTTGACCTCCTGATTCTAGTACATTTCTTTCTATATTTAAGACAGAGACTTACGAATCTGGCCTGAAGATCAAGAGCACTGAATATCACTGTTTATAACTGGTGGCAATATTGTTACACAATTAAGAAAAAAGGGAAAAAATATACTATGTTCTCAAATATTAGGAGGTTTTCAAGGAAACAATATGTCTGAGTTTAGAAGGCGAATGGAGGTATGATAAGATGAAATAGAGCCTATAACTCACCATTAAAACACTTTGAAGAGCCTTTAAACATATGAAAAAAATAAAGACCCTCCTCCTCACACTCTACTGAAAAAAAGAGGGAATCTGATTCCATCTAATTTCACTTTTAAATTGATTCTTCAAGTTAGTTAATGGTAGCATTGCAAACATGAGGATTTCCACTGACAAGCAGCATGACTGTGTTCCATTAGCATCTGATGTGTTGTCATTTATTTGTACAGTTGAATAATTGTCTCTGTTTCTGAAGGGAGTTTAAAAATTATTCAAGCTAACTAATGCTTGAAGATCACCCTAACAATTACTTAAATGAAACCGCCCCCCTTAAACCAGGGGTCTTATTCAAGTTTAGTAAAAAATTAAATTAATTGGATTAGATATTGCATTCACAAAGCAAAGAATGTTACTTAAAAGGAGGAGAGAGAGGTAGTGCTGTAGAAAGCAGCATAAGCAATGTAAAACAAGGGGATATGGTAAAATATTACATAATCCAATGCAATTACTAAGATTTCCCAGAATGCTGAACACAAATATATTCAGCAAGAACTTTACTTCTGGACAGGTCCTTAACACATCTATTCAGTCCAAGTTCTCATTTTACAGATGAAGATTCTAAGGCTACTAATTTGATCTATGACGACTTCATATTTTTACTTTGAATAACACCTTTCCATTGCTGTATCTTTTATGCACAGGAGGGCAGTAAAACATGGGGATGAAGTGGGTAGACCCTAGAGTCAGACCACCTGAGTTCAAATCCTGGATATACCACTAACAAGCTGGGTGACTCTTAGGCAAATTACCCACGCTCTCTGAGCCTCAGTATTTATTTCCTTCTGGAAAACCATAGAATCATAGTAGTCACTTCATAGGGTTGTGTGGATTGAAAGTGATAACAGGTAAAGCCCATGGTGCATAAGTACACTTATTAAATTGTTTCCCCAAAGGCAAAACATCTAAGATCAAACTAAAGAGTTTTATATTAAGGAAGGAAAAAGAACCACTGTATGCCAATCATAAGTTAAAGTAAAAAGGGGTTCATTAATGTCCTTCCTTCACTTTTTTTTCTATATATGTCATCCCTCCTTTTACTGTGCTGGTAGGCATCAAAGAGAAATCCAGACACAATGTTTTTTATTCATTATATCATAAAGGTACTTAGTCTGTTTAATATTTGGTCTCCATAGTGCAGCTGACACTCAATCAATGTTAGCAAATCATAACAATATTTATTTGACAGTGGTGATGTGGGGATCTGCAAAAATTACTGGCAGCCAGGCAATGTAAAAACCAAAACATTTGTCAGAAGTGTTTATCCAGCACAAGCCTTTGCATTCCCACTGCTGTCTGCCTGCATACCTGTCACAGTAGGGTTTGAAAACACGTGTCCTTGTATGTTTTTCAAAGGATCTTTTGGTAAACAAGGGATATTTTTTTCTACATCGAATTCAGGCTGCTTTGAATTTCGTGCTATTTAATTTACTTTGTTCAGCAGTAAAAGCCGACTAGAGAAGGCCAGGTTTCTTTCTGAATGACCCTCACAGATCATTCCATCCAACTCCTGTTCTTGAGGGTTTGGATCCTACATTCCCCTGGCTCAGGGATGTGCAGTGTTTTCATGATCAGGAGGAATATATTCCCCCTTCCTCATCTTTTTCCCAGAAGCACTGGCTTTTGGGAATGGACTTTCCCTGTTTGGAGAAGTTGGGTGAGGGTGGGGTGGCCTTTCGGGAAGAGGAAGCTCTGCACACGGGGGTTTGATAAAAGACCTGTAGGTTCTGCAGTATGGGGGTGCTGACCCCATCCTCTGCTGCTTCAACTAGACCATCTCTAGTCCATGAGCTTAACTCACTCCCCTCACCTCATATCGCCCCCACACACCCCCCCCCCCCAACACACACACACACACACCCTCTGAAAGGTTAATGAATGCTCAGGACTTCCAAAAGACAATTGCAGACTCTAAAGAGTAGGATGAGATACTAGAGGGACATCCTCCTATCCAAAGAACCGGGAGAAAGACACTTTTAAGGCGGTGAGAAATCCCACCTCAGTTCTCCACTAATCCACTCTTGCTCCTCAAACTTGGTTCCCAGCAAGGTCAGCCCCAACCTTCAAGTCAAACGTTCTCCAGCTCAGAGTTGGGGGAACCGAAGGGCAGGCACAAGGGACCAGCTCCTCTCTGGGTCGGGAAGAGAGGGGTTAAGCGGCCTGGGAAAGTGGGGACGCCCCAACGCTGTAGGAAGGCCCCTGGGGCGGGGATGTCCCAGAGCTCCGCACGCCGGGGGCCGGCCTGGGTACCTCGCAGCCCGCGTGCCCCCGCTCCGCCCCCGCGGAGGCCACCGCCCGCTCGCCCGCCGCGGCGCACGCGTGTGCAGGCGGGAGCAGCGCGGCTCTACCCCGCGGCCCTGTGCGGCCGCCCACCCAGTCTGCCTCGCGCCTAGCCCGGCCGAGACTGTCCCGGCACCATGCGGAGGGTGAGTGCGCGGTAGCCCCAGAGGCGCGAGGGGGCAGGTGGCGAATGTGCCCGCGAGCGTGAGAGCGCGCGGCTCCCGCTCCAGGCCGCCGCCGCATCACGGGCGGGAGAGCCTCGCTGGGGAGCCGGGCGGGAAGGGCTAGCTGGGGCGAGGCGGGGTTTCGCCGGGACGCGGCCTTAGCCTGGGCGGGGTAGGGGCGCCCCTCGGTCAACCTGGGGGGCGCGGGGGGCCGCGAGGTCTCTGCCGGCCTGAGGGGTCCCTGCTCCGCACTCCCTGCGGCGGCGCGGACACGTCGGGGCTCGGGTCCGTGCCGGTGCCTCCCCGGGCCCAGGTGGGGCCATTCCTAGCACACTCCGCCTCGGGCGCCCCTTACGCCCGCTCGGCTGGCTCCTTGAGCTACTGCTGCATTCAATTTCTCCGCGCCTCGTTTCTTCTTCGGGATCTTCGGGAACTTTGCAGCGGGGCGTGTGTGGGGCTCCCTCGGCACACCCCAGGAAGAGCGGGCTCCCATCCGAGTCCAGTGGGTGACAGGTGGAGAGTGTGTGTGTCTTTCGGGGAGGTGGTCCTCACCCCTCGCCTCCAGAAATGCCCTCGCTGGCGTTTGGAAGACGCGAGGGAGTGTGAACTCGAGTTGCGCCCTCGGCCTGAGCGAGCCGGGCGCTGCAGGCAGACGGGAACCGCGCAGTCCTGGAGGAGGCGCACAGGACGTGGGCCGGGGGCGTCCTCCACCGGCACTACTTCCTAAAGCAAGCGCGAGGGTCCTTGCACTCACCACCACTCCCACGCCCACCTCCAGCCAGAGCTCTTAGTGGAAAAACTCCAGTCTGCATGCTGAGCTGCAGGATTTATTCCACCTCAAGGAAGAACCCGAGAGGTTAGTACTGCTTATTGTCAGCACTATAGCAGCAGGAAGGCCCTGGCAGCTGGATCTTTCCAGTCCTAATCTACATGAGTATTGGTGACTTCATAAAATACCTGCCTTAGAGTGCTGTTTGGATCAGAACTTTGTGAATGGAGGCTGCTTTAATCAAATGCAAGATCTCGACACTTACAGGGTAGAAGGGCAATAGAAGAAACTTAAGAAAATCCAAGTAGACATTTCTCCAGACCTTCCTAAGCCAACCCTGATGTCAGTTTAGGCATCAGGGAAAGGCTGTTGGGTGTTTTTTGAAGAGACAAGGCTGGGGGAAAACAGAATAAGGCTTTCTCACCAGAGCCTGTGAATTTCTCTGGGTTGGACTTTTGGGGTTGCCTCATTACTAAAGTATACCTCTGGAAAGGCTGTTAGTCAGCTGGCATGGAAATTTACCTGGCTTACCTTTTGGATTTAGTCCAAACCTGCTCAGGTGTTTCTGGAGAGGACAGGATTCCAGTTAGGCAGACCGGATAATTTAATGCTTGTCATTGGCTGGAGCAACAGAAACAGAAACTGGAAGGGTTACATGTTTGAACTTCAAATTCAAGGGTCAGCAGCCTTTTACCCTCAGTGTAACCGGCGTAGTTAAGGAAACCAGCTGGGGTGGGATCTGTAGGCCTAAGTAAGGGGAATCAAGATTCCTAGATGGAGGGTGTTGTCTAGGATACAGCCATACCTCAGGAATATTGTGGGTTTGGTTTCAGGCCACTACAGTAAAGCAAGTATCATAATAAACTGAGTCGTAATCTCTTTGCTGGGAGAGTCTTGCCTTCAGTTTGTAAAAAACGCAACACCTGTGAAGTGCAGTAAAGTGAAGTGCAATAAAATGAAATATGCCAGTATCTTAAAATGGGATTTGCATACTACCTGCTTTAGGATGAAAGAGACAGTTGCTTGCTAGACATGCAGATATCTGAGCAATACTTCAGACGTCTGAAATCAGAATCTCTGAGACTTGGAGCTCAGCAATTTGCATTTTAAACACCCCCCACCTCCATAAGTCACATGTATCAAGCACCTACTGTATGCATACATGTTTTAAGCTCTAAGAGTACAGTGGGGAGATGATAGCCAAGAACCTATTTTCTTGGAGGCTACATCCTAGTTGAGAAATTAGACAATAAAGAAGTAAAAAACTATACAAATAATTTTAGATAGTGATGAGTGCTATACAAGTTCTACAGGGCCTTGTTCACCATGGTAAAAAAAAATTTGGATTTTAGCTTAAATGCAGAGGAATGATGTAATCTGGTTTACTTTTTTGAAGATCAACTTGGCTATTGTGTATAGAATGGGTTATGGAATGGGTATGATAGTAGTAAAGGAGATCACCTTTGTGTGAAGGGGTGATGGAGACAGGTGGAGAGACAGGATGTATTTTGGAGATAGAGTTAACTGAACTTACTGATGTGGGAGGAAGGGAGAGGTAAGAATCCTCTAATGTATGCCTAAGGTTGCTAATCTGTGTGTGTGTGTCAGAGAGAGAGAAGTGGGGGGAGGTGGAGTAAAGAAGTGATCAGGCCTCAGCTGGAATGCCCCCAATAATAGCTGACATTTAGTGTACATTTGCTGTGTACCTGGTACTGTGGTAATAAGTGTAATAACAAAACTCCTGTGAAATAGTAGTTGTTATCAGCATTTTGCAGATGTGATAACAAGCTCATAAAGGTTGAGTATGTTGCTCAAGGCCACTCAGCTAAGTGTTGGAGCTGGGGTTTATATGTGGGTTGGCCTGACTCCAAAGCCCTCGCTCTTGCCATTATGCTCTGCTGCCTACAAACTGTCTGCTCCTGTCCACACCATTTCCGGGAGTAGCAGATAATTGGGCAGATGCACGTGGTAACTTTCAATTGTTGTAGATCAGTAACTTTAGACCAGTAACTAGTAGAATAGAAAATAATTACTCTCATTTGGTGTTCCTGAATGAGAGAGAAGGTGCAGTGTACAAAGTAGTACACAGAAGGTGCCCGGTAATTGGGTTTCTCTGAGGAGAAGCCAGAATGGTGCCTACCACTCCGCCCAATGCTTTGAACTTCATGTCATGACCACCAGAGAAGCCATGTGCTGGATTCTTCTTTCATCTCTTTACATAGCTAATTAATGTTTTGTTCTTTATTTTTGCATCCAAAACAAGCTTTCCTATGCAGAGCCAGAAGTTTCAGAGAGTTGGTTAAGAAAATTTGTATTAAAAAGAGTTAGAAATCTGTAGTGGAAAAATAATTATAAAGATAGCAACTATTTATTGATTGCTTTCTCTGTTCCAGGCGTCTGTTGTCTCCCTTACACGTTCATAACAACCTTTTAAGTTAAAATTAATAGGCGATACATTTATGTAATATAAAATTCAAAAGATGAAAAAGTTTGCTGTGAAAATTGTTCTTCCTGTTCTGTTGCCCAGCCAGCTGGTTCCCTTTCCCTAGAAGTAACTGATGTTAAAGCAATTTCTTGTGTCCTCCCACAAATTATGTATATTCAAGCAGTTGTACATTCATACTTTTTCTCTTTTTTACACACAAATGTAAATGTGAATGGTAGTATATAAGTGTAAATGTTTTACACACAAATGTAAATGTATCATACAAGTGCACTTTGCTTTTTTCCCCTTCTACATAAGATCAGTATTTGTAGATCTACCTGTTTTTTTTTTATGGCTGAGTATGGGATGCCTTTATGTGGATATGCTAGAATTGGTTGTTTCTAGTCTTTTGCTATAATCAGCAGTGCTGTGGTGAATAATCTTATACATGAATTATTTTTATGTATACAAGTATACCTGTATGACAAATTACAGTAGATTTCAGAGTCAAGTGATAACATCTTTAATTTTGTTAGGTAAAGCAGTATAGTATAGGGGATATATATATAATCTCAAAGTATAGCATAGACTTGGAGCTAGATGCCCAGGGGGTTGCATCTTGACTCTGCCGTTTAAAAATTGTACAAGTCACTTAACTTCTCTTTGCCTCAGTTGCCTGATTTTAAAAATAGGAATAATAATAGAACCTACCTAATAGGATTGCTGTGAAGATTGTATCTATTAGTTTGTGTTTCATAACAAATCACCCCAAAACTTAGTGGCTTAAAAACTGTAACTATTTTATTTAGCTCATGAGTCTGTAGGTTGGCTGGGAGGTTCTTCTAGTTTGGGCCAGCCCAGCTGAGCTCTGCTGGATTCTCTCATGCTTCTATAATCACCTGGTAGGTCAGCTGGTAGCTGGGAGATCTAGGATGGCCTCACTCACATGTCTGGTAGTTAACAGGTGAGTTGGTCCACAGGGACCTCATTTGGGATGGCATGTGACCTCTCATACTCCGGTTTAGCTCAGATTTCTTCATGTGGTGATCTCAGGGTTTCAAAGAGCAGCAAGAGACGGCAAACCCCAAAGCATAAGCCTTTTTCAGAACTCTGCCGGTGTCACATTTGCTGTTGTCCCATTGATCAAAGCAAGCTCAGAGTTTGTGTGGGAGAGGACTCTTCAAGGACAGGGATACAGTCAGGGGAATCATTGCTGACATTTAGCTAACAATCTACCATGAAAATTGAATAAGTTAATATTTGTAAAGTGACTGGTATGATGCCTGGCACATTGTAAGTTAAATTGAAAAAAGAGAAAGATTGCCAAATTGTCCTCATTTTACACCCCCACCTGAAGTGTGCGAGTGTGCTTGTCTTCCTCTTTCTTCCTAACACTGTGCCTGAGTGATTTATGCATGGGAAGGCAGATGTTATCTGTGGAGAGGCAGATGTTCTCAACGAAAAAGTGATGCTCAGAGATATTAAGGCATTTTTCTGATACTACCGGCCCAACAAGAATTGGAATCCTTTGTCTCTCTAACTACGTAGCATCACGGCTTCACTTGCCACTCTAGACAGAGATATGAATTCTGTGTCCCAAATGTTCCCATCCACTGCCCTCCTGCCTGCCCTCACATTTTGTATACCTTATTTTCATTTCACATTTGGATTTTATTAGGTTGAGAAGGGTCTGTCAATCTGTTGAAGTTTTTAACGTGATTTTGATTTCAGCCTGGCCTACTGATTTAAAGTGTCTGCACAGGCAGTGGACTCTGTTATGTCTGTGAAGGGATGATAAAGGGAAACCTGTTTAAAATTGAGAGAACAATTGATTCTGGCCTTATTTTATTTATTCTTTCTTCCTTTCCATGTCTTACATCTTTTTGCTTCACTTTCTCCTTTACAATTCAGGAATTCCAGTCCCCAAGGGGCAGATGCAAAGGTAGGAAACATCAATTCTTAGCCATTCAGGACTTCTCTGGAGACAGATTGCTTGGATTCACATCCTGCTTAGCAATTTACTAGCTGTGTGACCTGGACTGGTTAACCTGCATTAAAAGGTTTTTCTGAGGTCTGAACTATAATCTGTTCAAAATGCTCAATTATTATATAGCAGATTACTTTTGCTTCTGTCTTTTCTGTTCTGTTTCACAATAAATTTTCTCCAGACCTCTTCCTATGCCCCTAGATATGTCTAACGTTTACTGATCCCTTACTCTAAGTACCTTAAATGTAATTAACTCATTTAATCCTCACAGCACACCTATGAAGTAAATACTATTTTACTCCTATGTTCAAGTGAGGAAGCGAGACACTGAATGGCTAAGTAATTTGCCTACCATACCACAGCTAATAAATGATGTAGCAGAGGTTTTAAATCAGGCATTCTGGCACCACAGTCTGTATTCTTAATGTTTTGCTGCCAAAAAAAAAAAAAAGAAGGGGATGGAAGTCAGGGGTTTAAAATTGAGAGCTTCTGCTCTAGGTAAATTGCTGCTGAACTCACATGCAGCTTTCATCCTTGGCAGCAGCTGAGTATACCCAGTCGTAAATCCCAGCACAAAAAAGTATAAACATTCAATCCTTTCCGCTTCAATCATTGTAATCCTAACAAGATTTCATGCGTCGCGCCTTCCTTGCAACTGAGGTGTGACACTTGAAAATACATGGGGCTTTTTTTTAAAGATTTGAAAATTAAGCTGGCTAGTTCTGAGTCTTGCCACCTCTTGCTCCTTTTTTTGATGGACTGCTGCTTTGGTGGCAGACTTTTGCCAAAGCGGCAGGAGAATAAAACATAAACACTGCAGATAATAAATAACTCTAAATTTAGAATTGTGCATATCTTCAAGTTTTGTTTCCATGTAGACTAAACGTGATGTGATAATATTCATTAAACACATATTTAAAATGAACCTCCTACTATGTGCTGTGGATTCATTGTGAGTGAGTAGGCTCTGCATGGCCCGATTTCTTCATCAATTTCGTAGTCTATAGAGAGGATAGTTCAGTTATTCCATAAATTGTGGTAAGATGTTACAAAGGAAGGATAAGTTGTGAGGGGATCTTAGTAGGAGTTCTTAACCTAGTCTGGGGGTTTCATAAAGCCTTTCAGGCAAGGTGATATTTAGCTAAGAGTGGAAGGATTAGCAAGGGCAGTCAGAGAAAAGGAGGACGATTGCATTCCAGCTGGAATGAACAGCATTTGCAAAAGGAGAGTGAAGAATGGCACATCTAAGGAAGTGAGATGCATTCAGAGTAGCTAAATGAGTAGAGTGTAGGAGAGTCTTGGCAATGGTTGAGGTTGGAAAGGTGGGGACACGGCAGATCATGAAAGGCTCTGTAAGTCTGAGAAGTGTCCTAAGGGCAATGAAAAGCCATTGAGAGGGTCTAAGCAGACTTTTGAAAAACAAATATTTGTTTCACAAGGATCTTTTGGCCACAAGGTAGAGAATGGACTGGAGAAAGACTGAAGGTAGAAATACTGAATAGGAGGCTGTTACAGTAATCTAGATGACCTGGACTAGGGGGTGGTATTTAGCAGCAGAATCAGTAGGACTTGGTGATCGATAGGATGTGGAGGATAATGGAGGAGAGGAGTTAAGAATGACAGAATCTCAGGTTTCTGGCTTCATAAAACCAGGTGTATGGTGATGCTATGACCTGAGATATAAAACGCTGGAGGTTTGAAACACAAAGGCATGGAGCCTGGGAAAATTGCTTCTGTTTCATACACATTGAGTCTGAGTCACATGTGAGTCATTGGAATAGAGCTATCCAGAGCAGATGATTATTAAGGTCTGTAGCTTAGAAAAAAGTTTCATTTAAAGATATAAATTTCTGAGTTATTGGCATATAGTATTAGTAATTGAAGCCATTGGAGTTATAGAACACCACTAAGAGAATATATTTATAAATAGTGGTTCACAAAATCTATTATACATAAAAATCACTTGGGGAGCTTGTTAAAAGTGCAGATTCCTGAGCAACATCTCCTAAGTTGCTGATTTTATAGATCTGTGGTCAGAAACTGGAGTATGCAATATCTAGTATGGCTGACAATATGCATAATCCACAAGGCAGCCATTTCACCCTTAGTTATGTGTCCTAGAGAATCTCTAGCACTCAGCAACCTACATTTTTTTGAAAAGGAAATATTTAATATATAAAAAAAGGTATAAAGAACAATACAGTGGTATCTACCACAACTTAAAAAATTACTAAGATAAACTGTAGTATATTTATGAAATGGAATACTACTCAGCCATAAAAAGGAATAGACTACTACTGTACATGCATGAACATAGATGAATCTCAAGCTAGACACAAAAGTGTACATACTGTATGATTCCATTTATATGAAATTCTAGAACAGGAATAACTAAGTTATGGCGCTAGAAATCAAAACGGTGTTTGCTGATAGGGATTGACTAGGAAGGGGCGTAAGGGAATCTTCGGAATGATGGAAAGGGGTTCTTGATATGGGTGTGGTGTTATATGGGTGTATACATTGGTCAAACTCATTGGACTGTACACTTAAGATATATTTAATTATATGTAAATTATATCTTAGTAAAAGACTCTACTACAAAAAAAAGCAATGGAGCTCTCCTAGTACCTTTCCTTCCAACCATAGGTAGCTTCTGTCCTGAATTTAACATACTTATGTATTTGAATGCTTTCGTTATATATGCTTTTATCCTTAAGTAATATATGCTATTATTTTGCATGTCTTTAGACTTTATATATCACATACACATATGTGTGTATGAATGTATGTATTCTGTAATTTGCTTTTTTTGCTCAATATTATGTACGTGAGATTCATCTAGTTGATATCAGTAGCTGATCATGCATTTTTAAAGCTAAGTATATTTACGTATTGGAATACTACATAATTAAGTTATCCTTTCTCTTTTGCTCTGTATTTAGGTTGTTTCAAAAACAGTGCTGCTATGTTTTTGTGTATCTACTTGTTTATGAATGCTGGGGCCCTGAAGGGTGGAATAGAGGGGCTGTAGGATTGAACATACTATCAGTTCTAGATATTGCTATATTCTTCTTCAAAGAGACTTATCAGAAGTCTATGAATGGCCTATATTTTTACCAAATATTGGTACTGTCAGACTTAAAATATTTTTGCAAATCTGAAATTTGAAATATTATCTCATTATGGTTTTAACTTATGGTTCCCTGATTAGTAGTATGGTTGAACATATATATTTTTATGTATACATCGGTCCTTTGAGTTTCCTCTTCTATGATTATCTGTTCATATATTTTACTCATTTGTCTTTTGGATCATTTTTTTCTTACTGAATTGCAAGTATATTTTTCCAGTTTATCTTTTTTTAAATAGAATATTTTTGATGAATTTTAATGTATTTGAGGTTATCTGTTCATTCCTTTATGGTGTGTGCTTTTTATTTCATAAGGAATCCTTCCATGAAACAAAGATATTTACCTACATTTTCTAATAAGAGTTTAAGTTTTACATTTAATATTTAGACCATTAATCTACTTGGAATTAGATTTAGTGTATTAAATGAGGTAGGGATTCAGTCTTTCCTCCATATAATCAATTATTCCAGCAAAACTTATTGAATACTCATCCTTTCCCCACCCAATGTGTGTATTGCCACCTTTGTCATATATCAAGTTTCCATGCATGGATAAGTCTATGGGCTCTTTATTCAGATCTTAGTTATTATTTATAGTAAGTCTTGACATCAGGTAGGATCACCTCATTTCATTTTGAATACATTTACATGTTTTATTCATAGCTGTATCTACTGCCTAGAACAGTGGCAGGCCCATAGCAGGGACTCAATAAATGTCTATTGAATGACTGAAGGAATCTCATCTGGTACTAGCTAAATAAATAGCCCAGCAGTTTCCCGACATGCTGGACAGTGTTTTACCTTTGAGGAAAGGAAGAGGAGGCCATCTGGAGCACTCACTGTCTCTTGATCTCACTCTCCCTTATTCTCTGTTGCCTTTTGTTCCTTCTCTTTCAGACTAGAATCTTGAAGAATGAATCCTTTGCAAACCCAACAGAATGTCTATAGCCTGCAAGTTCAGGGTTTTGTGAGAATGGGATTGCTGTTAATTGTGACTTTGGTGGGTTCTGATCACAAGTTGTAGATAGCTCTGTGAGGCCTTTTGAAGTCTGGCCAATATCTAGGCCCTTCAGCCTTGGAAATAGGACAGGAGGTCATCTAAAATTAGGTCTTCCATGCATCTTTTAACATCTTTATTTTGTAGGCTAGTGTTACTTCAAAATAGACTTCTTCCTGTAGTAAAGTTCTTGGCATGTTTAGTTAATAATAGAAAGAATCACCATTCACTTAATGATTGCTATGTGTAAGGCATTGTGCTCAGGAATTTGACTCTTTGAAACCATATTTTTCATTGACTCTTTGAAACCATATTTTTCATTGACTCTTTGAAACCATATATTTTTTTCCTTTTTGCCATAGCAATATTTATTCTTTCTTTCATTCATCTAACATTCTTGAGCTCTTGGGCTGAATTAGAAACTAGGACTGCCGAATACACAACTTCTGAGTACCAGGAACTGTGTAGTGAGGGCCAGACTTTTTAACAAATAGTTACCGTGCAGTGCGATGATTGGATTAACAGAAGCATATCCAAAATACAGCCTAGAAAAGAGCATCATTAACTTCGAGGGACAAGGAAGAGCAATTGTGTTGTCAGGGGAATCTAGGTAGATGGTTTTAAGTAGGACATGAACCCTAAACATAATGTTAAAGTTCTGTGTATTCTCTCAAGCTTGATCTGATTACTCTAGCCTTCCCCTGCTCTGTCTCCATCGTTAGTCACGATGGTTTCTTGTCCATGATTTCCTCCCTCAACTACAGTTTTTCAGATTAACTTTTTAACAGTTTCACTGAAGAAAGATTTACATATTATAAAACTGACCAATGTTAAATATATAATTCACTGATAGTAAATTTGCTGAGTCAAAACCATTATTTAAAATATTAACCCCATTTAACAGGGAAACTAGGATACAGAGAAATGAAGTGTTCTATCTATGCATATCCCACCAATAACTGGAAGAGTAGGAATACAGACTAGTGTAATGGCTCGTTAAAGCATATTTCAGTTTTTAACAGGAAAATAAGCCCAGGGAGTTGTTCATCATAAGGGCACCTTCTTTATTACCTTGGAATCGAAAAACTAGGTATGTTATTAACTGGAAAGTGTCATTTGCAGAAGGTTTGGGTAAAAACACTGGGAAAGAGTGCTATATTAGGTGCTTTTTGAAATGTGAGTAAAATACCTTGAGTTGAACCAATACACAGCATTAGCCAAACAAAAACCCAACATCCGAAAACTTAAAAAAAAGAGTTGAACTAATATTGTGTATAATAAAGCCACAAATTAAAATATGTACTTTCAGTGTTAATAATAAAACACTCGGTTACTTATATTCTAAACCATTATGCTTATTATTGGGCTTTCCAGGGTATTTATAAACATTAATTTCCTAATGGAGAATATTTTCTTCTCCCCACCCCCCAGGAGGATCTGGAAGCACCCTGGCATGAGCCAAAGTTGTGTTCACTACTCTAGGTGAGGCTTTTAAAGGGCTGTGGTCCACAGGCCACAGGCTGACCTGCAGGGACTAGAATGGACCAGAGGATATTTTTTTATTCCTACCCCTAAGCAAGCTGTGACATGTAATAGTCTAACAGGCAGTTCACAGGAGTGAGGCTCTCCACTTTTTCCAGTTAAAATTACGGAGTTTGAAATGTTCGGAAAATTGAATTAGCTGACTGGTGTAACAATAGCAAATGCTTTATAATTTGTGTTGTCTTCAGAGATGGCAGAAATTAGGCTGCTGATAATGGACTGCAATTATGTGGACTGTGAAAGGCCACCTTGCTGTCTTCAGTAGAAAGGCGGGGGAGAGGACAGCTGCTCCTGCCTTTCTACTTTGAATTATGCTTTACATGCTGCATTTCTGATTTTTTAATATATTAATGCTGGGAAAATGGTAATGGATGAGATATTTGTTGACAGGGGTGAGCTATCCTCAATAAAAGGTGGGCTCATACACAGCCCATGCAGAGTGCTCTGCCGAGTTAGTATGCTCAGCTGCCTCTCTTTATGCATTCGCCATTCTAATAGTGTAATCAAATGTGCAGAAACTCTTCCCTGCCCCAACTCTCGGATCAGGAAACCACAAGAATCATATCAATTCAACATTGGGACACTTAGGCAGAGGTAACTTTTCAGCTCAATATCAAAGAAAGTATATCTGAGGTAATTCTAAGTTCAATATTTTATTTCCTATTCAGTAAACAAAGGCTAGGTCAGAGTCAGTTTTCAGGAAGCAACCAGACTTCTCCCCTAAAGGAGGGGTTGACAGACTATTTCTTTGAAGGATCAGATAGTAAATATATTAGGCTTTGTGGGTCATATAGACTCTTGTCACAACTACTTGACTCTGCCATTATAATGTGAATGCAGCCATAGCCAATACATAAAATAAGTGTGGCTCTGTGTCCCAATAAAACTTTATAGACATTGAAATACGAATTTTATATAATTTTCACGTGTCATAAAATATTATTCTTCCAATTTATTTTCAATCATTTTAAAATGTTCAAATTATTCTTAACAGGTTGTTCGATTTGGCCTGTGGGCCATAATTTGCTGGTAGCATTAAAGATTTTCCTGTGTTCCAGTTATGTCTACAGTTTTCCAGTATGTGAACTACCTTTTACTGCCACAGCTCATCCTCATACTCAATGGATTATACAGAGTTACATGGACAGAAAACCAGAAACCCATCCCCAAAAAAGATATTTCAGTTTCCTGCCTGCCTCACTTGTTGCCTCCTCATACACCCACACATACCCCTACCTATTTTAATTTGATGTTCATGGCACCCTTTCCTAATTACAAGGGATCTTGTTCTTATCCTTTGGGATCCTGGTAAGTTACATTAATTAGAAACTTAAAATTATGCATTGAATTAAAAATAAATTAGTTATCATTCAGCAGAATGTCATTACTTCCTTTGCAGAAGTGAATACATTTGTTTCTTTATCTTTGGATAATTCCTCATTATAAGTTATAAAATGAAATTACATTAGAATGTTATAAGCTGTGTATTCTGCAAGTTTATTAAAGTTCCATTTGAATAGATATTTTTTAGTGCTTATGTAGTGAAAAGTGGTTAATTGGGATGCAGATGGTCTTTCCAAACTGTGGACAGGTGAAAGAATTGTTCGGACATACCAGTTATTAGTTGGTCAGTTGCATGGATACTCTGAATGAGACCCAGGAGCAAGTTAGAGTTCACCAGTGCTCAGAAACTTGGTGCTCAAAAAATATTTCGCTGGAGACAACATTATACTGTGGCATCTGAACTAAGGTCTGACACACACAGGCTTGTGGTCCTGCACCACTCTGAGCCTCCTTTTCCTCCTGCAAAATAGGAAGAAATAGTTTATATGAAGGCTCTTTTTGTAAACTCTAAAGTGCTGTCCATGTGAAACTATTACTATAATTTGTTAAGTCTGAATGCAGTTCTTTGTTCATAGTTCACAAACCTGACTGATTATTAGAATCATTTGTGGGAGTAGTGGGAGTGGAGCTCCAGGAAAATACAGATTTCCAGTCTCATCACAGTCTTACTGAATCAGAATTTCTGTGAGCAGACCTAGAAGTCTATATTTTTAACAGATTCCCCTGGTAATTATGATATGTTTGGGAAACTCCATTTTATTCATAAGCCTCAGTTGATGGATTTAAGAAAACCAAGTACTTCCCTCTTAATCCTAGTTGGACTTTCCCCCTAAAAGTTTATGTCATTTGTTTTCAAAGACGGTCAGGGACTAGGAAAAGAGAAGGTCAGGAAGAACAAGAATTATCTTCACTTCATTTTCTTAGGTGTGTCTGTTGCAGCACGTAGAAATAGAGGGAGGACTGGTGCTTTGATGTACAACCGAGTGAATGAGCCCATTGTGTTTTCCCTCTGTCAGCTCCCCTCTGCAGCCCAGAGGTTTACAGTGTCATTTTCACTCTCTTCTGTGCATTGAAGCATGTTTGCAAAAGAGTGTGAGATTCAGCACACTGTGAATGTACAGCAGGTTGACAATATCCTTTCCAGTTTTGCTACTCAAAACTCATCATCGAAAATGTTTTTTTCCAGTTATTTCTGGAAATAGTACAATTGTGATGTTGGCACATACAGATCACAGACACAAAAAGAATCTCAGTAGTACTAACAAGATAAATTGATTGGGCATTTATCACATTTTCTTCATTGCCACTAATTTACATGTGAGTAATTGTAGATTTCAAATGAGCGAAAGCATCCACCTCCACATGAACAGCCCAGATTGTTTTCAGCAGTACTCAGTAGTATATACACACACACAAATGCTCTCTAGGAGTACATTGAAACTTTCTAGTATTGAGGAGCCATACAAAGTATTCCCCTGTTTACAAAATTCCTTCCACAAATATTATCTATATTTTCCCAACATTTGTTATAAATTTACATGAGATGTGACCTCATAGTCTTTATATCAGAAGTTCACAGTCTTGGTAGGAGATGGTCATGACTATGTCACTTCAGAAAAAGTTAGCTTTCATGTTCGTTATATTAATCAAATCATATTTCCAAATTACATTCATTATAAAAGAATTTTTCCCATGGAAAAATAATGAGATCAATATATCTACTCTGTATGTAGCCTGGTCCTTTATTTCAGGGGTCCCCAACCCCCGAGCCGCAGACCGATGCCAGTCCATGGCCTGTTAGGAATTGGGCTGCACAGCATTTGGTGAGTGGCAGGCAAGAGAATAAAGCTTCATCTTTATTTGCAGCCTCTCCCCAGCACTAACATCACTGCTTCAGCTCTACCTCAGATCATCAGGCATCAGATTACCATAGGTGCACCAGTCCCTATGGTTGGAGACTGCTGCTTTATTTCATAATCTGTTTATTATAATTTATTGTTATTTATTATTTATTCCATTTATTATTTTATCGATTTGATGGAGATACTATGAAAGTAAGTAAATGCTTAACATGTGTTTGAGTGACTAAAAGGGGAATATATCTTCTACATTTACTAATGTTAGATATGCTCATACCTATTTTCAGCATCCATTTCTAGTGTTAGCTCTCTCCAGAAGATGACTTTGGTTGCTAAGTCTCCACCCTATAGCTCTAAATCTTCAGAGATAAATTTCCAGGAAAGTCCTAAATACCTTTCTTCTCCTAAAAGGTCCTCAAACTCAGTATGTCAGAAATGGAGCCTACCTTTTACTCTCAAACCTGATCCTCTTCTTGGGGTTCTTAATTCAGGGAGCCTCTCTGCCATCTTCCAAATGCTGCGGCTTCAGTCTTTGACATCTCTCTGACTCTTTCTCTCAGTCCTAACCAGGGGCTTATACTGTTGGGTGAATCTTTGTCTTCTCTCCCTTCTACCACCACCCTCCTACTTTTAGATCTTTGATTCTCAAACCAGGGTCCAAAGACTATTAAGGGGCTCTATACAAATATTCTTGGAAGTTTTAGTGTTTTTTATCATAAATTTTTATGGTTTCTGTTTTCATGTTTAGGATAATCTAACAAAATGAATACCTATGTGTTTGTAATCTTCAAGATTTATGCCTGAGTTCTGCCACTGATTTTAATGTCCAGTGTATGTTTATGTGTTAATGTCCTCTGAATTGGGCAGGTCCTCTTCTGGGCTTTCATTATGCCCCTCTTTGTTTAGGTAGAAATCTTTGCATGTGGTTGTAGTCATTGTGTATAGATTGTTTGAGTCTATTTTCACCTCCATACACATTCTCATGTTTGGCTGTAGTTATTTTAATATTTATGTAGTATTTAGTCATGTTGATAGATGACATTTGGCTTAAAGCATCCCTTATTTTTAGACTTTTGGATTATTTTTATTTTTTGGTTGAATGACATAGTTAAAAACATCTTTGAACAAAGTTATTTTTCTCTCATCTAGATTCTCTTGGGAATCCCTTGGGAATTACTAAATCAAAAGGCACAAGCAGATTTATTCCTCTTGTAATATGATCCTAGGCTTTTTAATGAAGAGGCTTGACTCAGTTGTAATGTATGACCTCTTTTTAGACATGTTTATTTCATTTCCATTTAAACTCTCTTTGGGGTCAAATTAGAAAGAACAAATGATGATTATTATCTTTCTGCCACTTCGTTATCATTGCTTCCCTGGACCATTCTCTCATCCTCCAGTCTTTATACCTTTAGCCACACCTTCAGAAATGTGTAAAATGTATATTATGGCAGTCTGAGTAATGTTTCAGCAGGCAAATCTAATGATTTAGTCAATCATGCTCAAATGAAGCAGAAGCTTTCTGTTGCCTGTAAGATAAAATTCAACTACATTGTCAGGGTATACAGAGCCCTTAAGACATGGCTTGTTTCCCTATCTAGGCTTATCATTGGCTGCTGCCCAGATGCATGCTCTGCTCGCCCTGAAGGCACTATTTTCAGTTGGGAATGTACATGCTGTTCCCTCGATCTGAAATGAACTCCCCAACCCTTAGCCTGCCTGCCTGGCATGGCCTTACTCATTCTTCAAAACTCACTTGGAAGTTCTAAATGCTGCTCTCTTTCCAACTCTTATTACGCCAATTCTTTCGGCTTTGTCGCCTAGTTTGAAGCTCTTTGTTTATTTTTTATCTTTTCACTTAGATTGTGAGCTCATTAAAGACAGAAATTTTGTCAGTCATTTTGTAACCCCGCACATAGCTGGTCCTCAATAAGCATTTTCTGAATGAACGGAACCGTTATTTTGATTTACTTGTTTGTAAGTAGACTGCTTCTAGGTAAGTCTACTTATTTGTGAATTGAGAATCCATTTATAGTCTATATGGTAATTCTCAAGTGTCCAGAATATCAATGTGTTAAAAAAAAAAAAACAAACTTTTTCCCTATTTTTTTAAAGGGTAGTAGTTGTGATTTTGTTTATTAACTAAACTGCAAACCCTAGCTATAAGCTACATGAGGAGATACTTAGTTCACCATATATTCCCCAAGCTTAGTACTCATACCTGACACCCAGTAAGTATTCAATAACTATTTATTGAATGAGTTGATAGATGAATGAACGAAATTTTGAGAAAGGCACTAACCATACGGCATGTCACTAACCTCAACAGCTGGGAATTTAGTACATTTATGTGTACATATCTGCCCTATTTTATTCACCATTTTTTCAATGTGTCCATGTAACTCACTCCTTTTTTTGATAATCTCTATGCCATCTCCCACGTCTACCATCATGACTCTGAGGGCCTGTTTGAACCATGCTATCTCCTGCTTATCTCTTTAATGGGAGATGACTTGGAGATATCAGCTATAAGCCAGGAAGCTAATACCTTGGTGTAGTAGGCAAGATAGTGCTTTTGCCCCCATGCCCACCCCCCAACAAGGAGACATGCAGTTTCTATGGCTGGCCTCCTCATTTATCTCCAATCATCAAATCTAAATTAGCCAACATTCTGTTGTTCTGAGAGATAAATAAGTCACATCTGCAAGACTAAGCTGATTTATAGAGAGACCTGATGTTATCCAGAGCCTGAAGCCAAAACCTGAAAAGGTCATTTTGAGGGAAGCATGAAGTATTGGCAGAGAGAGATCACATCCCCTTTTTCTGGGTTGAATCTCCTTGGGGTGTATGTCTCATTTCTTGGTATCCTGGTGAGAATTTGCATGATTTTGACCACAGCCTCTTACGAGAAACAAGAAATTCCATCTACTACTTAGCTTCTCTCTTGAATTACTGGTCCTTTTAGAAAGCTTTATGAAGGAAAAAACAAACTGAGGTAGTAATTAATGGACGGGAGGGAGTAACATGGTGTTGCAAGGAAAAAAGATCTTCAGCTGTGTATAGGAATGATGTAAGCCAGAGACAAAAGAAAGAAACCTGGAATGGCAGCAAAAGTCTGCTGTTTGGTTCACTATAAAAGGTATTATACATTCTCAATGACCTTCTCTCAGGCTTAGAACTTCTACTGAAGCCCTGCTGTGTGAAAGCTAAGGTCTTAATTGAAAATAGAATGTATTGAGCCAGTATTTATTACAGCTATAATCAATGCTGACTGCTCTCAAATACATTTTTTATAATTCTGGAAGGACTGTTGGAAGTTTTGTAGTCCTGAGCATTGTTTGCCTTTAGCTGAAGGGCTAGCTGGAGACAACAGAGTCCAATAGCATAGACCAGGGCCTGGGTATCTACGTGGCAGAGGCTGATGTATCTGTGTCAGAAGTGTTGCACCCACATGACAGGTGGTACAAAATGAGGCTAACTCCTGTGTCAGGACATGGGTGAGCATTCCGGGGGCAAGCGAACAGTGCTTGGCATACAGGAGAGAGCTGAAAATTGAATGAGAGTACTAGTGAGGGCAGAGGAAGGCAAGGGCTTACATATGATATAGATGTATTGTTTCTCTCACTCCATATTTAAATTAAGGCCAGTACAGTTTCCTTGGCTCTGACATTCAGAGGAAGCTGATGTCTTAGTCAGGGTTCTCCAGAGGAACAGGCCAGTAGGGTATGTGTATATGAGGAGATTTATTACAGGAATTAGTTCATGTGGTTGTAGGCGCCGATAAGTCTCATAGTCTACTGTCTGCAACTAGGAAAGCCATGGTGTAATTTAGTCCGAGTCTGAAGGCCTAGGAATCAGCTGATCTAAGTCCTGAATTTGTCTGAAGTCCAGAGAACCAGAAAACTGCTGTGATGTCCAAGAGCAGGAGAAGGTGGATGTCTCAGTTGAAGCAGAGGGAGCCACTTTGCCCTTCCTTTGCCTCTTTTTTTTTCAGTCCCTCAACTGATTGGACATGCCCACCCACATTGGGGACAGCCTTTGGCTTTACTCAGTTCATCGGTTCAAATACTGATATCTTCCAGAAAGAGCTTCACAGACACACTCATAAATAATATTTTACCAGCTATCTGGACATCCCTAACCCTTAGCCCAGTCAAGCTGACACATAAAAATAACCATAACAGCTGATTAATTCTGAGTACCTATAAAAATTCATGCATATAATCCTGGAGCCCCCATTCCCTCTCCACCATGGGCACTGGCAGCATAAAAGAAGAATGTGAGGTGGAGGCTAATTATAAGGATTATGGGGAAAAGACACATTTAGAATGGGTGGATGATTGTTCTTTGGGCCTGCGTGAATTTAGAATTCTCTAGCTACTTAGGAAAGATTTTTTTTTAATTTTATTGTTCTCTCACCCAAGGGAGAGGACAAAACATATTTTGAGCTAAGAGCTAAGGGCAGTGAGATGGGGAAGGTAGATCATGGGCTGGGTGGGTGTTGGACCAGTTTTGCTCTTTATCTGTTTTGTGATTCTGGGCACATGAGGACTTGTAGTTTATGGGAAAGACGTGAGACTGGGAGTCAGAAATCCTGGGTTCTAGTCCTGAATCTGCCCCAAATGAATGGCTTGTCACCATAATTGAATCAGTAGCATGTCATTTGGATGTGAGGATTTTAGATTGTTTGGAAAACGATGAGGTTGGTTCCCAGATATGGCTTTGATGTAGACTTTTCCTCAGTCAGAAAAAAATTGGTAGAAAGAAAATGACAATGGTTATTGACTTGTCAGGAAGCTAAGTCTACTCAATTTAATGATTCACCTAAATTCTAAGAACAGGTATGTCCTAATTCTTCTGATGTTAAATTTCTTTCTTTTATGAACTGATGGTGAAAGTAGATGGTGGTCAGATTTTTTTTAGTGATTTTACTTGGCAAAATAAAAGTTGGTAATTTTGTTTGAATCCTTTAAATTATTTTAAAACTAATGGTATACAAAATCCATAATGCTCAGACCAAATAACCTTTAAAGTTCCTTTCAGTTCTAACAGCTGGGGAGTCTAACCTTTTCCTGCCACTCGCTCCTGTGAGGTGAGAAACTCAAGTGTCAGCTTATGTTTGCATCCTGAAACAAGCTGGAAAATCATAGTACCAGTAATAAGTATTACAGGTTTTCTTCAACTGAAACAAAACTGGAAGCATTACTTTAAATATTAATTTGAACAAAGATTAGAACTGAAATACTGCAGAAACACTGTGTCATACTTTGCTAGCAGGAGGTAAACAGGCCTAGTAGAGGGGTCAGCAAATGTTTTCTGTAAAGGAACAGATAGTAAATGTTTTAAGTTTATGGGTCACATGAGGTCTCTGTCACAAATTATTCCCTCCCCCCTCCTTTTTCTTAAAAAAAAAAAAACAAAAAAACAACTCTTTAAAAATGCAGAAACACTTTAGTTCATGGGCTAGTTTGGCCTGTAGATCATAATTTGCCAACCCCTCGTCTAGTGTCTCTGGAAAGTTGTTTGGCTTTATTTGTCTCAGTTACAAATACACAGTTGTCCACAGGCTGCAGGAATTTATCCTACAGATAGGCTTGCATCTGTGCAAAACTGCCTGTGTACAAGGTTACTTATAGTAGCATTGTTTGAAATATCAAATACTGGCTGCAACCTAAATATTTATTAATGGGAACTGGATAAATAATAGAATATCCATATAGTAGAATATGATAAAGTCTTCTAAAATAACAAGGCAGCTCTTTGTAGAGTAATGCCTGAGATATACCATCAAGAGGGAAAAAAGCAAGGTGCAAAAAATGTTTAGTATAATACTGTTTATTAGTTTCAAAAGAATAGTGTATGTGTATGCTTGTGTGTCTGTGTGCACACACATGGGTACATAAGTACTTGTACTTCTTATATATAGGATACTAATAACTGTGATATCATTGAGGAGGATAATTGAGTATCTTAGGAATATGGAAACTTACTTTTTACTTTATATATTTCGCAACTTATGAGTCTAGTGCTGTGTATGTATATCACTTATTCAGAAAAATTTTAATTTTTAAAGAATTGAAATGGGGGTAATAATAGTAACTTTTAATGTGGGCAAATTCAAAGATGTTATTGCTTGAAATAGATCTGAGTCTTTCTTCAATCACAGGTGAACCTGCACTGCCCTTAAAAATGTACACATTTGGTTCCCTTTATGTGAAGGTACTTTGACAGAATAATAATCCTTTGTCAGCTTTTGATCATCTAAGGTGATAGAATACCCATCTCTAGAGTTTGGGTTTATGGTTATGTTGTTGACAGTGTTCCTTCTGATTTTTAAAATTGTGAGCAGTTATACTACAAGTTGACCTGAAGAATGAATATCTATGAAGGAAGTTTAGCTTGGTAACAAAATAAAATCCATAACCACAGGATGTCGGTGCTGGATGGTTCACTGAGACCTGTCTAACCCCTTGGTTTGGTCAGTGTCCTAAGAAGTGTAGAGCTGGCCCACATTCAGGCAGCTAATGATGGCAAAGCCTTTGACTGAGACTTGCCCTACTTTATAAATACTGACATGGAGAAGACCGTACCTCTATCGGGTGTTACTCTATAAGTCCCAGCCTTTTATTTTTCTATGTTCCTGACTCACTGGCAGGCAGGGATGTGGAATGTGGTTCCCCAACAGTCACTCTTCCCTGAGTCATAGCTGTGTCTCCGTGGTCTACCATGGTGTCTCTGTTCTCTTTCTTCCCTGCCCTCCCTGCTGGGAAATTTTTAAACAGCTCATTTAGCAGTTCTTTCTCTTTACCCTGACCAGAAGGCCTGCTGCCTTCTTGGGCCTTTCCCCATATGCTAAAGTGTTAGGGCAAAAAATAGCACTCTCCCTTCCAAATGTACAGGGTGACTTGTGGCCAAACATTGTGGTAGGGAGAAGATGTGAGAGGCTAATGATTCAGGGTCACTGGTGTTTAGACTTAGTGAGCTGAAGATGGAGTAGATATAGTGTGGTAGATTTCAAGGATGGCCAGTTTTCCACTTCTCCCTGTTTCCTGTATCCATGCCATTTTCAGTTCTTTTCACTAAAGAGGCAGAGTCTTTACCCTTTGAGTCTGGTCTGGCCTTGTGACTTTTGTTTTGGCCAGTAGGGTGGTGTTGTAGTGATGAATGATATGCCAGTTCTAAGCCTAGGCCTCAAGAGACACAGGATGTTTCTGATGGCTCTCTCATTCTCCACCATTGCAAGGAGAACATTTTCAGAGTAGAGCCAAGTGACCTGAGTTTTCCCAGCCAAGGACTTCCCAAATCTGCAAACAGCCAGCTGATCTAGGGTGATAATTATACTGCAGTAAGTAATCCCAGCCACCTAAGTGACCACCACACCTAACAGTAAGAGCTATAAGCACTTACTATTGTATGCCAGTGACTTTTTGGATTGTTTTTTCTGCAGCATTATTGTGAAACTATATACATATGGGCATGGTGGGAAATGGACAGGTGGTTGGCTCTGTGTTCAGGCAAGGAGAAACCGAGGTTTTCCTTTCCCCTCCTATATACTACTGAAACATGAAGAAGTGTTTCTGATACAATAGAACAAAACAAAACAACCAAAAGCAGGGCTAAGTCCCAGCATCAGGTAAGTATTGCATAGTTGGTAAAATACTACAAAGGAAAAGTGAACTTTGGGCAAGGGCTGTATCTACCAGGAGCTGCAGAAATGTCAGTATACTGTAATACTAGCATTTCAAAGTCTGTTCTCCTTTCTTTCTCTATTAACTGTTTACTGTAATCTGTTGGGATTTTTTTCCCCTCTTACCATGAGGTAATGGGTAGCTATTACAATTTTACTAGTGAACTTATTTAAATTACCAAATATCAGATAATTTGCCTGTTATATAATTGTGATCACACTCAATTAGAAGAGCTACCCTAATTATATGCTTTTTAGAAACCTGATAAAGCCTAAAAAAGAAACTCTAATAAAAAAAATCATTCAGGATATTGACATAACATTTTATCTCAAGAATATAAACATGTTTTTTTAGGAAGTGTGGAAATAGACCCTACAGTCAATTGTTCCAGTAAGATAAACCATACACACACCCACTCTTAATTTAAAAAATAACTCTTAGAAGAGTAGGACATTTCTTTAGCATGATTTAAATATCATGTAAACCAAGAAATGAAAATCTGTGTATGTATATGCCCACACACATATATATTTTAAACCAATATCTAACATTGTACTTAGTAGGAAGCATTAGAGATTTTTTAAAATTAAAAAAAAAAGATAATATTTATTATTATTCTGGCATTGCTTGCCAGTGCAATAAAGCATGAAACATATATTTAAACTGCAACTGATAATAAGAAGAAAAAAGTTAAAAAGTAAATAAATAATATAATTACAGACCAGTAAATACAAGCAAATGTATGGTGACACTCCTAGAATTAATAAGAGCCCAGTAAACTTGTGGGTACATACATGAGTAATAATAACTATATTATATACCAACAGCAGTCTGTTAGCTGCAACAAGAAAAATGCTGCTTCACAATAGCCACAAAAAGTGTAAAACCCATAGAAAAACTCTCACATTGCTGGACTTACATAAACAAAAAAATTCACTAGGAGATATTTTCAAAAATTTGAACAGATGAGAACTACATTAGGTTTCTGGGTGTTAGAATATTGAGTATTTTACATTTGTCATTTCCCCCAATTATTTTACAGATTTTATATAAGTCCATAGAGTGCTGAAGAATAGATTCATTGCTACAGTCTTTCTGGGACCTCAATTTGGTAATGCACAAGGAAACTTTGAGAGTCTCTGTGCTTTTGGCCTCAAGAAACAGAAAACCCGGCTAAAAATAGTTTAAACAATAACAGGTTTAGGTTTATCATCTCGCTGTCCAGAGGTGCAGTGTTTCCAGGGAATTCAGTGGCTCAGCAACACTACAGAGGACACAGCTCTTTCCTTTTCCTGCTCTGTGGTCCTCAGTGTATCAGGTCTTCCCCTCAGGCGTGGCTCCTGATAGTCACAGGGTGGCTGTGTCAGTTCCAGGCAATGTATCCTCACACAGTGATACCTTGAGTTGAGAAAACGGACCATTCTTTCCTCATTCTTTTTATAAGGAAAACCTTTTCCAAAGCTCCCCAAAAGACTTCTCCTTACATCTCACAGGCCAGAATGGCACTACATGGCCCCTACAAAAACAGGTATTGGGCAGTAAATGTGAAACTAAGAGATTTACATTGTTACAATACTGTTAACTTCAGTTATTAAGTAGCCTGCAGCTTAGACTAATCAAGGATCTCCTCTCTTTCCTTTGCTGGGGAGAAACCCCCCACTCTGAGCACATGGTAGAGTATAGGGTGAACAACTGAACAAAATGGGTCTATGCCTGCAAGAGAGGGGGGTGTGTGTGTGTGTGTGTGTGTGTGTGTGTGTGTAGGGGGACTGGCTTTGACTAGACAACCAGTAGCCTATACTCTTTGAATAAAGAATTTCAGTTCTAGAAGTTTATCTTAAAGAAATCATAGAAGTGGATGAAGCTTTCTGTGCTCAAATGAATAGTATTATTTACAATAATGGGAAAAATAGGTATATAGTTATAGAATCACCAAATATATGGCACAGGTTTAAATTATTGTACATCCATGATAAACAATGTCATGAAACCATTAAAAACCATGTTTTTATGGCATTAAAACACTCTATAGAGTGTTTCAAGGGGAGCAAGTTATAGAATTATAACTAAATTGGTGCATTTTCATTCACTCATACACACTAAAGATTGGGAAGAAATACATCAGAGTATTGGCTTTCTTCTAGTGATAAATTGTAGGTAAATTTTTCCTTTTCTGTATTTGCTGACCTTTCTCCAACAAGTATGTAATACTTTTAAGATCAGAAAAATTAATAACATTAAAATTACACATTTCTATTGTGTCATTTAGATTTTGCTGTATAACAAACTATTCCAAAATTTAGTGACTTAACTTGGCTTATGATTCCACAGGCCAACAATTTGGGCTGGGCCCAGGTTGGCAGTTCTTATGTTCTTGGCTGGGGTTGCTCATCTATCTGAGTCAGCTACTGGGTTGGCTGGGGGCTAGCTGGGGCACCTCATCTTTATGCAAACTAGCTCTGGCTTGTTCTCATGGCTATGGAGCAGGGTTCTACGAGAATGAGCAGAAGTAAACAGAGTATCTTGGGCCTAGTTCAGAATGGCACACTGTCAATTCTGCTGCCTTCTATTGGCCAAAGCAAGTTGCAAGGCCAGCCCTGCTCAAGGGTTAGGGAAATAACACCACTCCCTCCACCATGCCTTTAGTGGAAAGAGCCACATGTCATGATGATTGAGGGATGTGGATATAAGAGGGGTGGAGAATTTGGAGGTATTTTGCAAGCAATGTCACTGTATCATTAAAAAAAAAAAAAAGCCTTACCCAAAGATTACTGAAATAAACTATGAAGTAAACGGCATATGCATAGGTGGTGAGAATGTTTAAATGTTTTCATTCAAGGTTATTGGGAAGATTTCATCTTTTCTTCTCACCCATGGCTGGTTGAGAGTTTAATGATAGCTTATCTGTTGAGATTGCACTAAGCATTTAAATCAAGCTGGTTTTAGAAGGAGTGGGGAGCAAGCAAAGTCTTCTCTGTAAATGAATTAGTATTGATACATGCTCAGAATTTGTCCTTTGAACGTGTTGGCAACTCATCCTGTGCAGTTCTTAGTGGAGTGCTGAGTGATGGGACCATAGCCAGAAACAACAGGCTGGAACCTCGCCCTGCTCAGAGCCTTGTCACTGTTTTCATCTTGTTCCCCATAGGAATGGAATTTAGAAGAGTTCTGTGGTATAAAGACTCAACCAAATCATTAAGATATACGTGCTATTTCTTCTTGATATATAATCATGGCTATGGCATTAGTAAATTGTTGATAACTAAGAGATCCAGTGATGCTCAAACTGGGGATGTTGAGGCATGCTTAGGGGTTTTGTGGGGACCTGAAGCCTTAGTATAAGCATGATGCATCTTACTGGAGCATCACTTCTTTTTGATTCATTTTTAAACTTTTTTATTTTGAAGTAATCTTAGATTTATAGAAGACTTGCAAATATAGTATAGAGAGTTGCTGTATATCCTTCACTGGCCTTCCCCTAATATTAGCATTTTGTATAACCATGGTTCATTTATCAAAACTAAGAGATTTACATTGGTACAATACTGTTAACTTTAGTTATTAACTACAAGCTTTATTCAGATTTTCCCAGTTTTTCTACTAATATTATTTTCTGTTCCAGGATTCAATTCATGTTGCATTTTGTCATCCTGTCTCCTTATTCTCTTCTAATGTATGACAATTTTATCTTACCTTGTCTTATATGGTCTTGAAACTTTTAAAGAGTAGTGGTCAGGTACTTTGTAGAATGTCCTATGATTTGGGTTTGTCTAGTATTTGTCATGATTAGAATGAGGTTGTGGATTTGGGGGAAGAATACGATAGAGATGATGCACCTTGTAATCATATAATGCCAGGGAATACGTGACATCAACATGACTTACCACTGATGATGTTACCTCGATGAGTTGGCTTTAGGATAGTGTCTGCCAGGTTTCACTACTATAAAGTTACTATTTTTTTCTTTCCCTAACCTATTTATTAGAAGAAAATCAGCATCCAGTCCACATGCAAGGGGTGGGAGGGGATTTAAGTTCCACCTCCTGGGGGAAGGAGTATCAAAGAATTTGTGGGTGTATCTTAAAATCACCACAGTAATTAAAATGCTTTTATTCATTTTTATTAATATTTTGGGGAAGATACATTAATACTGTATAAATAGTCATAGTTTCACACGCAAGTCCTAACAGTTTGCTTTTTGGATTGAGACTTTTCCTGTTCTAATGCCCCTTAGAAGAAGTGAGAAGTCACCCCTGTCCACTACACCTGAATTTGATTTAGCTTTCTGGATTATTTTACATATTGACATCTTCTAAGGAGGAGCCTGGGGATGGGATTGGAGCAGTGGAAAGTGCACTTCAGTTTGTAGGTAGTGATGAGGGCCAGAAGTAGGGACAATTATTGGGTGACTACCTTCTTGTCCCGGCTCTGTCACTACAAAGGTTTGTAATGTTGGGCAAGGCCCTGAACAGATGGCCTTGGGATAGTGTGTTATACCATCTGACTTTCATAGGTACAGGGAATCCTTTTTTCTGTCCCGTTTTTTCCATCTGTGAAATAGGGGAACTGTGGGTGATCTGATGAAACCTTAACATGCTGCTCAAGAAGGGCAGCTGATGGAAAAGATGCAGTGGTGCTGGGGGAAGGGTTCTTGTTCATCAGGTCACAAGGTAGGAGGCTTGTAACAAGTTAGTGGGCCCTGCTACCTTTTGCTCTCTGTTCTGCATATTTTCTTCTGCTTTTCTGTCTGTTGTCTGTCTGCCCCTGCATATGAGCTACAGGGAATCCCTGCCAAAGAGGTAAGCTGAGACCTCAAGCTGGAAGAAGTGGGGACTGAAGACAAGCCAGGAAGATTTTCAGAACATGATACTGGGTTATCTCAATTTTTTTGAACACCGTGGGGAGGTCTTTCTGGGCTCTGGTTTTGGCTGTCAGCAGCCCCGGAGTCAGCACATCTATTTCTCCCATGTGGGTGCTGAAAAGAAGAAAATTCTTGGTCCTCTCTGGGATCAGACAGCCTGTCTCAGCCTTGCCCCCAGAAGGGGTCCCCAGTTCCTTTTTTCCAGCCATTTTGATCTTTTGCTTTTTGATTTTGGCGACTGATCTTCTATCTGAGCCAGGTCAAGAAAGTGAGCTGCTGATTCGCTTTCTCCAGGGTTCTCTTTTCTTCTTTTTTACTAGGCCTTCACAGTCTCCCTCATTTAACCCAGGAACTGCTGACGTCATCACTCCCATTTTCTTTTCTTTTTGAAATTCATTCATATTTTACGGAGCTCTGGCCCACCCTGACCCAATACTTTCAGGCATCATCTTTCACGTTGGCATGGTGGTTTGAAGTTCTCCTTGCGATCGCTCCATCTTTCCATCTCCCCTCCCAAACACAAGCTCCACCTGCTCCCTCTCATAGCTGCTTTGTAATAGCCCTTAGTCATTTGAGACCTGGTGTAGTGTCTAAAACCTACAATTATTTTGATTTCTAAAGTAATACATTTCTGCTGCATAAGACTTGGAAATAGATAAGACAGTAAAAGTCAATGATAATCTCACTGGCCAGAGAGTAGCTGTTAATGTTGCTTTTATTTTCTTTCACTCTCTTTTTGAAGTATTATATGTATATGGATATGATTACTTACCATAATTGGAATCATATTATACCTGATGTTTTTTAACATGTTCCTGTTTTGCTTTCATCTTCCCACTAGCCATTTTAGCATGACTCTTGGTGTGTCTTTAAATTTTTTTAAGTTAAATGATGTTCTATTTATTTAATGACCACACACTCACTTTCTGTCATTTTCATATAATCCCCAAGGTTTTCACTCTCATTTCCCTTCTATTTTAGGATGATGATGATGATGAGTTATGTAGTACCTACATCAGGCTCTGTTTTAGAAACTGTATTGATACATTTCATGCTCACAGTAGTCTTCAGCATTGCTGCTTTTTTTAGCCCCTTATGCATAGTGGATGAGGAAACCAAGGTTAAGAAACTTGCCTAAAGTCTCATACTTTGGTAAGGGCCAGAACTGGGTTTGAACCTTGTCATTGGCTCCAAATCCATATTCCTAACTCCCTTTATAGTCCCCTTGTGAGCACTTACTTTCTTTATCAGGGACATGCTCTTTAATTGAGAGGGTGCATTATAATCTAGAGCAATAGTATTTTCTAGTATTAGCGTAAAAAAGTTGGGTGTTAGTCTTGGCTCAGCCACTTTCATGCTCTGTGACTTTTGGTAAGTTATTTTACCCTCTGGGCCCCTATGGGCCTTCTCAGCTATCAAGTTCTATGACTTTGTAGTGGAAAAGCAGAACAAAAGCAGCATTCAAGAAAAGACCCAGAATGACAGGGACATATTGACCACTCGGATTTCAGGAGCAGTTACATTTGGCCCCAGTAGACAGACATTCCTGTGAGGAAGTTGCTTTTTCCCTATTTTACTGAGCAGGAGGTAGCTGGTGCCCAGGAGAAGCCCACAGGGGCTATGAGGTTTTCTTGGATGCTAAATTAAAGCAGTCTTCATTATAGGTAAATCCCATAATATACTTCCTTTGAACATTTTGAGGTCTTGGGGCTTTTGTAGGCCACTACCAAGTGTGAGGACTGAAAGGCACATGTGCCTCCCTGGTGCAGGCTCCCAGCCCCCAGCCGTGTTGCTGGTGTTTCTTCCCTGATGTTCTCCAAGGTGTGTGGCTAGAAGGATGTGCTGGAAAACTTGGGTTCTTTAGGTGGAGTGTGTGCTGGCAGGCTAGTGGGGTGGGATGAGCAAGCTAGCTAGTGGGATGGGGATGACCACTGAGTTTTCCCTGACGTCGGTGATGAGGGATGGTCTATTGGCCCACAGATAATTTCCTAGGGTCCTAGTCCCCCTTCCCTTACCCAGCAGAAAAAAGGGGAACCAGAAGAAGACGCTTGTCTATAGAATAGAAAGTTCACTCTCATGCAGTTTCCCTTCCCTTTTTATATAGACTTAAAAATAGAAAAAAAGCAAGGGGTTTTTGAATTTGGCTGGGTTCCAGCTGTGTACCTAGGAAAAAGCCAGTAGCCCCTTGCTTTACTCTGTAGGTGCTGGTGATTCTCCATTGCAGGGCCTGGTAATCATGTTACTGTGCCAGCTCCTCAGGCAGATGGCTTTATTTTTCTAGAGTTAATTCCCATTTGCCAGGCATCTCTGAGGAGATACTGACATTTTGTTTTTTTGTCAAGTTCTTCTAGAAACAAATAAGAAAAACATATTATTAAAAGATTATTTTTCTATTGTTGACTTGGAAAATATCTTGCTTAGCCAGTAAAACTATTTGGGGACTTTATTTCAAAGTCTAAGTTCCTAAGATAACAGATGAAAGTTTCAAGAAACCCTGTTTACATGTTTGGGCAGGAGTCTGAATTAAATTGAATTAAGCAGTATTTGTACAAGTGTCCATTGAGAACACGCATGTGTCAGTCATGTTTTCAAGCTTCCAGAGGGAAATGGAGTAGTAGTGATGGTAATGATGATGTGTTGATAATAAAAATAGCAGTGGCCTTTGTTGAGTATTTCATGTGTACTAGGTGGTGTGCTCATTTAAACAATTCTGTGGTGGATATGAATTCTGTTTTATAGGAACAAGAAACTGAGGCTCAGTTTAAGTGACTCATTCAAAGTTACCTAGTAAGTAGCAGAGCTGGCTTTTAAACACAGGTTGAGCCCATAGTCCCCCCTGTTACCCTATAAGCAAACTGCCTCCAAAAACATGTTCTAAGAAAATCTGGGCATTTATCACTTCAGATTTTGAGACACCTGAAGAAATTGCTTTTGGTAAGTAAAGCAGAAAAAAAGAAGAAAATTTATTCTTCCCTTCCATTCTATTTCTTTGAATCAAATATGACTTATATAGTGAATATGACTAAAAGGTCTGCCCTCTGATCCAGGCCCACTATGCCATGTGTCTCAGGGCTACACCATTAAAAAAGAAAAAGGAAAAAAGCTTTATTGAGGTATAATTTACATATTATAAAATTCATGTATTATAAATTCAGTGATTTTTAGTGAGTTTATAGAGTTTTGCAACCATCGCCATAATCCATGTTTAGAACATTTCCGTTACTACAAGAAGTGTTCTTGTATCCATTTGTAGCCGGTCTGTGCGCCCTCCCCCAGTCCTAGGCAACCACTAATCTGCTTTCTGTCTCTGTAGACTTTCTTTTTCTGGAAATTTCATATAAATGGAACCATTTAATATATTGTCCTTTGTGTCTGGCTTTTTCACTTTGCATAATGTTTTTGAGATTCTTTAGAGGTGTAATGCGAATTAGTAGTTCATTCCTTTTTATTACTGAATAATATTTCATTTTATGGATATATATGACATTTTGTTAATCCACTCATCAGTCAATGGACATTTATGTTGCTTCACTTTTTGGCTATTTGAACAATGCTACTATGATCATTTCTGTACAAGTATTTATGTAGACATATATTTTCATTCCTCTTTGGTAGATATCTGGAAGTGAAGTTGTTGGGACTGTTGGTAGATGTATGTTTAACCTTTTAAGAAAGGTTAAACTGTTTTAAACTGTTTTCCAAAGTGTCTGTCATTTTATCTGTCCACCACTGAGGTAGGAGGGGGTTCTAGTTACTCCACATCCATGCCAACACTTGATATTGTTTGTCTTTTTGATTATAGCCATTCTAGTACATGTGTAATTGTATCTCACTATGGTTTTAATTTACATCTCCCTAATGACTAATGACATCGAGCATTTTTTATGTGTTTATTAACTATTCATAAATTTTTGGTGAAATGCTCATTCATTTTTTGCCTATTTTTCGCTTGGGTTCTTTTACTTATTATTGAGTTATAAGAGTTCTTTATATATTCTGGATACAACTCCTTTATCAGATATGACTTCTGTTTTCTCCCACCTGTGACTTGTCTTTTCATTTTCTTAATGGTGACTTTTGAAGAGCAAAGATTTTTAATTTTGATGAAGTCCAATTCATCAACTTTTTCTTTTGTAGATGTGCCTTTTAACCTGTTTCTTTGGTTTATATATAGTTTAGGTGCCCCAGTTTTCACTCTCACATCCTCCCTGGATCCTGCATTTATTGCTGTTTGAGGAGAGAAAAAACAAAGCCCAGCATCCAAGTTCTTTTGCTAGTATTCTGTGGCGGGCACCCTGCTGGCATTGTGTATCCAGGCCTCTGGCACTCTGGTTACCAAGTCTTGAGATGAAGGTGAAATTAGACCTACTTCGGCAACTTACAATTGAGAGTCAGAAAAGAAAAAACAACTACTCCGTATGGAAGTGCTTTCTTTGTTAAAAAAAAAAAAAAATTAGTTTAATACTTCTCTGCTTATTGATAAACAACAACAATAAAAAATATCCCTTACGTTACTTTGAGGTTTTCAGAGTTTATTCACCTTTATCATCTCATTTAAATCCTTTTGCAGATAAGGAATACAGGGTTTAAGTACAGTAGAAGGGTATTTAACAAAAATAAGTTCACATTTGAGACACAAGTATTAATTATTTTTTTTCCAGGATATACCAAGGATATTTTAAAGTGTTCACTGTTCATCATATAAAGATGGATTGGAAAAGAGATTAACACCGGGCTTTGTCTACTAATTTGATTAATCTCAGCGATAGTCAGAATTATAGAACTGTAGATTCTTTTGTTGAAAGGGATCTTAAAACTTTGGCACATGTCTTTTCACTCACTGCAGGAATCCTTAGATTGCTCTCGCTGGCTGATAACCTTCTGGTACTGAGGCAGATGCAACAAAAGAGAGCTTTTAACTTCTCAAGCTCATTGGATTAATTCTTGGATAATTTTCAAATATTAGAAATTTTTTCATATCTAGAGCATAAAATTTCCCTGTAACACAAAACAATTTAAGGCCATTCTTTATTGGCAGTTATTCAAATATTTATGAGTAGCTACCTTAAACCTTCACTTCTACAGGCCCTGTTCGATCAGCTATGTTGTATTTAATTTGGATTCCAGAGCTTCAGTCATTCTGGTCACTTCTTGCAAGATATGCTTTAGATTGTCCATATCTTTTGTGCCCACATCAAACCTACCCATCAGACATGGCCTGGCTGGTAGAGTTTAGTGAGTCTATCATTTACTTTGGTATGGACAGGGGCTGCCTGGTGGGGATAATTATTTAGCAGCTGCATTGCACCCTTGGCACATGTGAAGCTTATGGTTGACTGAAACCCCCAATATTTTTTCCCTCCTGTGGATTTTGGCCAAGCCAGTTTTCCATAGTCTTTTATACACACACACACACACACACACACACACACACACACACACACACACTGTTTATGTGTGTGTGTGTGTGTGTGTGTGTGTATATATATATATACACTGTTTTAAACAATTCAGTGCCTGAAAGTTATTACTATTAAATATTATAACTGTAATATCTAGTGTCTATTGAGAATTTTTTATGTTTATCTTGTTGAGTTTTCCCCAAGATTTGCCTTTTGGGATCATTTTGAACTTGTTTCTTCCCTTTTCTGGTTTCTTTTCCAAGAAATATCTCTGTTTCCCAAGAGAGACATTTGCATATCTAGTTTTTATCCATCTGAGCGTCCTCTCTACCCAGATATATTTTGGTTTTACCGGTTCATAATGGTGATAGGTATACAGGAAGCAGATCCAATGAGAGAGATTAAAGCTGCCTGGATTTCTGTACATATGTCCATGTGCTCTTCCATGGCCCTCCTGGCCTGGGCTAATGTGGCTCATTACTGTGTACTTCTGTTCTTTCGTGGATGAAGTCAGGTTCTCCAGATGATTGCCCCATATAGCTTATGTAGTGATATTATGAAGTACCTAGATCCAGGAAAAAAAAATGACAAACGGGGAATTAAAATAGAGGAAGAAAAAAGGTGGGCATTTTTTAATTTTAAAGTCTGTATTTAACCAACTCAGCCCTAACATTTCTTTCCCAATCTGCTCCATCCTGCTGTTACCATGATTGCTTTCAAGTCATTAGTGCTCCTTCCATGCTGTGGATTGAGGATCTCTTAACTGCTCCTCATCAGAAAATGAAATGCTCTTTTTAAATATATTATAGTTCATTTTATTCTATTATATTTTCATTCCTGAGCAAGGGAGGAATAGACTCTTTGCTAGAGAAACTGACTTGACTAATAGCAGAGCAGATTCAAAATAGGAGAAAATATTTGCAAACCGTGTATCTGACAAGGAACTTGTATCCAGAATATGTATACATAAAAAGCTATTCCACAATGAAATCAATTTAAGAATGGGCAAAGGATTTGAATAGGCATTTCTCCAAAGAAGAGATACAGATAATGAGAGATACAGGCCAATAAACACATGAAAAGATGTGCAGCATCCTGTTCCTTAGGGAAATGCAAATTAAACCATAATGAGATACCACTTCATACCAACAAGAATGGCTAAAATAAAAAAGAGGCAATAACAAGTTTTGATGAGGTTGTGGGGAAATTTGAACCCTCATACGCTGCTATGGGATTGTAAAATGGTGCAGCTGCTTTGGAAAAATCTGACGTTTCCTCAAAATGCTAAACATTGAATTACCATGTGACCCAGCATTCCACTCCTAGACCAAAAAGAAATGTAAACATATGTCCAGATAAAAACCTGTACCAGTGGTCTTTTTATTGTTGAGTTGTAAGCATTTTTTTAAAATTTAGTTTGGATACAAGTCCCTTGTCAGATAGATGATTTGCAAATATTTTTTCCCATTTTGTCTTTTTGCTTAGTCGATGGTGTCCTTTAAGGTACAATTTTTGAAATTTGATGAAGTCTAATTTATTTTTCTCATGTCATTTGTGATTTAGATTCTGTATGTTTTTGAAGTGCTAAAAATAGTAGCTTTTATTATGGGCCTGTTATAAGAGGAACTAGCTGTAAGTAATTGAATAATTAATGTACTTTGTTAGGGAAGAACAAGCCCACACAACTCTGAGGTTAAGTGTATTGATGGTTTTCCGTATTTATCTTTGCATCCCATCCCACTATCCCACCCCATCACTTAGCATGGTGTTGTGCATATAATAGATGCTCAAAAAATACTTAATGACGAAATCTAGAGAGGAAAATTTGTTGTTGCTAACAACCTAAACAGTGTTTTGTTCGGGCTTTGAAGACAAGTCTGAATTCATATCATAGCTCTGCTTACTGTATGGCCTTTCCTAGCTACTTAACCTCTTTTAACCTCAGTTTGCACAATAGTAAAAGAAAGAGTGATGTTTATCTCAGGGGATTGCTGTGAAGATCGCATATGAAACCCTTTGCATATGTAGAGATTCCACAAATAGCAGTTACTGTTTATATCAATTAATTGCTCTGTATATCAGTTTCTCCATTTAGTAAAATAGTAATGATACTCATCTTTAGCCATGTCAGTAGTATACATAAAGACTCATGAGATAGTAGACTCAACTCTCCCTGCCTCCTTTGGGAAGTAAAATAGTCCAGTCCTTGAACTTGAGAACCTTCCTTGGTTTCTAACCATCTCTATTTTTGTGAAATTCTTGTTGAAGGAACTTTGAGTGTATAAGCCGTTGTACTATCTAATATAGTTGCCATAGGCCACATGTGGTTATTTTAGTTAAAATTAATTGAAATTAAAAATTCATATGCTGCCTATGAGAAACTCACTTCAGATTGAAAGACACACACAGACTGAAGGTAAAGGGATGGAAAGAGATATTTCATGAAAATGGAAATGAAAAAAAAATCTGAGGAAGCAATACTTATACCAGAATAAATAAGCTTTAAAACAAAGATAAACCCAGTAATCCCATTTCTGGGTATTTATCCAAAGAAACTCAAAACACTACTTTAAAGGGAATCCATATGTTTATTGCAGCGTTATTTATAATCTCCAAGATAGGATGCAACCTGGTTGTTCATCAATGGATGCATGGTTAAAGAAGAGGTACTACATATATACAATGGAATATTGCTCAGCCATAAAAAAGAATGAAGTCTTCCATCTGTAATAATGTGGAGGAACTTACAGGTATTGTGCTCAGTGGAGTAAGTCAGGCAGAGAAAGACAAATACCATATGATTCCACTTGTATGTGGAATTTAAAGAACAAAGTAAATAAACAAAACAAACAAACAAACAAATTCATAGATACAAAGAACATTTTGATTGTTGCCAGATGGGAGGAGGTGTTGAGTTAGGTGTGAAAATGGAAAGGGATTTAGAAGTACAAATTGATAGTTACAAAATAGTCATGGGGATGTATAGTATAGCATAAGAAATATAGTCAGTAATATTGTAATAATTTTTATGGTGTCAGATGGGCACTAGATTTATCATGTTGATCACTTTGTAAGTTGCATAAATGTCTAATCACTATGTTGTACACCTGATACTAATATAAAATTGTATGTCAACTGTAATTGCAAAAGAAGACATTATTTTTAAAACTTCATTTTCTCAATTGTATTAACGACATTTCAAGTTCTCAATAGCCACGTGTGCTTATACAGAACATTTTCATCATTCCAAAAAGTTCTACTGGACAGCACTGGACAAAATTTTGAACAACTTTCTGTTCAGCAGCAGAGCCTGTGAGACAAGGCTTTTCTATACAGTCAGCTAAGTAGCCCCTTCCCAGTACCTCTCCTGTTCGCTGGCGGGTACTTAGGCTCTAGGACCTTGAGTGCTTGAGAACTCTGGGAAACAAAGAGTTATGTAACTCAGGGTCGTTTTATTGTTTGTTACTGTTGTTATTTCAGATTTCAGCTTCCTCTCTGCTAATGCTATGCCTTTTTAGTAAGTTTGGTCATTAGGGAGGCCAGTAGGTGTTTTTTTTGGACAGTTATGGTTGGGTGACTATATAGTGATCCGATGGGGTGGTAAGATGCTTCTCGAAATCCATAATTTTCTGTGAGGTGTCTGGTGCTAGGAAAAAAAGCAACATATTACAAATAGATATTTAGGATTCTGGAATTTTTTTCCAATTATGGAATTATGATAATGTTCTAGAGATTGGAGTCTTTAAAGATGGTTTGACAAGGAACCCCTGAACATTCTTTTTGCTTGATCCCATGAAACTGACATCAGTAGATTTCCTTCTGATGACTTTGTACATATTCTTATTTGATTGTAATGCACCTATATTTTTCTCCTTGACTTAAGAAAACAAGAGAATTCAATTCCTTTTGGAGACAGGATTACTCTTATTTCTTCTTTCTTTCTCTTATCCTCCAAATCTTCTGAAATCATGTTTTCCCTGAGCCATTTCTAGAGTTTGTGGGTGCTTTCTCTGGGCATGGACACACCTCCGATGCAATCTGAGGATAGTTTCTTTTTGACTTGATACACAACATGAAAACAGGCACCGAACAAGGGGCTGTGGGAATGCACAGGCTTAATGTTCTTTTCCCTCTGCTTTTAAGTAAACGTTGACCTTGCCAGGCCAGGCCAATGAGCCTAGAGTCATTTGTAAATGAGAAGAAGTGATTCATTTTAGACTATTTCAGCATTTTGAAAACCTATATTCTAGTAGATGTTCCTTGGGAAAGAGGGTCTGTGGTTACGTTCTCAAACAATGAGTGAAGCACAACTAAGCAGGTTTCTTTCCTGGAAGGGGCTCAGGGTCTTTAATATGTTGATAGGCATTGTGTCTTCTCAGGAGAGGAGTATGTGTGTATTTCCAAATTTACATGACCTTAGGACTCTGTATGGCCCAGCATCAGGGGGATCAGTGGCCTACAGGACACCCATTTGGGAAATGATGGAGTGAAAGATGGTATTCTGAGAAACAGGAAAACACTCACTCTGAGAGGGTGCGAATGGAGCAGTTTTATAAATACTTCTGCTTTTGGTTTCTCAGTTGTTTCTCAGTTTTTATTTCCCTGAGATTATTTTTAACCCAAACAGTAGTCATTTGAAGCTTTCATAAACTCACTGGCCCTTATCAAAATTGCCTCAAACCTTGTGGAATCACAAACATCATCTGCCTGAAGAGAAGGTAAAAATTGCTCTCTGATTTCTTTTTTAAAGGAAACTTTTAGTAAAGCTACTAATTCACTTTCTGATATGTTTAGGATCTGCTAAATATATATTTCTGCTTCAAGTTCCAATCACATTCTAAAGAATAAACAATCTATAGACAATTTTTGTATGGTGAAAATCCATTAATGGCATTTAGAAGATATCTAAAGCTCTAAGGGCAAATTTTGTTGTCAAGGAGATAGATTATATGTGCATCTTGCTTCTATTAATACTTTCCTGGGCAGATGAACTCAATGAACTTGTGTGTAACTTGGTCTAAAAGTGTTAGCCAGACAGTGCCTGCTAATAACAGCGATAATAATAGCTAACATTTCTTAAGTGGTCTCTCTGTGCCAGGTGATATTCTAAGTATTATACATATGATAATCATCACAAAAATGCAATGAGGTAGCTGTTTTCTCATTTTATGAATGGGAAAATACTGTAGACATTCTATAATAGTGAAGGCTAGAATTAATTGTTGGGTCCGTGTTCATATTAATGAATAACAAAGCACATTTTACAGTTCATTTTCTTTAATTTTGAGATAGTGCTAATTTCCATAAAATCATAGGTAGTATGTAGTACATAATTGATTCTGCAATTTTATACCTTCTATAACTCCTAATTGGAATTGTTAGATGGCAGTAGATGCTATAAAAATGCAATTTTGTATGTATTTTCTGTACTTATGTATTTTTTTCAATTTTTTTAGGCCAGTTTCTTTGTTTAATACTAGGAATGCAAAGATGGCTAATCCATAGTCCCTGCCCTCAAAGAGGTGTAATCAGTGGGAAAAGGTGTAGTCCTCCAGACAGTTATCATTTCTTAAGCTGTATCAGGGAAAGTCCTGCCTAGCATTTTGTTTTAAAAAGTCAAAGAGAAAAAGTCTGTTGGTTGCAGTGGGACCGGAAGCTGGAGAGAAGCCACAGGTCTCAGATGCTTTTTTTCCTCGGCTTCTTTGAGATATTGTTGACATATAACATATGTGAGTTTAAGGTGTACAATGTGATGATTTGATATGGTGAATATTACCACAGTAAAGTTAGTTAGCATCTCCATCCCCTTAAATAAGTACCTTTTGTGTGCATATGGTGATAACAATTAGGATTTACTCCCTTAGCACCTTTCAAGTATATAAGACAGAATTGTTCATTATAGTCACAATGCTGTGCCTTAGATTTCCAGAACTTACTCATAGCTGGATGTTTGTACCCTTTGACCAACACCTCTCCATCTCTCCCACTCCCTAACCTCTGGCAACCACCATTCTACTCTCTATTCCTATGAGTTTGGCTTTTTTAGATTCTACATATAAGTGAGAACGTACAGTATTTGTCTTTTTCAGTCTGACTTATTTCACTTAATATAGTGGGTCCATCAGAAGACTTTTGAGTTATTCCACAGCCCAGGCTTGATTTCACCCAGCATAGTTATTTGCAGGTTGTAACATAATCCTGCTCCCGGAAGCAGGCTTCTTACTGGGTAATCAGAGAGATAGAATCACATGCTGTGAAAGGGCTTCCAGAGGCCTCTTTGTTGATCTCCTTAAATGCCCTTTCCAGGGCAGGGTGGGGTGTACTTTTCGTAATGCAAATGAAGAGTGGAAAGTGAGGCTACAAGGAAAGTTCTCTTGTGATGAAAAATGAGAAAGGCTGGCAGTGTGCTTGGTCACAGTGTGGGCCTCCTTTGACACACTGCCTTTTGGGTTATTCTTGATGCACAGTGAGCATCTGGCCAGGGCCCTGTTGCCCATGGCACTGGCCATGAGGCCCATACTTCCTTGTTTGGATCAACTTTACAGGAAAACAGGTGGAGGGGTGGGGGTAGAGAGCAGAGTCTCCCTGGGAAATTCTGCACAAAAATCCATGTTAAATTGGTAGGCAGGACTCCGAGCTCTTGGAAAAGCCAAGTCTTCCAGCCAACCCAGGCCCACACAGTGACCTGAAATGTGCCTTCCCGCCCTCCAAATCTGCCTTACTGCTTGGTGTACTGTGATAATTACATCTTTATTCATCTCTTGGGTTGTATGATTTCACAGATAATCATACTCTCTAGATTAAATGATTGACTGAAAGGAATTTGGGAGGTTTCTGTTTTATAGTAATGTGTAGTGAGTGCTTCATATGTGCCAGGTGTTGTTCTAAGCACTTTTCACATCTTTAACTCACTGAAGTCTCACCACAGCCCTAAGAGGTGTGCATTAGTTACTATCTGTACTTACTAGACAAAACAGATGCTCAGAGAGATTAAATGATGGCTCCGAACCAAGACTCAAATTGGGAAGTCTGGTTTTGGAGGACAGTGGTTTGGTTTCTACCTCGGGCAGGAATCTAGTTAAATCATACTGGAAAAATGGAGCTCTTTTAAAAAAAATTTTGTTTAGATACATAGCTCTAGTTAAAGGAAGAAACAAAAGTATCACCTTTATTATTGGGGCCGTTATGTGATTATTTGTCTCTGGACATGACCAAGAGACTTTGAGTCCCTTTTGGCTCCCAGGTCTGTGGCCTGGGCGACCAGGTGGTGAGGATGAGATGTGACCAGGGACCTAAATATTAACTTGCATGGTGTTTACCTCTAGGTCAGGAGACTCGACATGAATAAAATGTGATATAATAGTTTAGTACCAAATCAGAGGGGTCTGGAAAGGCTTAAGAACAGTGACCTATTCCTGCCTCTGCCCTCACCCCACACTTCCATGAATCACCACAGTCGCTCTCTGTGTTTACCTATCACAATGTAAATTTGGAATTTTGTCTGTTTTGTTTATTCCTGTATCTCCAGTGCCTAGCACATAAAAAGATCCAGTATTTGTTGAACAAATGAATAAGCAAATGAGTAAATCTCAGATGGCTGAATATTTTGGCTTTCTAGGGAACAACATGGGAGTTTATATTCTGTTGTATATCTCGTGGCAGCAGCAATGACAAAGACACAGGCTCTCGAACCAAAATGTACAACCCCAGATTTTTAGAGGAAAGGGTCCCTACCCCCCACTGCCCACCCTGCCACCAGGGGAGCTTTCTGCTCTAGGACTCTGAGCTGCTCTTCCCACACCTGTGATGGCTGAGGAATGGGGGATGGTAGCTGGTTTGTCCACAGTGCTCACTTATGAAAGATCAGCAGCCTCTCTGGGTCAAGCACACCTCTGGTTGTAAGCATCCTGTTATGCTCCAGAGTTCCCAAATAGTTGATTTCAGTCACTTCTTCCACCTCAGTGGTTGCTTTGTGAAGGGTGGACTAGTCGAACTTCCTGCTATGCCATTTTATGTGACATCATTCCTAATGCCTTGTTTTTAAATGGGAAAAACTTGGTCTTAATGGCAGAAGGGCACCCAAAGGGAGAAGCACCAGGCAGAAGTTCCCTTCCTTCCATATCTGTTGGATACTTTTTGGGGTCATTGGCCTCAAGGAGCTCATTGGAAGGGTCAAGGGACACATACAATGGAAACCTTACAGTCCAACAGAAACACTGGAGATGCTATAGCAGAAGGAAGAACAAAACGCTCAGGCGACAGAAGAAGGAGGGCCTTGGGGTTGTACCAAAAATTTCACAAATAAGGAAAACAATTTCACCAGGCATATCAAAGTGTTTTTGTTAACTGAAGATCTAGATAAAGGGTAGTAGGGGCAAATAGTCACACTTTGGGCTTCCTTTGCGGCTTGTCTCCTTCCTCTCTCTTCACTTTCTCACATCCCGTTCTCACCTGGATCTCAGTCCAGTCACACTGTCAACTGCACTGTCACTGAAACCGCTCTTGTCTACTTCCGTGTCAGCTCCTTAGAAGCCTTCCCCAACCACCCTATTCAGTGTGGCCCATCATTCACTATCTTTATGTTCATTCACAGCTGTGGCACTCTCTGGCATTTTGTTTATGAATGAGCAAGTGATATTAATTTAATGTGTGTTTTTATGCAACTGAAATCGATTGAACCCCATCACGTTTCAGGTACTGGTCTAGGCTCTGGAGACAAGTGGACAAGACAAAGTGCCTGATTTCATGGATTTACCTTCTAGAGTGGATAGGCAGACCAAAACCAAATAAATAAGTAGGATAATTCTGGTAGTGGTAAGTATATGAAGAAAATAAAATAGGACAATAAGATAGAATGGTGGTTGGGGGAGAGCTACTTTCAACTGTGTGGTCAGGGAAGGCCTCTTTGTGGAGGCGATAAGGAGGCTGAGACTTGAATGGTAGAAAAAGCCCGCTGTTATGGGTTGAATTATGTCCCTTAAAAAATCATATGTTGAATCTCTAGCCCCCTGCACCTCTGAATGTGACTTTATTGGGAATAGGGTCATTGCAGCTATAACTAGTTAAGATGGGGTCATACTGGAGTCCAGATGACAGAGGAGATGCTAAAGATTGCCAGCAAACCAGCTAGGAGAGAAGGATGGAACAGATTCTCCCTCACTGCCCTCAGAAGGAACTAACCTTGCTGACACTTTAATCTTGGACTTCTGCCTTCAGAACTATGAGACAATAAATTTCTCTTTTTTATGCCATTTAGTTTGTGATTCTCTGTTATGACAGCCCTAGGAAACTAATACACCCACCTTGGAAAGTTCTGGATCCAGGAGTATAGTGTTTCCAGCAGAGGAAACAGCAAGCGCAAAGGCCTTGAGGCAGAAACTATGTTAATTAGCTAGCTCACTGTATTATATTTGTTTCTATAAGTGCCCTCCTACCTTAGACTGTGCACTCCTTAAGGAAAAAAAGACAATGTTTATTTGTCATTATTCCCCCCTGCCTAGCACTGTACCTGACACAAGATGAGTGCTCAGAAGATGCATGTTTAATTTGAGAACATATGTTGCTTTAGCTATTAATCTACCTTATTGTTTAGGGTACAGCTTGTTCTTCTCCAGCTCATCCTGAGGATGTTAAATGAATTCATTGAGATTCTTCTGCTGAAAGTTACAGAAACAAATCACTTAAATAACAAGGTAGAAATTGATTCATGTAAACATAACCTAGAAAAGCAAGCAGTAGCGTGTACCTTAGGTACAGCTGGATGCAGGGACTCACACGGCCTACCTATTTCTCATTCTGTTTATCCATCTCTTATTTTGGTCCCTGTCCATGGTTGGTCCCATGCTCTAAGCACTTCCTTATGCCTCTGTATAGTAGAGTCCAAGGGCCCTGGCCACTTCAGGGTCATAGCCTTGAAGTTTTCAGTTCAAGGGAGGATAAAGACAGTTTCTTTCTAGCTTTAATAGAATAATTCTCAGAAGTGGACTCTGCCTGGTTATTTTGAGTCACATATACCCATCCTTGTGGCTGAGCTTAAGGTAGGGGGCAGATTCAACCCTCCCAGAATCATGTAGGGTTGTGGGGAGAGGAGCAACTCCCAAAGTAATAACAAAACACCTGTCTCTTTGAAATCAGGCAACATGCATCAGGGAGAGTGTGCCATAGTAGTTATGAGCATAGGCCCTGAAACCACTGCCTGGTTTCAAATCCTGACTCTGCCACTTACTAGCTATTTGACCTTGGGCATGTTACTCTCTGTGCACCAGTTTGCTCAATTATAAGAGTGAATAATAATGGTACCCACTAAGGTGATGTAATGAGGATGAAGTAGGCTAATACACACGAAGCCCCAGGAACAGTGCCTGGCACATGGTATGTGCTATCTATATAAGTGTTCATTGTTGTTGTTGTTGTTGTTGTTGTTGTTGTTGTTGTTGTTACAGAAGAGTATATTGGTAAGCATGGAATATATAGCTTTCTCTTTATTTGTCCAATAACCTTATTTAAAAAGAATAAGGTTGACACTGTCCGATTGCCAAAATAATCCCATCAGATTCACCCTTTGCCTAGTGTCTTATTATTCCTCTTTTCTTCCTGTTCTCCATCTCCTTCTGTCTTATCTTAGATATGAACAGCTGGCTCATTTACCCATCAGCAAGTTCTTAACTCCTCAAGAGTTTTCCTTTAAAACCCACATTTAAAACTCATATTAGGAAATTTAAGGCAGTTTGATTTGTTTGTCTTTACTAGAAAGTGGAGTCATTTTCATAAGACATAACTGAGAAGGAGACTATTTTACTGTACCTGGTAGGACTTGAGTTTGGGATCTATAAGGCCTTCAAATTTTGAGAGCCAGAGCCTTCAGGTGAATAATAATGTTAATAATAATAGTTAATATGTATCAAGTGCTTCCTGTTTGTGTTTTATGTGGATTATGTCACTGATCCTCACAGAAATCTTACTAGATTGCCAACCTACCTGTTACACAGAGGAGCAAGCCAAGGATAGGGAATGGTAAGTAATTTGGCAACATTCTTCTAGGTAGTAAGTGGTAGATCTCCGACTTAGACTGAGGCTCTTGATGCTTGTGACTGAACTTTGATCACTTATTTGGTGACCATCATTTGCCATTACAGAATCATGATGGGTGAAAGGCAGATTTCAAATTTGAAAAACCAAAACCAAAACCAAAACCAGAAACAAAAACCCAAAACCCAAAACCAGAAAAAAAGGAAAAGGAAAATCAAAATCAAAATCAGACAGTATCACCTGCTACAGATAAGTAACATTTTAGGCTGTTGATATGTAAGGCAGCTTCAGTGTTTCCATAGGAATCCTGGCATGATTAGATCCCAACTTAAATACACACACACACACACACACACACACACATATGTGTGTGTGTGTGTGTGTGTGTGTGTATATATATATACACGTATACGTATATACATATATATAGACATATATATGTATATATATATACATACACACACACTACTGATTTTAGATGAAAGGAAAAGAAACTAGTGTCTGAGATGGGCATTTCATCATTTTCTAACCTCTCACAAAGAAAAGGCTACTGTGCATGCTCTGGTAACGAAATATAGGGGGAAGGAAAAAACCTTTGTTCCTTCTACCTCCTAAGTTCTGCAGCTGGAGCCCTGTGTAGATCAGACCGACAAGACAGGTTAACAAGAGATAAACAAAAGTTTATTAATGTGTGCATTGCACATTCATACAGGAGCACTCAATGATGAGTAACTCAAATGGGGCAATTAGAACTTAGGCTTGTATAGCATCTTAACAAAACAACAATAATTTTCTAGAGAAGTAAGTAACAAGACAAAGGAAAAGGACTTTGAGCTTCTAGGGTTGGCAAATTGTGGGAAGACAAATATATGGGGAAACTAATGGTAGATAAGGGCTAATTTTACTAAGGACTCATATAGATTCCTCTGGTGCCTTCTCTGGACTGATAAGGGCCTATCTAGAGTTGTCTCTGGTGATTAACTTCTGTCCTTCTTGGTAGAGAGGGGTGAGGGGACACCTTTACAAATTTATGTCTTGCTTTTAGGCAAATAGAGGGAGAGTAGAGAGCTTTCTTTCTGTCTGCTTCTTCTCAGTTGTCTTCATCTCTAAATAATCCTATGTTAAAGTACCATATTTTGCTGCCCTTCACAAACTATGCATGGATGATTATAAATTAAATCATTTTTTTTCCAACAAAGAATGTCTGTGTTCCAGACACTGTTTTAGGTGTTGGAGACACATCATCGAACAAGACGGACAAACCCTCCCCCTCCCTGGAGCTTGCATTCTAGTTGGAGAATGTAGGCAGCAAATATATGAATATCATACAAAATATATCAAATGGTGAAATTTTACGAAGAAAAATAAAGCAGGGAAGAAGGAAAGAGAGTATTTTGAGGGGTGGGTTGCAATTTAAAACAGAATGATAAGGGAAAGGCCTCACTGAAAAGGTGATATTGACCAAATACCTGAAAAAGTTAAGGGAGTGAGCTGTCCAGAGTGGCTGGAAGTAGGTAAGGGTGGGGAAGAGTAATTGGAGGTCAGAGAGAGAACTGGGGGTGAGTAGGGTTAAGATAGCTGTTGTAAGGACTGTTGACTTTAACCCATGATAAGATAGGAGTCAAAGACCCCCTGACCTGAGCATCTAGAAGAGTGAAGTGCCCATTTACTGAAATGGCCCTTCACTACGGGCAGGGTCAGGGGAGTATTGGAGCTCATTTTGGAGTATGAGATGCCCATGAGATATCCTAGCAGGGATGTTGAGTAGGCAGCTGAATGTAAATGTCTGGAGTTCCAGGATGGGGCTACACATTTGGGAGTCATTGTCATGTGGACTGCATTTAATTCCATGAAATTAGATGAGAGTGCCAAGAGAACTGCTGGGCACAAAGAGGTCTGTGGGCACTGCATGAGTTGGAGAGAGGAGGATGAAGGAGCAGCCAGTGAAGGAGAGGAAAATCTAGTGGAGAGTAGTATCTTGGAAGTCAAGTGAAGAAAAGGTTTTGAAGAGGAGAGTGTGCTAATTCTATCAAATGCTGCTGCTAGGTCAGTTAAGATGACTGAAACTTAACCACTGGATTTAGCAGTGGCCACAGGAGGTCATTGTTGCGATTACATTGGAAGCTGACCTCTAATTAATGCCATCTGTCAGGGCTTCACTCAGCAAAGTGGACGTGATGAGCTCAAGCGTGCACTCTGTGGCTTAGATTCAATTTTTTTTACTTTACCATCCCAGCAAAATTGTTTCTATTGTTTCTACACACCTTTCCTGGTAGATGTGCAGTTTTTCAGTTGAGTGGTATTCTAGTCCAGCTGCCTTGTCTTAAGACCACAGAGACCAAGGCTTGGACAGGTTAGCTCATGGTAGAACCAGGACAACTCCAGGCTTCCAAGTGCCAGACCACTTGCTTGACCACTTGCTTGACCACCTGGCCTACTCTGCTTAAAGGTGTCAAAGTCAGAGGTCAATTTTTGTCCCTCCAACTCTTACTGTTCTTCCTCTATAAGCTTGTTGAAGATAGGCAGAACAGTTTGCTCCAGAACCCTCTGGAGCTTTTCAAAACTGGGTTTGAATCCCATTTCTTCCACTCACTGGCTGTATGACTTATAAAGACTAATTCATCTCAGTGAGCCTCAGTTTCTTCATCTGCAAAATGGGGATAATATTGACACCCCATAGAGATGTGAGAATTAAACTGTCACTTGCCTACAAAGTGCTTTGAACAGTGCTAATACACAAGGGGTGTTCCATACATGGTGGTTCTTATGATTATTAGGACTTTAGTTTCCAGTGCACTGCTATGGTTAAGATCATCCTAAAAAAGATTTTTAAATCATGCCATTGCCTGGGGTTTATTTACAAAACAGATTGAGTAGAGTTACACCCACAAATCTGTTAAGATTTTCCCTGAAGAAGTTACCAGATGTCTTTTTTCCTAGTTGCTGCTACTGGGGGAAAAACTCTAACAAAACAAAACAATGTACTGCATACTCAGGGCCAATACATAATTTGTTCCCCTTTTATCAGCACTGAGAAAACAGCGCTGTCAGCTTCCAGTTCCCTGGCTTGCCATCACTCAGGCAGGGAGGTAGCAGCTAGACGTGTCAGGTATACCTGAGAGTTTCTGAGCTGGGAGTTTATTGTTGATGGCCCTTTGAGATGCTCAAGGGTCACTCTTGCTATTTAGAACACATTAGTGGTTACTGTTGAGATTATGCAGATATTTTTTTCAAATGAATCTGCACCAATTTTTTCAAAATATACATTGAAAATTAATTGGTAGGGTAATGTGTATTTATAGATTCACCTTCCTCAGATCAACGTTTGGTTAAAAAAATTATTGATGAACCCAAACCTTTAGTAACAGCAGCAAAGCATTTACTTCAAATCCTTTCTCCCTCCCTTCCTTCCTTCCTCACTCCCTCCCTTCCTTCCTTGCTAGTAAACTGTTTTCCTGACTCTCTGTGTGTGTGTGCACATGTGTGTGGAGAGTGGAGAGCTTAAGAAAAAAGAGGGCAAGGAGCATAAAAGAAAAGTGTGAGTTACAGAATGTTTTTCAAATTTATAGCAATTCTATTTCTTTCAGTACATACAGGGACTTGAAATCACTCCAAAGTATTTTTGCCTGTTAACAGAGAGGGACCTGTTATAGTGAATAGAAAAGATAAATGTGTTTAAGTGGTAATTAATAACATTATTTATTTACATTTCTGCAATAAATACTGGAATTCCAATTATGTGCCAAACGCTGCACTCAGCATGGGCCAAAAAATAATAATTAATGCTAACTCCTTTAGTAAGCTTTAATATTATGAAAAAATGTGAAAATGATAAAGAATTCCATGTTACAAAAGTACGATGAAAAATTAGCTTCTTTTCCATTTCAGACCATTAGATTTTGTTGACGTTCTTCCTGAGAATATTACCGTATATTCACTTATATATGTCTCTTTATCATCATCATCATCTTGTTATTTTTAATAGAAATGGGATACTGTAAAGAACATTCCATCTCTTGATTTTTCCTTTCAGAAATAGTCCTTGTTAATATGTTAATACCAACTGATCTACTCCGCTGGCTTTGTTACAGTTGCATAGCATTCCATTGTATGAATACACTACAATTTAATTTTCCAGATTTCTAACTTACTTTAAAATGGAGACATTACTTCCTGTACTACAGGGTTTTCTTTTAATGAGAATCATACAAAATAATGTCTATGACTGCTACCCTTGTGCTAGCACATAATAAATTCACATTAAATATTAGTAGAATGGATAAATTTATCTTTTTTAACTCATTTATGCTTGTTGTTTTTCTTTATAGATAATGAAGAAATAAAATTTGGAACTAACAATTATCACATATTCCAAATTAATGGAGTCTGTGCTAATGAGGTTGGGTGTCCTATTATCTGCATTCCTAGTACCCAGTTTATCCAGTGACATACTCAGTAAGTGTCCCTGATGATGACAACATGAATAGTTATGCTGTCCATTAGTGCTGAGGGATAAATGGTAGCTCTCTATGTATAGCAAACTCTGTGACATATTTTGCTGTCTGGAAAGTATTTTAATTTGAATGAATGGCACATGCTTTAAAATCAGACAGTTCAGGGTCTAGAAGCATAAACTTTTGTCAAAATTGTTCTCAGAGTTTTTTTCAAGCATTTAGGGATTTGACTCTGAAAACCGAGAGCTGTACTTTGGATGGAGGTGCTTCCATCTCCTGTGGCAGAATTCCTCTGTGTTTCACTTTAGGCATGTCTTGGTTCTATAGACAGATGGTCTACTTTAAGGTCATCTGATAACATAGGTGTTTTGAAAATTAATTCAGTTGTGAACTGGCTGCCAGCGAGTTATCACAGGTGCTTGGAGCACTCATGGTGGGTAAGGTTCTCTGCTAACTGCCATGAAGGACACCAAAATGTATATGATGCATGTCACTTAGGACGTTTTCAAGTTGCTTGGGTAATGGGGCATGTGACACTACCCCGAGACAGCAAGCAGTACCACCACATGGCCTTAAAGAGCAGGGTTTCTGGTGTCGGACTACCTGGGCTCACCTCTCCAGCTGTGTGACCTTGGCAAGGGAGTTGGCATCTTTGTCTCAGTTTCTATATCTGTAGAATAGAGACAATAATAGTATCTGCTTCATTGTGGGCATTACATGACCTAATACATAAAAGGTGCTTGAACAGTACCTAATACATGAGTGCTTAGGAATTGTTAGCTGTTGTTACCAAAACTTGTAGCAGTACAAATGGAAAAGGGGGTGATCATATCTACTGTTTTGTAGAAAGCTACTGGCCTTATAAATGCCAGCCTCAATGCTAAGTATTTCACATTCGATATCTCATCCAATCCTCAGAATGCCCATTGAATTAAGATATTTTCAAGAAGATAAAAAAGGCTCAAAGAGGTTAAGTAGCTGCCCAAGATCACATAGCCATTAAGTGATTTGAATCCGACTTGAAAGTTAAGTTCTTTCCTCTAAACAGTATTTCTAGGGAAAGATAGAAGGAGGACATCTTCATGTCGCTGAAGAACAAGGCTCAGAGCACTTAAGCAACTTGCCCAAGATTGCATGGAAACCGAGGTTTTCTTAGATCAAATCCCACAGTGTCTCTAGACATTTGTAGGGCTGACGTGTAATGGGTGACAAACTGGAATGACTTGCCCCAGAGGAGAGATTCGGGACCAGTGCATTAAATTGGCTGACTTAGGATAAATGTAAAGGAAGATCTTTGTCAAGTAGCTAATTGAAATGAGATAGAACTGTATTTCTTCTGAATGTGAATGGGTTTGGAGGTAGGCAGTCCAGAGTTAGGTTATGATGTCTCCATAAAACCATCAGGGAGAGGGACACAGGGCCAGTGGCCCTATGTATTGTACTTCTACCCTGAATCCACACCAAGATTCTGACTTTGGGATTCTGAAGGTCTTTCACATAAGCAGTTTTATTAAATTTATAGTAACTGTTTATGCCTTTGGAGAAGCAGACTGTGTATGATTTATTTTGTGCTTATTGGTCTTATTTATGTCCTCTAGTGTTTTCCTGATTTACTTTTCCTTTATATCCTACCATTTTATGAATTCAGTGTTATATATCTTTTTAATCTGTTTAGTACCTATTGATCCTTTTTCTGGGCATCCTGAAGATGTCCCCAAGGCATTCCAAGGCTGGCAAAGAATAATTGCTGTACTAGCTAGTGACAATAGAAGTGATAACCCAGGAGCCTTCACCTAGGACAGGGGAATTGAGTGAAGTCTAGATTTGCTTCATCATTCTAGGAAGAAAATATCACTTAGGCTATTTTCTGTTGGAGTCTGTTAATTTCCATTTTTTTTATCTTAATTGCTTATTCATGGGGGAGAAATGTCACTTTTTTAAAAGAAGCCATTTACTCAACAGTTCTGAGCAATATGCATGCAATCCCTGCCTCCATATAGTTTATCAAATAGCAAGAAATACAATTAAAATTGAATATAATAGGATGTGGTTCCATAATGTAGCAGTTAGCATGTCTACTTTACACACAGAAGATCCTGGGTTCATGCCCCAGTGGAGCCATGGTCCATGGTCTAGGGCCATGCCATTCTGAACAAGCCCAATGTCTGATCTCGGAAGCTAAGCAGGGTCAGGCCTGGTTAGTACTTGGATGGGAGACCACCTAGGAAGACCAGGCATAAATAATAGGCATAAATAATAACAATAAATTTAAAAAATTGCATATAATAAATGCAGTGTTTGAAAAATTACAGGTGCTGTAACACACCTGGGGGAGGTACCTAGCCCAGTATTTGGAGGTAAGGGATGCCTTCCTGGGGAATTAACATCCAAGTTGAACCCTGAAGGTGATAGGGAATAACCACAGAAAGATTTTTCTAGGCAGAGGAACAACGTGCATAAAAACCAAGGGACGAAGGGAATGCTGGTGCATTTGAGGGACTCAGGGGCATTCTGCTTAGTTGAGAGACTGGAGGCAGCAGGTGCAGAATGGTCAGGTGTGGCTCACAAAAATCATATAAGCCACATAAAGGATCTTTAGAGCATTGACTTTATAGAATTGAAACTAGAGAATGACATCTGAGATTTGAGTTGTAGAAGGATCAAGACAGTGGGGGATGTTGAGTGTTTCAGCATATGCAAATGCCCTGAGGTAGAAAGAATTGAGCACAAATGAGGAACCAAAAAGGTGGCCAGCTTGCTTGTAGTGCAGGGAGCAGTGGGGAAGGGCCCTGTTAAGGCTGGAGTCTTTACTTTGAATCTTGTCATGTAACAATTTTTTACTTCAGCTTAAGAAGACCATTATTTGAACTTCTATGTAACTAATGGACTGAGTTCAGGGGTGGCAACAATAGAAGAGAGAAACCAGTTAGGAAGTCATTATAGTGGTACCAAAAGACAGAAGTGATGATGATGGCTTAGACTAAGACAGTTAAATGGGAAAAAAAAAAACGGAGAGAAGTGGTCCAATTTGTGTAAAATTTGAAGAACTTGCTATAGGGCAAAGGAGAGGGATTAAAAGGACAGCCATGTGCTTAAGCCCAGGCTGATGTTCCTTATGAATTTCAGAGACCCTAACTCATGGGATTGCCTACAGAGTAGGCTGACCAGGAGGCCAATAGAGGACGGCCACAGGGTGGTGCTGCATGGTTGCCTAGATGCTCACAAAAGAATCCACTGGCTACTCCTGGGGAGCTCCTTACTATTGGGTTGATGGAAACCTGAGGTTTATAGTTTAGTGATCCAGCATGCTTGCTCCCTGAGCTAGAATTGTCATCCTCCCTTCTCTTCTTGTGACTTTGATCTATTGGTCTTGGTTCTGACCTCTGGAGCCTAATAGAGTAAGTGTAATCTGTCTCCCACACAACAGCTCATGCTCCAAGACAGTTGTCCTGTTAAATAGTCCTCCTCAAGGACATCGCCTTTCCTTCAGCCATTCCTCATGGGGCTTGTTGTTGAAGTCATTTGCCAACCTATCAGTCACCTTCCTTCAGAAACCTTTCATCATGTAGTGTCCTTCCTAAAATATGATGGATTGCAGTTGGCCGTCACCTTGACAACAGCGACAAAGGCCTTAAGAAAAGATGATACAGTTCTTTGTTTAACATATTCCTGGTTATAAAAGGTAATATGCACTCACAGGAGAATATTGAAAAATACAGAAAAATGTGAGCAAGAAAAATGTAAATTCCTGAAATACTACCACCTAGAGATAATTAGCTTAAATTTTGGCTTAATTTCCTCTAATCTTTTTGTGTGCATTTGTTATTATGTCTTAATGGGTACAAATAAGCTTCTTGCTTTTATATTTAACTTTTTCATATCATTATAAGTTCTCATTGCCATTATTTTATTTAACTATTTTCTGATATAATAATTTCCAGTTTTTGCTTTTATAAATAACATCCAATTTAACATAACAGCATTGCAGCATATAAATCTTTTTTGTATGTCTTATTTCCTTAGGATAGATTCCTAGAATGGAATACTGGGTACTAACATTTTCTGAGTTCTTGTTACATATGGCCAAAATGTCCTCCAGAAAGAATTTGCCCATACCTTTTTTTGGCTCCTTAACAGGATAGATGAACTTGTCCATTTCTATATGCTTTCATCCAGTTCAGAGGATATGATAAATGGAGACATAAGTCCTAAATATGATGGAATATCACTAAATCAAACAACTAAGCTTTTTGAGTACTTACTTGCATGTCACACACTTGCTAAGCATGTTTATATATTTATATCAGGTACTTCTCACATCAACTGTATATATCAGGTGCTTTTATTATAGACAAGGAAATAGACACAGAGAAGTTAAGTGACTTGCCCAAGGTCATACAGATAGTTAGACAGTGAAGATAATTTTGGTATAAGTAACAAAGTACTTAACTAAAAGAGGCTTTAGTTCTAGATTTTTTAAAGTAAAACTTTTTTCTTCAAGTATAACATACATACAGAAAAATGCACACACATCTTCAGTGGTATTATTTGCTGAATTATCTCAGTTATTATTACTCTGGTACCACCATCCAGGTCAAGAAATGGAATAGTATCAACATACCAGAAGCAAATCTCATGGCCCCTCCTAATCAATATCCTTCACTTCTTCTGCAAAAGATGGTAACCACCATTTTCATTTCTAACACTTTAGGTTACTTTTGCCCATTTTTAAATCTTATATAAATGTAATCATAGTGTATATGTTCTTATTTTCTTTCCCTCAACATTTTGATGTGTGAGATTAATTTATTACGTGTAGCAGTAATTTAAGCATTTCCTATTTTATGATCACACTGCAATTGATCATTTTACCATTGAACATTTATGTTGTTTCTGGTTTGGGGTTACTACGAGTGGTGATTGTGAACATTTTTGTACAGCAAAAGACACACATGTGCTTCAGGCCCAGGGGAGACTGTTTATATAGTTCTCTATTTTTCTATGTCTAAAATATTTCTTTTTAAAAAATTGCATGCGTGTGTGTGTGAGAGAGAACACACACACACGCGCGCGCACACACACATGCGCGCGCACACACACACAATGGATTGAGGCTGAGGGTCTCAAGGAATCTGCTGCAGGAAAAGGCCGCAGGTTCTCCAGTCAGAGAATGTGGTCTCAGCCTCCTGGAGTAATGATTGCTCCTATGAATGGGACATTAACTCTGCCGCTGGCAGCTCCCGACAAGAGGTGCTTTGGGAGGAGGAATGTTGCTCTAATTTAACTATGAAATTCAGGAAGGCAAATGACGATACTCTCCACCTGCTGTGCTGAATGGAAGACTGCTACCGAGATATCTCTCAGGTGTTTCAGGTGTACAGAAGAGGAGGGGTGAGGAACTGTGTATCATGTGAGGGAGGTGCACCTCCACTCAAAAGGAGTGGGAACACCAGAGATTTGGGTTCAAAGTGATCAGTCCCGTAAAGCACTTATTCTTGAACTTGGGGAAGATTACAGAGCATATGGGAAAGTTAGAACTAGAGTGATCACATGTCCTGGTGTGCCTGGGGTGGTCCCAGTTTACGCCTACTTCCCTAGTGCATCCTCTTTTTCTCCCAGAAATGCCCTGATTTGTATGTTAAATTATATGGTCACCCAGTTAGACACAGTGTTCGAGACTCTGCCACTTACATGCATTGTGACCTTAGACAAGTTACTCTACCTCTTTGAGCTTCATATGTCACACCTGACACATAAGATTGTAGTAAAGATTCAAAGAGGCGGCAGATGGCAGACCCTTAGACCTGTCCTGGCTCAGAAAAAAGACTTGAATCTTAAGGGCTTTAAATTTTTATCTTTGCTGTCATTGTCATTGTAGCTAAAATTTTCTTCAAACAATGGTGATAAACTGCGAATGTCTGAGATGGCAGAAGCTGGGAAGCTGCGTGTTTTCTCCATCTTCTTAAAGAATTCACTTTTCTTCTTCCCAGGGTAGAAGGGATAATAAATTGTTTGGGCTTTTCCATAAGATTATACTCCAAATGCAGAAGCCAATGGCATTTGAAATGTGAACTGACCATCAGTGAAGCAAGATTGGATTTAAATGCCTCAGTCTTCACTTTAGGGACATAATTAAGAAATCCCGAGACAGTAATCAGTATTTATAGTAATCAGTATTTATATGGCTTACGTCTGTTGTCCTGTTGTAGATATTAGTGGCATTCCCTTTCACTCTCAAATGTGTCTCAGTTTGGACAATAAATTACATGATTACCCTAAATATTTAAGATCCATTTAAGCCTATCTTGAAATTAGGAGTCTTAGACTAGAAACAAGGCAAATATTCATAAACAGAAGAATAGCTAAGTAAATTGTGGTATGTTCTTATAATGGATTACTATTATGTAGCAGTGAAAATGAATGAAGTATAATAATGCATGTAAACATGGATAAAACTGAGAACAAATATTGAATGAAAAGCAAGTTGCAGAAGAATACCTGCTACATAATTTCATTTATATGAAGTTTAATAAAGCAAAGTTAAATGACTTATTGTTTAGGGATACATGTATATGTGATGAAACTATAAAGAAAAGCAAAGGAACAATTAACTCAAAATTCAGACTGATGTTTGCCTTCTCTGAGTTGGGGCTGGGAAAGGGCCAGAACCATAGAAAAACAAATGACTTCATGATTTTACTCTATTTCTTAAACTCTGAAATGGGTACATGGGTATTTCATTATTGTTCTTTTATTTAAAATGTGTATACATGTTATATACGTTCTTTTGGTTCCTTAAAATATTGCACATACATATACACACAAACCAAATAAATATACAAGAAAAGCATACACAAAATAAAACAAAAGTAAAGCAAGATGTTGCATGATATAAAATTTCATACTTTTGGTCTGTTGTTTTAGGGTGATTGTTCATTGATGAGTAAATTTAGGGAGAAGCTAGCCAGACTTGAAGCTTGGTGCTGAGAGGACGGTGAGGCAGTTTGATAGTATATTTAAGGCCCTGGTTGTGACAGGGCAAGCTTTGGTCTTGTTTTCCTTCTGCCAGGGATATTGCTGCCCTCCTGCTAATGCACTGATGATGTGCATTGAACAAACATTTTCTTAATCCCTTAATGTATGTCTTTAAATTCTCAAAAAAGTGCTGTGAGATAAATTCTGTTGTCATCTCCAGGGTCCGGTTAAGGACAACGGAACACAGAGGAGTGAGGAAATCTAGAGGCAGGAAGTGTCCGCCCTGGAATCTAACCTTTATTGTCTGCTGCCACTGCTGCCTCCAGTCTCATCTGGGACCAAGAAGGAGGCAAATGCCTGACATTTTCAGTTTTACAAAATGTTTTCACTCCCTTTCCTGTTTGTCAGGATGGCATCTTTGTCCGACTCTGCTTGCCCCATACCTCAGTTGCCCGAGAGTCCCTTTGGCTCCGTTAACAGGGTGGCAGCTCCCCTGGTAACCCTGAGGAGAGAGAGTTTTCAGCCCCTGATACAGGGTAAGTAGGGAGTGGCTGTTTCCTGCCAGGCAGAAACATCTGTACTCAGGTGCTCCTGACCTGACCGATTTGGACTTAACTCTTACAAATGGTGGGAAGGGGCTGACCTGAATAGTCCCGGGTGAAACTTGAGTAATTTCTCATTTGAATTCATAGACTTAGTATAGTTGTTTTAAGAATAAGTATGTACATTGAAAGAAAAAGGGAGTCAGTAGGGATTGTAGATGGACTGTAGAAGGAAGGAAGTGGATCCCAGTAGGAGGGACTGCTACAGTCAGAGAGAGGCCTTCAGTAGAATAAAAGACAGCTTGACCCCAGTTTTGAGTCCCTGCTCTGCCCCTTGCTAGCTATGACCTCTGGCAAATTATATTACCTCACTGCGGTCCATTCTCCTCATCTATAAGTTAGAGATGAAATTACTGTCAGACTGTTGTTGTTTGCCCCCAAACCATTACTCTTTCTTTCCTTGTTAATGAAACCAGCAAAGCTCACCTAACTCAAGAAAAACAGGCATTTTCCCTGGCCTTAGGGGGAAGCATACAAGTGCCGTCTGGTCCAAGAGATGTAGGGGCAAGTCAACCGGGAGATTTCCCTCCTGAGTAGGGGAGAGGTAGAGGGGGAGAATCTCTGTCAGTGTTGCTTCTTGCTTCCTGCTTTGAATGCAGCTGTGCTAGGATGTGATGCTTAAAACCCTAGCAGCCATTTCATGACTATGAGAAAGAAAATCAGGAGAATCACAGAGATGCCAACCCCATGTCCTACCTTCACTGAGCCCCCTAGGCCTCTACGGAATTGTCTATATCCAGATTTCTTTGATGCAAGGAAAATAGACTCCAATATATGGAGGCTACTATTAGCCATTTTTTCTGTTACATGCAATCAAAAAAATGTTTTTAAAAATATTTATTCCTTATTGGGTTCTTGTGAGAATGAGAATATATTTTTAACATGTCTGGAGCACAGTGGATATGTAATGGTAGTTATCATCATTCATTGTCACCACCTTCACCATCACCTCCAGGGTATCTCCAGGGGCTGGTCACACTATAACGGCGGCAAAAGAAAAGAAATATTGAAGATTTTGTCTCTTTATTTTCTCGATACACTCTGCCTCTTATAAAAAGTTGTGCAAGGCATGGTGGAGGACCCAATATTGAGGAAAGGATGGAAAGGTGACGGAGTAGGAAATAAAGGAAGGAATAGAACTGAACAGAATGGGCTCATGGTTTGAATTTATTGTTCTCACATTTTATTTACCCAGAATTGAGTTTGGTCATCCTAGGTCCATAATCAAAATAATTTTTAAAAATAAAGGCGAATGTATTTATTTTTATAGGGTTATTAGCATTCATGGCATAAAAACATTGTTAATGATTACACCCTTTAAATCTTTAGTGGCTATTCCTTTAAACAGGAATAATGCTTTTTTTATACAACATGCAGTTCTGGTAGAGGATTATTATAATGAGCCAGTCTTTCTTTTGACTCTCAATTACCTTTCAATCCAGTTGCCATCATTAAATTACATTTGTATTTAGTGTGCTGGAAGTTGGAGAAATGAGTGCATTACCATCAAAGCATGAAAGGCCAGTGCTTTGCATAATCATTGCTGGAACCATTCCTCAGATTTTTTGCATCTGTCACTCTCACCCTCCAGTGCCCTAGTTTGGGATTCTGCCCAAGCGGAGTTCTACTTGCTGGTTTTAATCATTTTCAAACCCCGATATGGATTGTCTAGTCACCCACAGTTGCTTTTTTTACATGGCACATTTTTGCTTTAAGCAGATTCCCTGCGATGATTCCAGATTTGTCAGAATAATAAGAGAAAGCCTGCTTGATGCCACTGACAAAGTGGACACTTTGAACATCACCTTGAAGGAAGAGGCGAAAGCCCCAGCTGGTCTTATTAAATAGTAATAAAATGAAGAAACTGAGACCCTGATCCTCTTGAGAGGTGAAGAGGGAAAGTCTCTGATCTCCTGCAAGGCTTGCTGTGTCCAGGAGAGGGGAAGAGTTGGCATGAGAAGATGGGGAGAAATGGGTGAGGTAGGTGGATGAGGCTGCTGTGTTGGATCTGTAGGCCAAAAATGAAATAAGGAGGAGCAAAACCAGAAACGATGTTAAAAATATTTGTCAGCTGGTACAAATCAAGCAGTACCCTGTAACTGCTGTGGGCCACAGTTACTGGAGCAGAGTCCTAGAGATGCTGCTGTACCAGTCATGAGTTCATGGAGAAGGTCTGGGTGCCAGAGAAGAGACCAGTTGGCAGGGGGATACTGAAGAGGATTAAAGTATAAGAAAACTTAAAATCTTAAAGAAATGATAAAACCATGCTACAGCATGCAAAAGAAAATCAGCTCTAAACAAAACTTTTTGTGTTCTCCAAAATGACATTGTATAGGAAAAGGGCAGACACGGTGTATGCCTCACCAAATGCCTGGCATACAGTAGCTGCTTGATGAAAATTTACTACTGAAAGAATTAATTAATGAATGTGCCACAAAATGATGTATCAGAAATCCTCCCTATGTACTAAAAGAAGAATTAATTTTCATGAGAACCTTCTTGTGGTTTGCCGGGTTTAAGGTTGTATCTTACATGATTTCAATACATGAAACTGGCATGTTTAGAAAAGGAAAAACAGTATGTCCCTGGGGAGGGAAGGGAATAATTTTTCCTTTAAATAAAACCAGAGGGAGCTATTGAATCTCTTGGTATTTTGCCCCTTTGTACTCTATCTTGTAAAATTACTTTATGCCGGATGAAAATCAATAGTCTTTACAAATGCAGCTACTTCAGTGTTTTGAAGGGGCAAACATTAGATGGTTTGAGATATCTGTGATGGAGAATTAGAATAAAATGTACTTTTTTTCTGATGAGAAAATGTCAATGGAAAACAACAGCCATTACTTTCCAACCACAGGCTCTGTTATCAGGATGAAGCAAGATGTTTGTGCTTTAGGGCAAAATGTCTCCTTGAAGACATCATGAAGGTGTCAGAGAAAGTGTCTGGCATTGCAGAGTCAGGAAGTCTCTCTTTTATAATGAATAAAATTTTTACTGTGGCCTTTGAATATCAAACTAACCCCAGTAAAAGAAGTACAGGTAATAGAGCTTTGAGCAGTAAATAGTTCCGATGAGCTCACTTAGGAGGAGCTAGACTATATGCTATTTTTGGTAGATTATAAAAGATTCCAGGAAATTAGTTTGACTTACCCTGCTCCTTACTTTAAAGAATTTGAAGTAACTTTCAAAAGATGTATAGTAATGAAGCTCGTAGACTGGATCTAGTAATGGAAAATCAGAACCATGGAAAATAAGAGAATACTAAAATATTATTGATAAGTGTTAAAATAGGCCTTTTGATTAATTTTACATGGAGCTTCCTGGCAGCCATGGCAAAAAGGGAAAACATGATAAGGTACATAACTCACACTCTTGGAAAAGAGAGAGCATACAAGTTTCTCAAAGTAAGCTAACCTCTTCTAAATGTTGCAATTTTGTTAATAATAATCGTACTGTTATAGAGCTGATGATTTAATTTTGATCATTCTATTTGCTTCTTTCCCTTTTTATTTAACTGTTAGAGTTACTTTTTTGTTTCACAGCCCTTTGTTGCCAGTGATCAACTCATTACTAGTGCAGTCAAGGAATACAGGGAAGTGAAAGGAGGTAGATTCAGAATAGTCAACTTTGTAGTTGATTATAGTTCTGGTTAAAGTCATACATGATATAACATTTTAGCTAAGTTTGTACTATCTGTTGATAAAAATTTTTTTTTATATTTTCCAAGACCACAGAACAGAAAATTATTTATATTTTTTAAATCTCTGTGACTTTATATAAAGCCCATCTAGATACAGTTTTTACATGGTTTTTATTTTTAATAGGTGTGTAATATGCTACAGCATTTTGTGTAGTAATTCAAGTCTACCGTACATTTTGTTATCTGTTTTCTATTTTAATTGAATATTCTTCAACATATTTATGTACGTAGTTTGTTTCACTTTTGAAGAAAATGCAGGAAATAGGTTTACTGGATCAAAGAATATAACCACCTTTACCATTGTATTACTTTTTTAAAGCATCAGTTAACTTTCACATCTTTATCCACAAAGGAGATGAAAAGAACTGTCGGCAAACTGGTTATCTCCATGCAGTTTATCAACAGCTTTATATCTCCTTTGTGGCTCACTTGTATGTGCCAGTTCTCTCGATATTCTTGTCAATCTTTACAGCTAGAGTTCTGCAAATTTCTCATAATTAGCACTTAGTGATATCAGTGATGCCCTCATTTGAAAATAGTCATTTGTTATATTTCAAGTTTCTAGCATACTGAATGTTGAGACTGCTAGTCATGCCCAACATTCATTCTCTTTTTTTCAGAACTCACAAGTTTTAGTTGTGTACACAGCCATCCAGACTAAAGACCCCCTTGCAACCAGAGAGGCCAGGTGACTAGTTCTCGCTGACAGAATGTTAGTAGAATGGTTGTTTGATAGCTTCCAGGATCCTTTGGGAAAAAAAAAAAACTGGTGTGTTCCCTTTCCCCTGTCTTGCTTATTCCTTCTCCCTCCCTTCTGCCTGGAACACGGTTTTGACGGCCAGAGCTCTAACCACCATACTGGATCATGAGAACAAGGACTATACTCAACAGATGTAAGAACAGTGCAGTAGAAGGTTTTTGCTTCTATGAGGACTTTACAGACCAGAGCTAACATACGTAGCAGCATGCTCCATGTCTCTGGCCACATATAAAAGAAATGCATTTTTATTTTGTTTAAATCATTCTTTTGGATCTCCATTACTCACAGCTGAATCTAATCCTAACTGATAACATACATGTGTTCATATAAAAGAGGCTACATCAACAATTTAAGTGTCTCAAATGTTATTATTTATCGGCCGTTAATACAGTTCATGGTTAGGCTGAAAGATGAGACCAAAGTAAAAGTAAGTTGCAAGGATCAAATGCTTTTCTCAATTCCTTTCTTATTATAGTCCTTCCTATTAAAAAAAAAAGTCATCTCAGTGACAATGGCTATGTTTATTGAGCTCTTCTTATTTGCTTATCTCATTTAATACCATATGAGGATATACCATTGCTATCACTGTTTTACAGATAAGATAACTGAGGCTGGAAAAGAATAATTAACTTGCAGGGTCATTTATCTAACAAGTGGTAGAGCAGGACTCTATCCTGGATCATCCTGACTCCAGATCCCAATGTCTTACCTGTGTAGGTAAGCCATCCCCTTACATCTGCTGTTCTCTCTCTCAGGAGCACCAACCTTCTCTGTACCTTCTTTGCCTAGTGACTTCTGTGCCCCCTAAGTCCCCACGCCTCCAGTAAGCCTTTTTTGATTTTTCTATGTCATTCCATAATCCTGTTGCTTTCATAGCACCTTATGTATATTCTATCATGGCATTTATAGAACGTGTTGCTCGCTGTCTTCCATGATAGACACTGAGGTCCTGGAGATGGTGAGGAAGGGTTGAGTCTTATTTTTTATTTTATCCCTAGAATCCAGCATGATGCCTGGCATATAGATGCTTAATATTTGTTATTAAACGAACTCCTGTGGCCATCCAAAAGATGTGTCTGCTGCTTTTTAAAAGCTCTCATTGGTATAGATTATTCTAATTAAAATTGTGTCATAGTAAAATGTGTCCTTAATTTTCATAGACTTGATTTGGTAGGTAATTTAGCCTTTCATCATATGTGCCATTTTCTCTTAGTTCTCAGCAGGCCAGCTCTGCTGTTAATAAATGCACAGTGTGAATAGACTTGCATGCTATTCAATTGCAGTGATCTTTTACATGCAGTCAGGAAAAATGAGATAGTTATAAACAGGCATATGCATGAATTCATTCAGAAAAATGAATATCTGGATCCCAAATTGCATAATCATGCTCTTTTTATATTTAATGGATGAATAAGAGGTTTCAGCTTTTCGTAGAGTTAAAAGATGTGCTGTGTCAGAGGGAAGAAACTAGAACTTCCCTGGATATAGTCAGACTCTGAGTGCTGTGTTGTTAATCCATCCTTTACAAAATTCTCATTCAAAAGTATGCAAGCTGAATGAAGCTGAATCCCATTTATGGGACTGAAAATACATTCCTAATCCAAAAATTCCTCTAGGGCAGAGGGTCCTTAATTTAGGCACCTTGGAATTCCCAGCATCAGCACAGTACCCTGCATAGTATAGACTCTCTTCAAATATGGGAATCAACAGGAGGAATTTATTTTCACATTTGCTGTCTCATTTAACTCAGAAGGCTACTTGTTCTTGGATTGTTCGAGCCTTTTATTTTTTGTGTTTTGGGCCCATCTTACATTTTGGCATAGAAGTTAGCAGGAAAGAGCAAGGTGATGAAACTGAAATCCAAGGACAAGAAACTAACTACTGCCCTCATCTATCTATCTATCTATCTATCTGTCTATCTATCTATCTATCTATTTATTTATTTTACTATTTTAATCAATTTAAAGTCAGTATTTTAAAACAATATTTTGTTGACATTGTTGTGCAACTGTCACCACTATCCATTTCCAGAACCCTTTTCATCCTGAAAAACTGAAACTTTGTCCACATTAAACACTAACTCCCCATTCCCTTCCCCCAGCCCCTAGTAATCACCATTCTTCTTTATGCTGTGAATTTGACTATCCTAGGTATGCATATAAGTAGAATCATGTAGTCTTTGTCTTTTTGTGACTGCCTCATTTCATTTGGGATAATATCCTCAAGGTTTATCCATGTTGTAACATATGTCAGAATCTCCTTCCTTTTGAAGGCTGAATACTATTTCGATGTGTATACATACCTCATTTTGTCCATTTTTCAGAGTATGGACACTTTGGTTGCTCCCACTTTTTGGCTGTTATTAATAATGCTGCATGAACACAGGTTTACAAATATGTCATCATCTTAATTTCACCTCCTCTATATGCTGTGTGCCAAGAAAAACTTAAAAATTCTTTGCCATCATCAAAATTAAAAACTGCTTCAAAGGACATTATCAAGGCAGTGAAAAAACAACTCATACAATAGGAAGAAATATTTGCAAATCATATAAGTTTTTTATATCCATAATATATAAAGAACTCTTACAACTCAACGATAACAACAGCAAAAACCAAATAACCTGATTAAAAAATGGACAAAGAACTTGAATGGACATTTCTTCAAAGAAGATATACAAATAGCCAATAAGCACATGAAAAATGCTCAACATTATTAATCATCATGGTCACACAAGTCTAACACTTTGTAACAACTAGGATGACTGTAATAAAAAAGACTATAACAGGTGTTGACAAGGATGTGGAGAACCTGGAACTTTCACATACTGTTGGTGGGGACACAAAATGGTGCAGCCACTTTGGAACACAGTTTGGCACTTCCATATAATGTAAACACAGAGTTACCATGTGACCCAGCAATTCCACTCCTAGATGACATGAAATGTGTCCATGCAAAACTCATACACAAATGCTCATAGCAACATTATTCATAATAGCTGAAAAAGTGGAAGTAACCCAGACATTCTTTAACTGATAAATGGATAAATAAAATGTGATTTATTCATATAATGGAATATTATTTAGCAACAAGAAAAAAAATGAAGTACTGATAAATTCAGTAACATGGATGAACCTCAGAAAACATTATGCTAAGTGAAAGAAGACTATCTATTATACGGCTCCATTTATATAAACTGCTCCAAATAGATAAATTGATAGAGATAGAAAGTTGGTTAATAGTGACCTAGTGTGGAGGTATGGGACAGGTAGCAGGGTAGAATGGAGAGTGACTGCTAATGTGCATAAGATTTCATCTTGGAATGATAAAAATGTTCTAAAATTAGATAATGGTGATGCTTGCAACGTACCAAATATAGTAAAACCCACTGAATTGTATCCTTTGAATGGATAAACTTTATGGTGTGAAAGTAACATCTCAATAGAGCTGTTAAACTTTAGCAGCAATTTCTCAGCAATCCATAAGATAAGGGTGTTATATCATGAAAGCAGTCTTTTTTTTTTTTAACCCTCTATAAAGTAGAATGCTGTACTATTTTTGGAGAAGAAATTATGGAATTTGCCACTGAAACTTTAAGGGAAAAAGAAAATTAAAATATTTTGTTTCCCAGGGTTGTAAGAAATTAAACAAATTTTGGCAATATTTATTCCTTTTCTAAAAATGTAGCATTTTTTTTCTCTAACAAGTGAGGACAAAATTAATGAAATCGAGCTCTGCATCGGAGGACTTTAACAAACCTTAAAGATATTTTTGGTCTGTCTTTCCCCTGGCATGTAAATCTTTTTCTCTCTGACTTTATAGGCCAGGTAGTGTATACCATGGCACTGTATGTCTAGACTTCTCACCTAAAGTGATCTCTTTTTTGCACACAATTCTCATCTTCCTCTATTGGTGTTTGTTCCTCTATTGCTACTCAACTGACTTTTAATGAAACAATAGTCAACAGTCTTCTTCCCTCTGCCTAATAAGTCAGTTTTAGGCTTATTAGTAGGAGTGGTTAAGGCTAATTGAGAGAGCTTTACTTATTAATATTTCAAAAAGGTTTTACCTATTAATATTAGAGTTTTCTGTAGATTTTATTTATCCCCATCATTCCTGGCTTTGGTTACCACATGGCCAAACATTAGTGGGATTCTCCTTTAACTCTTAGCTCACTTGCCTTTCTGGTCCCCCTCACACAGGGCCTTGTGTCTGGGTGCTGGCTTATTTCTTCACCAGATTGTGGAATCTTGGGAGGACGAGCAACAGCTTTAAACTTCTCATAGTGCCTTGTGCTACGTAGGTGCTTAGTAATTATTTGTTGAATGAATAATTCTGGGCAGATAGAACTTAAGGATGCAAGCCACAGAAAAGCAGTTTCTATGTGGTAGTAGCTATGCATTGTATTTAATGTCTGCTAAAAGAATGTTACACAACCAGCTGAGAAAAATGCGTACTTCTTACTGTTGATTGATTATGACATAGTTATACAAGTATGCGAACATGGCATTGAAGCACATGAATTAAACCACAAGAATTACAATAATGTTTGACTTTTCTTCTTGACAGTCTGTGAATAAAATTTGTCAGTCCAGAAACTCCCAAAGGCACCGTCAGAACGTGAGCTCTGGATGTCTTTTTGTTTTGTTGGTAGGGCTGATGAAAGCCAGCGGTTCTGTCAGGTGGTCTGACCAAGAGGAAGATAAATCTAATCCAGAGCCATGCACAGACTTTTAAAACAAAAGTCTTATTTCCTAGTATCCTCTGCTATACTATAGCTTGATTTTAGTTGGCCATAAAGAATGTGATTCTTCTTAAGTCCCTGTGGTTTTGATTGTTGTTAGAACTAGAATGTGGAATATTTACCATGAGAGAGTAGAAGATAAAAATTTAATTTCCGTTTCAACAAGTTGATTTTTAGAGATTAAAGAATGAGGGCATGAGTAGATGTGATGTAAATGTCACCATCTTATCGATACTGATGGCTAACATTAGAGGGGCAAGAAGCTGCAGGCCTGACGACACTGATAATCAGCCTTCCTATTTATAGCTCTGGTGATGTTTCCTTTACTCTGTTCACATTCCATTCCATCTTTTCAGGGAGGATGAGCCTTGCTCCACAGTTCTGGCAACCTGAATTTGAGACCTGCCTTTGACTTTGGATGAACCTTAGCCTAGATTATCCTGTCCCCAGGCAGCACTTTGGATATTTGTGGGGGCAGTCACAGTTATGGGTGTTACATTATTATTTGATTTTATTTCAAGATAATAAAGGTATAATACTAATTATAAAAAGAGGGTGGTGAATCTTTAGCTTTAGCACTGAGAACCACTTGAGTAGATCATGGGGCTCTCTGAGGCTTTATTTTTCCTTTACCTCCTTCTGAAATGGAGATATGTCTGCCCTACCTATCTCTCAGAATTATTTTGAGGATCAGATGTGGAAATAATGTGAATCTGAGTCTCTGAGTGTGTTTCTCTGCAAAATGGAGATAATGTCAGTCTACGTAGCCCTTGTAAGGATTAAGTAGCATCACATGTATAAAGCACTTGGTAAATGGTAAAGCAAAATGCAACAGTAATGTGTCCACCATCATTTAATTATTTAACCCTGAAATCCTACTATTAACTCTGCTGCCTAGCCATCTGTCTTAATGTTGACTGGATGTATTTGGTGATGTTTCATTTTTATATCCCAGACCTCACTATGTCCTCTCTCTGAGCCCTTCCTGGAATTCTTTTTCCATCTTCTCTGCCTCTCCCAATCTGCTCTTTTCTAAAAATTTATCTCATCTAACCTCACACAGGTTCCAGTGAGAGGAGTCTTCTCCTCTGTTAGTCTCCTGTTCATTTACTTTTTAGAGCAGATGGTTATCTTTCTATGCACACGTATCTTATTGCTCCCTGGAATTTAAGCCCCTTGGCTTTAGCACTGGGCTGTGCAATTGGTAGATACTCAGCAGTTCTTTGTTAATTTTCCACACACAAGAGACATGCTTTAGAATAAAACAGGCCAGCAAATAAACTTTTTCTTCCTTGAGGATATATAACCACCCAAGCAGTAAAGCTAAATAGTTCTAGGCATACCTCAGAGAGATCATGGGCTTCTTCCAGACCATCTCAATAAAGCGAATATTTCCAATAAAGCAAGTTACATGAATTTTTTGGTTTTCCAGTTCATATCGAAATTTTGTTTACATTATACTGTAGTCTGTTGAGTGTGTAACAGCATTATGTCTAAAAAAATGTGTAAACCTTAATTTAAAAATATTGGATTGCTAAAAAATACTAAACATCATTTGAGCCTTCATCGAGTCAATATCTTTTTGTTGGTAGAGCATCTTAAATTGGTGTTGATGGCTGCTGACTGATTAGGGTGGTGATTACTGAAGGCTTCAGTAGCTGGGGCAATTTCTTAAAACAACAAACGATTTGACCATATTCTCTTCTTTTTTTTTTTTTAACAAAGGATTTCTCTGTAGTATGCAATACTGCTTGATAACATTTTACCCACAGTAGAGCTTCTTTCAGAACTGGAGTCAATTCTCTTAAGCCCTACTACTGCCTTATTAACTAAGTTTGTGTAATATTGTAAATCCTCTGCTGTTATTTCAGCAATCTTCATGGCATCTCAAGAAACAACTTTCTTTGCTTATCCATAAGAAGTAACTCCTCTGTAAAGAGTTCACAACAATTCAGTTTTACCATGAGATTGCAGCAATTCAGTCACTTATGTATCCTCCACTTCCAGATCTCTCCCTATTTCCACCACATGTGCAGTTAATTCCTCCACTGAAGTCCTAAACCCCTCAAAGTCATCCATGAAGGTTGGAGTCAATTTCTTCCAAATTGATTATTGATATTTTTACCTCTTCTTATGAATCAGGAATGTTCTTAATGGCCTCTAGAATAATGAATCCCTTTCCAGAAGGTTTTCAATTTACTTTGCCCAGATCCATCAGAGGAATCATTATCTATGGCAGGCATAGCCTTATGAAATGTAGTTCTTAAATAAGACATGCGCTGCAGAATGGATGCTGTGTTAGCAGATATGAAAACAACATTAATCTCGCACATCCCCATCAGGGATCTTGGGTGACCAGGTACATTGTCAATGAGCAGTGATATTTTGAAAGGAATCTTTTCTGAGCAGTAGGTTCAACACTGGACTTAAAATATTCAGTAAACTATATTGTAAACAGATGTGCTGGCATCCAGGCTTTGTTGTTTGATTTACAGAGCACAAGCAGAGTAGGTTTAGCATAATTCTTAAAGGACCTAGGGTTTTCAGAATGGTAAATGAACACTGGCTTTAACTTTAAGTCATCAGCTGCTTTAGCCCCTAATGGGAGAGACAACCTGTCCTTTGAAGCTTTGAAGCCAGGCATTAACTTCTCTTCTCTAGCCATGAAAGTCCTATGTGGCATATTTTTCTAATATAAGGCTGTTTCATCTATATTGAAAATCTGTTGTTTAGTGTGGTCACCTTCATTAGTTATCTTAGATCATCAACTTGCTGCAGCTTTTACATCACCATTTGCTTCTTCACCTTATACTTTTTATGCTATGAGATGGATTTTTTCTTAAACCTCATGACCAATTTCTGCTGCACTCAAGCTTCTCTTCTGCAGCTTCCTCACTTCTTAGGGATTGAAGGATTAGGATTTGGTTTACAAGAATGTTGTGGCTGGTTTGATCTCCTCTACAGGCCATTAAAACTTCTCCAGATCAGCAGCTTGGCTAACTCTTTGGCACAAGAGACATAGCTCTCAGCCTGTCTTAGATTTTGACGTGTTTTCCTCACTAAGCTTTAATACTTTCTAGCTTTCAATTTGAGACATGTGACTCTGAAGAGGCATGTGACTCTTGATTTCATTTGAACACTTAGAGGCCACTATAGGGTTATTAATTGGCTTAATTTCAGTATTTTTGGGTCTCAGGGAATAGGGAGGTCTGAGGAGAAGAAGAGAAATGGGAAATGACAAATCAGTAGAGCAGTCAGGACAAATACAACATTTATTAATTTCCCATATGGGCATATTTTGTGGTATCCCAAAATGATTACAATAGTACATCAAAGATCACTGCTTGAAGGTCACCATAATAAATATAATAATGCATAGTTTGAAATATTGCAAGAATTACTAAAACATGACACAGGCACACAAAGTGAGCAAATGTTGGAAAAATGATGCTGATAGATTTGCTCTATGAAGGGTTGCTACAAACCTTCAATTTGTAAAAACAAACAAACAAATAAAAACAATGCAGCATCTGCATAGCACAGTAAAACAAAGAGCAATAAAACAACATATACCTGTAGAGACTTTTAGAACAGGAAAGAGCTTTAAGGAGCTATTCTTTATTATATATAATAGGTGCTTTATCTACTTTTTATTCTTTTTCATAATAGCACTGAAAGGTAAGTATGGTTACTCACATTTTATAGGCAAGGGATCTAAGACTCAGAGATGTTAAATAAGTTGCCCAAGGTCACTCATCTAGAAGTCGTAGATGGGTAGTTGAAATCTGTCTCTGTTTTCAGAACCCATGTTCCACTATCTTATTCTGCTTCTTAAGGGAAATGAAATTTTGATCATCACTAGAAAATAGCATTTGGAATAAGAAATCTGAAAGAGTCAATGCTAAGTTAGAAAGAAAAAGGCATGACAGGTGGGGACGCTGAGCAACAAATATTACATGACTACTCACTAATGCCACACTGGTGTTTTGCTAGTATACCAAAGAAGGGGAGAGGAACTTCATCCTCAAATCTCATGAGAAAACCCAGAAAAACATGTAGAATGCAGCAAGCAAGTCTGAGTTACATAGTGGTAAGTTAGAGTCTTGGGGACAAGACTGTGGGTTTGGATCCCAGCTCTATAGCTTTTTCAGCTATGAGATTTGGAGCAACCTCCTTATTGATTATATCTGTGCCTTAGTTTTGTAAAATATGGGGTTGATAATAGCACTTGTCCCTCAGGGTAGCTGTGAAAAGAGAGAATACACATAAAGACTTATAACAGTGCCTAGTACATAATCAGGACTCAGTAATTGTAGGTTGGTATTATTAATATTGTTAAAAGGACCAAGGGAAGTATCGCACAGAAACTTCAGACATTCCTACTGCTTGGCAAGGGCCAGAAGCTGATGGCTTAGTGTCGGCCTCTGAAGTCTAATGGTTATGTGACCATGTCCTTCCTCACCCCCTGGAGGGTCCATCCAGGGTTTCCCCATGCACGCGTACCTGGCAGTGTGTCCAGTGAAGGCCAACTTCAGACCCAGGCCTTACCCTATAATCACAGTAATAATATTCTTTGACTAAGAGACGGGCTTCTGTTGCTAAGAGATTCTTTTATTAAAAGTAAATACCAACACACTTTATTCTCCCTCCAGGAATTCAGAATAAATTGACTTCCTAGGCAGTGTTTGTAACTAAATGTTAAGTCCTTCACACTGTTCTCTCGGTGTCCCAGTTAAGCCCCAGAGAGGCGTGACGAGTTTATGAGGGTTTTGTATTTGTCGATTAGGCCCTTAATAAAGTAGGCTTGCCTGGTTTTAGAAAAGTGCTTCAGTTATTAACTGGGTAAGGCCGTGTGGGCCTAAAGGTACCTGTTAGGCTGGTGAAGTATTTAGGAACATCAAGGAGTGTTTCCCTAGCGGCGTGTGGAAAGTGTGAAAGGACTAGATCTGGAAGGGAAATTTCTGCCTGTTTCTGGCCTCAGGTTCTGACCAGCCTTGGGCACTAGCTCCTCTCCTTCCCCACCAGAAAAAGAGAGACCAAGAAGGTCCTCTAACCAACTGGCATTTGGGAATGAAATGTGGGAAACGACAAGTATTCTTTCATCGGCTTCTTTTTGTGTACCTTATAATGCTTATGTAATTGCTTTCCTCTTCATTAAGGCCTTAGAACTATACCACTGGATGTAAGCACACCATCCTGCTGGTCATAAAATCAGAGAGCCCTGGGGCTTGTGACATGAAGCCTGGGAAATAATAGCCTTTCCTCCAGAGAAGGTCCTCACCAACCTTTACACCTGTTCCAGGGTCCCTTTCCCTAGAATTCCAGGAAGCCCACAGTGGCACTCCTGTACCCAATTCCCAGGACTTGGAAAAGCTGCTGTCGAATAGGTCTGTTGCTGCAAAACAAACAAACAAACAAACAACAACAACAACAACAACAAAACTAAAAACAGGGTCTCGGAAAGATGTGGAGTGAAAGAGCCGTGGGAAATCACTGCTACAGCTCCTTCCCAGGGCTTACCATATCCGGAAATGTTGCTGGTATTCAGGTGACAGCAACTCTTTGTGCTTTTTACTGCCAGCTCAGAGTGGTGGGGGCCCTCCCTTTGCCCTAGTGAGCAAAGGGATGGGAGGTCAGGGAGGCAGAGGGAGGGAGAGGTGGTGCAGTGGCTCGCCATCTGTTCTGTGAACAGTGCTTGAGAGGATCTCTTGTAAACCGTACACTGAGATGCAGAAAATGAACAAATGTTCTCTGTTTTTATTCTTAAAGGTCAACTTCATGTTTTAGCCCCAGTCATGCATTAATAATAGCTGACATTCACTGAACTCTTACATTTCTCGTTAAACCCTCACAGCCCTGTGAAGAAATTACTAATACCCTCATCTTTACAAAAAAGGAAACAAAACCTGAAAAAGATTAACTTTCCTATGACATCACAGCTACTAAGAGATGGCACTAGAATTTGAACCCAGGACCATCTGCAACATCATCCATTTAGCCATGATGCTAGGCTGTTTCTTGGCTTTGCATTTTATACTTTTCTCTTAACTCCATAGTGCAAATGCTGCCTGCAATATATTAAGACCATTTTTTGGTTTGTATTTTGCATTGGTGAAATCACATAAATCAAATTTTTAACATTCAGCTTTCAGTACTGAGAGGTTCATTTCGGCCAGTTTTTTTATCCTCCAAAAAGGAGGAGTCTCCCTCTTTCGAACAGAGCACAGGATGTTTAGAAGTCTGGGGCATGCCAAGGAGAGATCTGAAAGAGAATCTTTGATGGGAGCAGCATACCCAGGGGACCCTCCCTTCCCTTCCCTCCTAGTCTCCCTCCTTTTAATCCATGCTACCACTTCCCTCTGTACCAGATATCCTAATACCCCCATTTCTCTCCAACCCAAACCCCTTTCTTGAACCACATCTAAGAAGTATGCTGACATTTTCAAAAGGCCTTGTGCTAAGTGGTGGGGAAAACCAAAGAAAGTAATAGCAGAGAAGAAGTATTGTTAAACTGCATGTTTCTATCTCTAAAAATATGAATTTTACTGAGCCCCTAACGCCTTCCCCTAAAATAATTAATTACACTTCAGCTCTTAATAGATGTGAACAACATCTGAGCCCTTTGCCTGGCCTGTAGGTGCCATCTTATTTCCTCAGCACCTGGGATCTGGTTTATTTGTTACCCACTTCCTTTTAAAATGCAAACTTTTTTTGTTCAGATATGGTCCTCACAATGAATTCTCATTTCCAGTCTGAAGAATAGTGATCGTTTTTAAATATGTCCACAAATTCTCCTCCATTTAAAAGGTGGAGATTACTTTTCTTCCCCTTGAGTGTGAGCTGTGCTTGACAACTGACTTCTAATTAACAGGAAGTCGAGAAGGTGATGGTGTAGGACTTTGGAGGTTAGGTCATAAAAGGCATTGTGACTTCCATTTTGTTCTCCTTTGGATTACTACTCCTGGAAGAAGCCAACTGCCATTGTCATGAGGATGTTGAATCCTATGGAGAGGCCCACATGGAAAGGAAATGGAGGCTTCCTGCCAACAGTCATGTGAGTGAGCCATCTCGGGAATCGATCTTCCAGCCCCAATCAAGTCTTCAGATGAACACAGCCCCAGTTGGCATCCTGACCGGAAACTCTTGAGAGATTCTGAGCCAGAACAACCCAGCTAAGCCGCTCTTGAATTCTTGACCCACAAAAACTGTGAGATAATAAACGTTCATTGTTTTAGACCACTAAATTTTGGGAGTAACTTGTTATGTAGCAACAAATGATTGGTGTAGCGGTATTTGGGGCAATGGTTGTTATATGCTAGTATTCACGTCTTTATTTCCAGTTCATTCTCATGTTTAGGAACTTATTAGCTGGGTAAGTTATTTAAATTAAGCTTCAATTTCTTCCTCTCTAAGATGGAGATAATAATAGAATCTACCTCAGTTAGTTGTTTTGGGTAGCTGGTTCCTATTAGGGCATGCAATAAATGGATGACTGCTAGTATTTTTAATATAGTCTCAACTAATGTAATTCTTGGTTCCTTTTCCTTTATCACAATCCATTCTTTTCTCTTATTGACACAACTTTTCACTTTCTTGAGAAATCTGGTCAAGAAATTTCCTCACAATAGTGCTCACTGGGAGAGATGAAACTAAAGGTTCGGGGGCATGTCCTCCCTCTTGCAAAAACAGAACAACCGAAAAACAACTTTCTGTAGCACTGTGGGCTTGGGTCTCTTTTTGCTCTTATCATATGGTACTATGATAGGTTACTTATGGATCTTTCCAATCAACAATAAGCTTTATGAGGAAAGGGAGGAGCCTACTGTCTTTGTTTCCATAGTACCTAACATCAAATAAATGGATGGATAAATTATATAGCTTCTTGTGCTATATTTGCACGTATCTTGTTCCTGGCATTTAATGTCATTAAAATGATTAACTCTTGTCTCAGCCAAAGAGAGTACATATTAAAAAACAAAAGCAAATTGGAGAGTCTGTTATTCATTTTTCTCTCTACCTTTCCAGCCCAAGAAACCTCTGATATCACTGCTGATTTATTGTGGGTTGATAATTGCTCTCGCTTCCATACCTTTTTCACATGTAGGGGAATGTCAAGGAATGTTGCTGAGAGAACCTCTTCACAATAGCTGAAATATAGTTGATTATTCGAGGCATTTAAATTTAAAACTGTGGCTCAGATTATTTATTGCAATATAAATTCTCATACAGGGACATTAAACATTTTTTTTTTCTCTAGTGTTGGAAGGCAGCATAGAACAGGGAAAGTGAATGGGGTTGTTTCTGACCTAGGTCCAAATGCAAATTCCAGAATTTACAAGCTATCTAGCTGCCCAGCTGTGCCTCCAGCTATTTCATCCCCAAGTCTATTTGTTCCATTTGATACGGATGACAATGAAGGACATCAGAGAGTACTTCCTACTCAGCCCCACCTCCACCCAGACCCCCAGGAATTTTCACATATCATATTGCCTCTCTTTGGTGTCTTCTTATCCATTAAACATTTAATAGTTTATCATATGCCAAACAATGCCGAGCACAGGGGCTATACCACCAAGGGGTCTCTGAGGACTGACAAGTTGGGGTCTACATGTGGTGAATGGGTACCAGTTCACTCTCCAACATTACGAATATTAAGGGTTAAATTTCTCTTAGCACAAATTCTGGGTCAGAGTCAGCCCCTGGTGATTGTATCATTCCAGTTGGTAGGTTTGGATGCTGTAGAGCAGTCCTGTGTGGTGTTTACTTTCAGTTTGCTTTGCTAAGGGAAATCTGGGACTTGTTATTCTGTTGTTAAAACATTAATTAGTTGTACTTGAGACAGTAAACATCATGTAAGCCAAAATTAGTAATTTTAATATGTTTTCTGTTGAAGCCAAGTGGGAGAGAGAGCCAGATCTGATGGGATGTGAGCCTAATGCTCCAGAACCAAAGCAAAGGGATGCTCAGCGGAATTAACCAGGGAGGAGGGACTGTCCCCATGGTAAACACACAGACCTTTTAGGAGAATCCTGGAAACTGGAAAAAGACAACTTGTTCATGCAGCTCAGTATTTTTCCTACAGAATTCATCTGTTCATTCCATCCATCGATCCATCCATCCCTCCATCCCTCCTTACATCCCTCCTTACCTCCATCCATCCCTTTATCCATGTCTTTACTCAGTCCATCCATCCATCCATCCATCCACCCGCCCATAAGTGCCTGCTGTATATCAGAGGTAAACAGAAGCAATTCTCATTCTCAAGGAATTTGTGGTCTAATAAAGATAGATAATTAACAGTTGTGACACAGTATTATATATTTTAAAAAATATTAACATCCAGTGTTAGTAAAGGGAGATGAATATTCTTAAACACTAATGCTGGGAATATTAATTGATGCAGTTGTTTTGGAGAGTAATTTGGTAATACATACAAATGCTCTAATTTGTATTTCCATTTGTCAAGCAATTTCACTTGTAGGACTCTATCTGGAGCATATAATAGTGGAAATATAAATAGATGTATAAGAATGTCCAGTATTGTTTGAATGACAGCCAAAAAAAGAACAAATGAAATGGCCAGCAATGTTTGGACATACAAGGGAATACAGAACAGTCTTGAAACAATGTATTTTGGAAGAGAGTTATATGTGACCTGTGGAATGTTAATTCTGTATTGTTAAAAGAGTAGGTCGTAAAACAATAAGAATAGTATTCCAACTTTCTATACTAATTATATGTATAAAAACAATGTTGGCAGTAGCTATCTGCATTATTTTAATCTTCAAATTTTAGTTCTTTGTGAATTTTCAAATTTTTTGCAATGAAAATGAATTACTTTTGTAGTTATGAAAAACATAACCGTAGACCTAATAAAAGTGGAATTTGGCTAAGGGCCTTGGATATGTGCTTTGGGGCACTGAGATAAGCACTCGGGAGTGGAACTCAGCTGAAACAAAGTGTTCTCATCCTCATGTGTGCATGTGTCCATTAATTCATTGAACAGATACCTGTGTTTACGGGTAGTGAGTCAGGAAATAAGATTAGAGAGGTAGACAGGAGCTATATTATACAGAGCTGTGCAGGCCATGTTAGGACTTTGGATTTTATTCTAAATGGGATGGAATTCTTCAAGGATTTTAAACTGAGCGGTGGGATGATCTGATTACTTTGGCTGCTCTGAGCCACCACAGTCAGAGGTAGCTGTGGTGAGAGGGCTGCCTGCTGGAGTGTTTGGAGAGCTGGATTCCTTAGCATTGCCACACATCTGTCCGCTTAAGCTGTGGCTTAGTATAGTCAGGAAGGTGGCTGTGAGGCCCTGTGTGCCAGACAGCTTCCGCTGGCAGCTCCAGATACCCTTCGCCATCCTGCTCTGAGCCCTGGGAGGCTGACTCGTGTGAACCAGTTAACAGGCTCCCTCAGCCTCCAGTTTCTGAGTGATTTCAGCCAGTAGAGAGGCCAGTGAGAATGGCTGAAGGGACAGAAGTGATATTGGGGATAAGTTTCCCCCAACTTCCTCCCTGTTAAGGTCGCCTCTGGCTCCTGAGTCCCTCAGCCACGTGTTTCAGCCCCTGTCAAGGAAACTCTCTACATTACTCTCTCCTACCGGGGTTGGTAAATGTACCTTCCCTTCACCCTGTCAGGCCTGGGGCAGTGACAGTTCCTATGGTTATGAGTCCTGGGGTATTGTACTATCTCCTGAGGTTCAAGTTTGACATCTATTTCTAGCAGGAACCCTGTCTGATAATCCACTTTCTTCCTGGTGGAATCTGGGATATTCCCCCAAACAGGAGATCAGGGGCTGTTCCACAGGAGCCCATGGCCCAGAGTGGCCTTACTGAGGGCTTCGGTTCATGGGGCTTTCCAGAATAGGCCTCAGGAGCCATGGTTCCAGGTGAGGTTTGGGGAACCTGATATATTTGAGGGCACGTCTAGATAATCGAGGAAATTGGACCACAAATGGGATGTTTGGTTATACTAAAGATTTAGTGTCAAATTTTTAGCTGTGGTAATAGTTGTGTAGTTATGTTAAAAAAAAAAAAAAAACAAGAGTCCTTATCTTTTAGAAATATGTACTAAAGTATGAATGAAATACGATGTTTAATGTTGATTTCAAACTTATCCATGGGAAAGTTGATAGTGGCTGGAAGTTTAACCATAAATTAATGATTATTGAAATTGGATGATTGTTACATGGGAATTCGATTCATTATAATGTTCTCTCTTTAAGTTTGAAATTTGTATAATAAGAAGTTTGAAGTTCATACATCCATAAGAGTTAGGTTGAAGATGAGCCCCCAGTAAATCTCTCTTAAGTCCTTCTACTTCTTGAGAAGCGAACTAATACGTAAACCTTCCTCTCTTTGCGATGCTCACTCTTCAGCCAGTCACATGTTGAGCTTTCTTTCAGAGGCTGTTTTGGGGTCATCTGTCATCAGAGAGTGGCAAAGTGTTGTGCTGAAACAATAGCAGAGGATGGTTTAAACTGTACTTTCTAAGATAATTTCTTCTATGGCAGTAAGCTCACTGGATGGCAGAGTTTGCTTTTAGGTTGGGTTAGAGGCTTTTAAAAACACTCCACTAGAGTCCCACCAAACAATGTCTTTCAAAGAAGGCAAAGAGTGGAGTGGAAGAAAGGGCTCTTGTCTGAGAAATGTGAATGACCCCAGTGTTATCTCAGCTTTTTCACTAACAAGCTGTGTGGCTTCGGACATGTCATTTAGCTTCTCTTCCATTTAGCCTCATTTTCCATATGTAAGGAACAAGAGGATTGGACTAATTTCTCTGGTCCCTTCCAGGTCCCAAAATGTTATTTTTAATGATAACTTTCTGACTAACTATATTGATATTCACTAGAGAAAATCAGTAGCATGTGAAAAAGGCAAAAACAGAAATAAAAATCACCTTAGTTCTACCTCCCAGAACATGACTCAGTGTTTTTCAATGCCTATACATGTTATTATTCTTAAGGATCAAATATATGTAACATATTTTGTTGAACAACTGATCTGTAGATTGTGTTGACCATTGGAGAAATATAAAGATGAATAAACATGGTCTCTGCCCTCTAAGAGTTGGTAAGTTAATGGCAAACACTGTTCCCTACATCTTTACATGTCAGGTACTTCGCTTGAGCAAGAAGCCCTTCCATCTGACATAAATCTGCTGAATTTTAATGCCATTGATGATGTAATTTTGATTATATTTAAAGATTTTTTTCCCCTTAATGTTATTTCTTCTGATTATGTATAGCAGGAGAGCTCTTACAGGCAGATTAATGAGGAAAGGACAGACTTTTTCTATTACATTCGGTTTCTTTGACGACATACCCAGGCATATCAGAACTGTTGGGGAGAAGCAGCTTGTCTGCCTTGACTGTCACCTGCTCCTCCTCAGGCCACACTGCCACCTCTGATGAAGGCATAACTAGCAATGCGGCAGCCACAGAGTGGGGTGGCTGGCAGAGCCCAAGAAGACTTTAGGAGTCAGAGATCCTCTGGAAGCCAACCTTTCTTCCCTGGGACAGTTTACCTTGCAACAGGATACAGCCAGAAATCTTAGAAATCTAGCCCGATGTGATAAAAGGGATGAGAAAGTAGGGAGTGGGGATAGGAGTTTTGAAAGAACTCAACTTATTTGGATAAGATGTGTTAATAAAGGCCACTTAACTTCCATCTAGCATGCCAGAGATGTTATATTTATTCATTAATTTTTTGTGTATTTTCCACTCTAGCTCTAAAGTGGAGATTTGTGACCCCAGCCTGGCAGAATGCCCTGCTTACACAGTACCTTCCCTGTAACCTTACCCTAGTTTTAGGAGAATCTGGGTCTGTAACTGAAGCAATTAATGCAGTTTTCTTGCATCGTACCCACCTTCCCTGAATGTAACATTCCCATACCCCCTTGATCAGTTCAAAGTGTAAACAGTGTGTTTTATCCACCACAAACTTTGGGTGTGATTTTTTTTTTAATTTAGCTTAGGTAAATGTCCATTGCCATTCTATTATTTGAAAAAGATCCTTAGCCCAACCTTGCAAATGGAACTTGCCTTCCAAGATGCAAGAAAGGGACATGAAAGAAGAAATAAATATTATTAATGGCTCGTGTTTGGATTTCCTAGTTCTCAAGGACTTAAGGCCCGACCATAACTTGTTTGAGTGTTATCCAGAAAGGCAGTTAGAGAAAGGCAACAACAACAACATCCAAGGCTGAAAATCAGTTTTAGATCGTACATGGAGAAGGAAATTCAAATCTTGTGACAGAAATGGACCTTGGAAAATCTGTGCTCCTCTCAGTGGCACAGACAACATGCAGCATAGGAACTTTGGTGTTATTCAGCTTGGAAGAGAAGATTCAGGAACAACATATTAACTGTCTACAGATATTTGAGGGGTTGCCCTGTGGAGAAAGGATTACATTTTTTCTGTGTGTGAGGCAAAGGGGTTGAAGTGATACATCATTGTGTGAAACCTGTGGAGGGACGGATTTCTCTTTTTTATGGAGACGTTTCTAGGGAGCTTTACAAAGATGGAATGAGGTCTTTGCAGAGAGAGGTAGAAAGTTTCTGGTCACTAAGCCGAGGCTGGGAGATTGCTTGGCCTCTCTGTAATTCCACTCTCCCTCTTACTTGCTGTACTCAAACCACATTACTTTTTTTCAGTTCTCCAAAGGAACTAAGTTCTTTTCTGCTCTTCCTGGAATGCCCCAGCTCCCCAAGCCCTACCCCTTCAGCCTGCTAAACCAAATCTTGCTCTTCCCTTAGGTCTCAGCTTGTCACATCCTCAGTAGGTCTTTCCTGACACCCTTATCTATAGAAGGTCTTACTATCAAAACTATACCATAAGACCTTGTATTTTTCCTTTACAGCATTTACTAAATGTGTACATGTATGTTATATATATCTCACACATGTTTGTATAAAACAACACAAATATAATTTGTGTGACCATTTGTTTAACAGATGTTTCACCACTTGAAGGTAAGTTTTGCAAGAAGTATCATGTCTGTTTTGTTCATTATTCTGTTGTGTATAGTGCTTAGAACATAGTACGTGCTCAAAAAAATGTGTTAAATGGATAAATGAATTAATGAGATTAAGCACCACAGTGTCTCGATTAGTATTACTCTTAAGAGTGGGCCATGAACCACCTAGAGATGGTTTTAGATGGGGCCTGGATCAGCACTAAATAATGCATTACCTGGTGTGAAAGTAATTTCTTTTCAATCTACTTTTAGTCCTTCTGATTTTGTCAAAGAGAAAAGTTTGATTTGGTGACAGTTTTTAGTCAGCATTCTAACACTTGCTGACCTCTTTTGTCAATGCAGAGAGAGATCAGGCCTCAGCAAGCAACACTGTCTAGCTGGAATTTAATAACATGTTTTGTTTTTATTGTATTCATTCCTTGGTTGCCTTTTATTTTCCTTAATGGAAGTGATCCAAAGTTTTCTTTGAAACTAAAACTATGTAAGTAAAATTGTGGTTTATTTAATGAAAAATATTAAGGAAATAATAGTACAGTTATGATATGATGGTAGTTCTTGAATAAAATTTTAGTTCTTGAAGGGCTAAAATTTTGGAACCACCTGGACAGTCACTGGTTCCCAAGAGTCCATCCTAAACTAGCACAGGTCCATGCCAAAGTAAATAGAACAAAGAGAGTTTCATAAAGCTAAATTTATTCATTGTTGTTTTGATAGCATGTCCATTTAATATTAAAGTATCTTTTTTCCAAAATAGATAGTGACTTAAAAAAATTCCTCAACTTGGTAAAGTATTGGCAGACCCATATCGTTCCTTCCCTTTTAATTATGAAGCAGTGGTAGTGTCGGAGAGGCAGTTTCGCCTGCATTAAATCCAAAAGTCTGGGCCCATTGTGATCCCTTTGTGGTCCCTTCCATTGTAAAAAGTGAATTTAATGGTTGTAGGTAAAATCTTGTTTGTCCTCTGTGTGAACAGCTGTGGAGGCAGAAAATCTCACTGTATGTGTGTGTGTGTGTGTGTGTGTGTGTGTGCACGTGCGCATGTGTATATGCGCACTTGTGTACACTGGTCCCCAACGTAAATGCAGATGTCTTATACCACCCTTTCTGTTAAAAGGATTTGTGTGCTTTTCATTTATTTCAGATAGGGATTCCAAGTACCATATTTATAATGAAAGAGGATGTGTAGATAATGTGTAGAAATGACCAGTAGTGTAATAGGAGAGAGAGAGGATTGGGGGAAGGGTGGAAAGAGGGTGATGTTCTTGTAGCAACTTCTTGCCTTGGAGAGAGGAAAGGAGTGGGAGGGATCTGAGGGCAGTGGCTCCTAGATGGCAGGATGGATGTACTGAGGGCAGCAGTCTCCCGATTTCCTAAGGTGAGTTGTCAGGGGCCGGACAAGGAGGAAAGCCAGGCTTGGGAGGACAGAGCCAGGCTGGTCATCTGTAAAAGGATTCAAAAGTCAAGTGCTACAGAGCACCAGGAGGCCTCTATCAGCCAGAGAGCAACCTGAAAAGAAGTTAGCCCTTTGCAGCATTGTTGTAACTGTTGCCTTTTCCTGCCTTTTGTGTCTATGCTGAACGCGTTTCGCTTATAGAACTCAAATTTTGAGACTAAGACACTTATGCCCCTATTTGAATTCAGCAGAAATATTAAGACAGGAGAGATTACGGCCTTACTGATTGTATCAGTTTTGGCAATGAACTGATTGAAAACATCTAAAGAACTAGTCCCTTACAGTGACTTTAACTGGATGTAACCGGTGGTCAGTGTTTTGACCTTGCATCTGGAGCTGCTGCCCTTGGTGATCTTGTTACCTCTCTGCTGTTAATCAGTCTGCATCAGACTGAGTGGTCCTTCTAAGTGTTTGCCAGCAGATGGTGACAGTGCTGTCTGTGCAGTTTAAGTTTCCTTTTATTTGTTCTTTATAAAATACAGACTACCTGTTCATTATAGGACAAGTCAGAAAACACATTGGGGATGAGTGGGTGGAAGTAACTTAATCCCACCATCCATAGATAATCAGCGCTAAGTTCTGGCATGTTACAGCCTTTGTTGCAAACTGACCTGAGCCAGTTCAGTAGTTCACAATTAATGAGGTCATTTTTGGTGGATATCAGTAGCCTCCAATGATTGTAGACCCTGTAGACCCTTGGAGGTGAGGACCATGGGTCTCCACCACTGCAACTTCCCTAAGAGGTGGAGGATAAAGGAAAAGCAGTTCTCTGAACAAATTCAGCACCAGGGACAAAGCTGCATCAAGCAGGCACATAGCTCATGCTGGGAAATGCTAATGTGGCCTCAGCCCCTGGCCTTCTAGGCACTCTCAGACAAGCACCTTGCATGAAAGACCATGGTGCATATGGTAGCAGCATCGTGCCTATAGTATTCAGCTAACCTCATGGACTGGCTCAGGCCACAGAACCCACCGAAACACTGGGTTGGAGGGACTTAGGCTTCTGTGCTCACTTAATTCTCATCCCTGGTTATGAGAAAGCAGAATTACCAGTTTAGCATTTCAGGCTGATCCATATATTTTGAACATCTGTCTTTTTACCAGTAAAAATCATTTCTAATATACATTCTGCTTATTAACAAACCCTCTGATATTGATCAAAGGTAAAAGTTGTTGAAACCTTATAATAACCACCTGTTGGAGTACCAACTTTTGATTAAAGTCTTTCAAATGCTAAATAATTGCTTTTAGGGTATAAATTAAAAGTCATACATCTGTATATCACATTGTTAGTGTTGGCGTATTTTGAAGAGAATTTGAGACACTTTTTCAATATATGTATAGAGTGTGTGTATGTGTATAAACTGCTTAACACTTTTCAATTTATATTTGTGTGTATGTGTTACTTTTAAAAAGTTGGATTACATACTATGCATGGTTTTATAACCTGCCTTTGTTATTAATAACATGTTATGAATATATTTCCAAATCAATATACTTCTGTATTATCAGTTTTAATGACTGCATAGTATTCCATTTTATAACATAATTTACTCACAGGTCACTATTAATGGACATTTATGACTTTTACAACTTTTTGTTATATCATCACTGTAAAGATGATCTTTGTACATGTTTCTTTGTGTGGTTGTTTATTTTATTAGGATGCATCCCTAGAAATGGAATTGCTGAATCATAGGGTGTGCACATTAAAAATGTTTTTAAAAATTTTCAAATTACTCTTTGAAAGAATGTAGCAATCTATACTCCCACCAGCATCTGCTTTCTTAAACACTCTCCCACAGTGGAAGGACTACTAAAAAAAAAAAAGCTTGCCCATCTGATAGGTAAAAAATGGTCGCTCATGTTAATCTTATTAGTGAGATTGGACTTTTTAAAAAATGTTTGCTATTTGCATTTCTCCTTTCATTATTGTTTCGTGAAAATTAACCCTACATACATCTACTCTCCCTATCAGTTGCTAGATGCCTTAAAATTATTTATTCGTTAGATTGAGAAACCTAGAGTCAAAGCATTTTATTTATTTATCTTTATTTTTTTTAAGTTTATTGGGGTAATATTGGTTAATATTGGTTAACAAGACGATTATATAATTTTCAGGTGTACATTATAATTTGACATATATATGTTCTATTGTGTGATTACCACCCAGAGTCCAGTTTCCTTCAGCTACCATATATGTGATCCCCTTTACCCACTTCACTTCCCTCATACCCCTCTATATTTGACTCCCTTTACGCAATCTACCTCCCTCTTCCTCCCCCACCCCCTATCCTCTGGTGACTACTAGTCCATTGTTCATGTCCCTGAGTCTCTGTATGTCCTCTTCATTTGTTGCTTTTAGGTTTATATACCACATATAAGTGATAGCGTGTGATTTTCAACTTTTTCAGTCTGGCTTATTTTCCTTAGCATGATTATCTCGAAGTCCATCCAGGTTGTCTCAAATGGCAGTATTTCATCTCTTCTTACGGCTGAGTAATATTCCATTGTATATATGTGCCACAGCTTCCTTAGCCAATCATCTATTGTCGGACACTTCAGTTGCTTACATGTCCTGTCCACTGTGAATAATCCTGCTATGAACATTGGTGTGCAAATATCTTTCAGATATGGGTTTTCAAGTCTTTGAGGTAAATACCCAGTAGATGGATTTGCTGGATCATATGGTAGGTCAATTCTTAGTTTTTTGAGGAACTTCTGTACTGTTTTCCATAGTGGCCATACCAATTTACAGTCCCACCGGCAGTGTACAATGGTTCCTTTTTCTCCGTATCCTCTCCAACATTTGTTATTACTTGTTCTGTTGATTATAGCTATTCTAACAGATGTGAGATGGTATCTCATTGTAGTTTTGATTTCCATTTGCCTAATAGCTAGCCACATTGAACATCGTTTCATATATTTGTTGGCCATTTGTATGCAAAGCATTTTAAATTATCATATTTTTCTTATTGAAACCCCTTTCCAAAAGTGAGACAGTGTTTCACCCGTGCCATTTTCAGTTCTCTCCCGAGGTTCAGTTGAGCATTATTTTAGACCCTCCTGTAGGAAGGCATAAAGATACCTTTTAGCTGCCAGACTGTTCAGAGAGGATGGTGAGATGGTTAGGTTGTCAGCATTTAAACCTGTCAAAGTAATACTCATACAACACAAGACAAAATGAGAACTTAGAGTTCTTGAATTAATTTGATGGAAGTAGACAGCCAAAGAGACCGTTTAACCACAAGAAGGATACTTTTTCAGCCAGAATTACCTAGCTTTCTTATCTACAGATGATTAACTAAAAAATTGCTGTATCTTCAGTTTATTTGCTGATGTGTTTTGAAGAAGTGGTATAAGGAAATGTTTCCATCTCCTTCACCTCATCAGTGTTTTAGAATTAAATGTATGGATCGTGCACCAAAATTAGAAATTCTGAAAAAGATGTTTTCAAGTTGTTTAGACATATGAAAAGAAGACTAACTTCCAAATGTAGGCAACCCTCTACCCCTGACCAGCAAGAACCTTCTCCTTCCTGCTACTTCCATCTGTTTCCTAATGCTCAAAATTGCTTTAAAAAAAAAAAGTTGGGCCCTCTAAATAAAGGATTTCCCTTTAGAGCTAAGGCCTAAAATTAAAATAAACCAAAAGGTAAGAATGACTGTAAGTTCACACTGAAGTATAAATGATTTATTTTAGATCTTTCTGAGATAAGGATTAGGCTCTAAAAAGGGAATAAGGGTAAGTGAGGTCCACCAGGAAGAAAGAACCAGAAAGGAGAGCCTCGGGTTTAGAGCGCCCCAGTTTGGTCTAAACTGTCCTTTGATGAGAGGTTTACTTTTCAGAGGACTTTTCCATGGTGTCACTGGTATTTGTGACGGAACAATTTATGAGTAATTTTCTGTTGCTTTGAGGAATTTTCTCTCTCCTCCTGCTTCTCTCTCTGGCCATACTAACAAAGGTTATAGTAGGTATTTAGTGACATTTTGGTTCTTAATTCTTTAATAGATGCTTTCCTTTAAAAGAATGTATGTCTGCTCAGTAGATGCTTCCTACTGGAAAAAAAAAATTGGTACTTTCCACGCTTGAAAATCCCTGGTCTGCTTTTCTCTGCAGTGTTCTTGCCTCTCTGAACAATGTGCTCTGGTTCTCGGTTCTCGTACTTCCACTGTTTACTCACACTTCACCATTTACTGAGTTCCCTCCACTACGGTTCTCAGATCCTCCAAGCTAAAATCCCACATTTCTATTTCTTCTTTTTCAAAGTCTACCTTAAATTCCATCTTCTGGACTCATCTGCTGCCTGTATTCAACTAATTCCAAACTGTTTCTGAACACACTTTCTCTAAAATCTCTGTGCTTTTGTTTCCATAACTGTCCAGTTAGTAAACTTAAAAAAAAAACTTTTTAAAATATAAAAATATATTGTCATTGTAAAAAATATAAATATTGAGTAAATGATAAAGCGAAATCCCCTCTCTCTGCTTCCACCCCTCCAATATGCCTCATATAGTTTGTTGCATATCTTTTCAGACTTTGTCTATTCATATACATTTTTATGTGTAAAAATATACTAAATTCTTTCTACAAAAATAAGATTACACTGTGCTATAACTTGCCTTTTAAAACTTAATATACTATATATTAATTTAGTTTCATTCTTTTTCATGGCCATATTCCGGTATATGCTACATCATCATTTATATAAACAATCTCTATTGATGGATATTTAAGTTATTTTCAGTGTCATCTTATTATATAGTGATGCAATAATATCTTTTTATGTAGTCCTTTGTGTATGTTTGCTGGCATTCCTCTTAGTAGAAGAATATCTGAATCAAAGGATAGGCACATTTCAAATCTGATAAATATTCCCGGATTGTCCTCTAAAGAGTCTGTATTTATACTAATTTAGACTCCTGTTTGCAAACCGTCATTCAGTCTTCGAGTTTCACCTTAAGGGTCACCTCCTTAGGGAAGCCTGACTTGTCCCCTTTACCTCTAGGCAGCAGGGGGTGTCCCTCCTTTCTTCTCAAGTATCCCACCCAAGTACTGCTACATTCCCAAATCTTGGCACACATTCCATTATTTAAATGTGTTACATAATCTCTGTTTACTATACCACTGTTTGTATTTTTTCTTTGAAATTTTTTTCTCATTTTAAAAGTAACCCATGTTCACTGTATAAAATTCCAATATTATAGAAAGACCTTATGTTAAGAAAATATAAAAGGTCTTTCTCTATTTTGGATAGGCTTCCTCTGTGCTACTTGCACGAGTTACATAAGCACCTGTAATGGATACCAGTTTGACCTCTGGGTTTTGTTTTTCTTTCGCTTAACCTCCTTTAAGAGGAATGGCTTTGCACGGACTCTCCCACAGCACCAGACCCTCAACAGAAACGCTAATGCTGATGAAATCCACTCGCTCCTAGATGATTTGGTTTCATAGCCATTAGGACCTATTTAGTTCCTCTAACAAAACAAATGCAGGAGCCTGAGAAGTAATTATTAGCTGAGGGAGATTGGCTTACCAATGTGATTTGTTGCTATGTGTGTTTATTATCCACTGGCTCTGTGCTCATGAAGTCAATACTCCCTGCATTCTGCTGAGCCAGGCAATCTGGTAAAATAAGGAGTGAAGCCAAGTGCTGTTCAAGTTCCAGAATCTAACAGCAGCAACAAGAATAGCTGCCACATATTGAGTGCCTGCCACATACTGGATATTTTACATGTCATTTACTCCTCATAGAAACCCTGTGAGGAAAGTATTGTTTTTCTCCAGGTTCCAGATGATATTCAGCCTCAGGGAGGTAAACTTTCTAGGGTCACACAACTGTAATAGTATCTGACTTTGAATCTCAGTCATTTTGCTTATAAATCATCTTTACTCCATGTTTTGATCTTCTTTCTTTGTTCCCTTGCCGCGCAAATGCCCTTTGGCTATGGAACAGGAAAAGTAGAACCATCTGATATAAAAGCTTGGAGTTCCTTCTCATGTTCATTGAAACCACTATTTGAATCCTTGATAAAATGCTTCATCTTTAACTTTGTTTTATTCTCCTCTTCTAAAATTATAGAGCCCTGGAAGTGAAAGGGATCAGGTTCGCTAGTTCACATTCTTCTGGGGGAGGAGCAGGCCACCCATGACTGTATTACCCATTCTCACTTACCATTGCAGTAGACAACCTTCCAGAGTTTCCTATATGAATGAAAAATCTGGTGTTGCTTTGGATTTATAAAGATGCAAAGCTAGAGTTTAACAGAATTAAACATAATAGGGAAGTTACAAACTAGAACCAGAAACATAGAGGTAGGCTCATCCGTGAATTCTCTGAGGACACATAAATTGCAGGTTTCTTTTCGATTATATTCACCCCATCCCAAATGGTCAAATGTTTCTTTCACTTTTACTGATGTGTAGAAAAGGAAGTGTGTATCCATAATTGCTTATCCGATTTTTTTAAAGGAAAGTTTTTGCTTATTAGATGTTATGTTGTGTCAGGTTTCAGGGGGACCTAGTAGCACTCGGCCATCAGACATGTTAATACAGCCACGGTATGACTTACTATTATTCACATTAGATGTAGTAAGTAAATCTATGATTACACAGCATTTCAAGTTAGATTTTTGTTACCACATGATTTGCACACAGAAAAAAACTTTCGATTTTCAGAACTTTTGGGGGTTTCTGAATTACAGATAAAGGATTGTGGGCCTATAATTTTCTCCTTTTTTGCACTGGTAGAAGTTTAATTCATGGACCACCAACAGTATATTTGACAGTAGACCCTCCTGCCCCTTGTTAAAGGCAAAATAAACTTTATTTCCACCAAGCAGTCTGCCTCCCTGACATTTAGGGGCTGGTTGGCCCCATAGCTATTTGTGACTCCTTGGTAGCTTATGTCATTTCCAAGCTTGACAGTTCTCAGGGGTAGGGAATTCTCTCAGGGTGCTATCCCTGATCCCCATCCCAACTGGTCCCTTCAGCCACATTCCCATTTTTTCTGTCCTGAATGGACTGGGAGGACAGTCAGTTTCCATCATCATCTTTGTGAGCACTGGTCACACCTCACACTACTCAGCAGGCTGCTTTTCTGGATGTCACACACTCCCTAAGCCTTTGTTTCTTGGTTTAGGCCTCCTTCACCATGGAAACCGTGCTGGCTCGTCTCATTCCATTCCCAGGTGGTCTCTGAGACTTTGCCTACAGGGTGCCACACTGAGAAATGCAGTCTGGCTCACAGGTTTGCTTTTCAAGTTTTAATTGCTTATTTTGGCTTGAGGTACAGTCCCAAGGATTTTTCTGCCGAGGAACGAGTTTCACCATGCCTGTAGACCAGGCTGCTATCTCTTACCATGTTTATTGTGAGACACATGCAGTTCTTACACGCATAATGATGTCTCACGATTTCCAAAGTCATGCTGAGATTAGGTCAGGCCAGAGCCATAAGGTTCGACAAATCTTGTTCCTGCTCCTCCTTTGGTTCCTTCAGGCATCTTATGTTTTGTTTAGCTATTGCTTTTCCAGTTTGTGGAGTACATCAAGCAATGAGTATCTCCAGAAACTCTTTATACCATGAAGCTTGTGGCTGTTGTTGCTGGTGGCTGGTGTTTGACAGCTGGTACCATCGGCTTCTCCCAGCACCTGATTTGTCAGCATTCATGCCATGTGGCTTCTGCTTGGGCTGAGAGTCTTCAGTCAGCCCAGTGACTTTAAATTGCCAAGGAAACAATGTCTGCTTAGACCTCAGGATTTACAAACAAGCGTGAGGGTTTTTTCTAGAATTCTTGCTGACACAGTTTACTTGCATAACCTCCCAGATTTGTGGGATATGCAAATCTTTGAACTTTTCTGCAAAATTTACTTTCATGCTTGTGGGTCCTTTAATCAGGGGTTCAAAGAAGATTGGCTTTGGGGGATCCTTGAGCTTCTGGAAATTGTATGCACTATTTTGTGTGGATGTGTATGGGCATTTTTTTTGTGGGGAGTGGCTTGCACTGGGTTCTTGACATCATATTCTAAAGCATCATAGCCCCAGAAAAACTAATTAGTCTCTGAGAATTTGGAAAATGAGAATAATACTAGATCTTACTCCATTCATCTGAATGAAGATACAATGAGAAAATGCATATAAACTGCCTAGTATAGTACCCATAGCATTTCATAAATGTTAGCTATCATTATTTGTTTGAATCTGTGATCCTCAAAAGGTTAAAAGTATGTGACTGCCTTTTATCCCTTAGAATTAGGTAGCAGACATATAGTCATTAATAATTATCAACGATTTTACATCTCTTATGATGTACAAAGAATCTTCACAGTACTGCCTCACTCTCCCCTTTTACAGATGAGGAAGCTGAGGCTCAAGGAAGACCAAGAGCTCCCAGCTAATAAGACTACTCAGAAAAATGGCTCCTGCTCACAGTCTGGTGGCAAACAGATCATAAGACAAGCAATTCAATAACACGGTGTGATGAGTGCCTTAACCTTTGAGGTGTAAGATGTTAAGGAAGCTGGGAGGGTCAAGCAAGGCTTCCTGGAATAATGACATTTAGTCTGAGCCCTGACAAGTAAGTAGGACTAGGCCAGGCAAAGAGTGGGCTGCAAGGTGTTGCAGGTAGAGGCAGTAGTGTGTGCCAGTTCCTAGAGGCAGGGAGACCTCCAGGCAGGAGTCTCTTGGCAGGAGGGATGGAGACTAGCACGGACCTAAAGGGAAGGACAGTATCCAGGACCTCCCTAAAAAGGAGATGAATGAAGAAAAAGGAAAGGAATAGAGCAGAGAATTAAGTTTGGCTTTATAAACATACCTATAAACAATACAGACGTTTAAAATAATTTAGAGGAATATCAACAATGTGGGAATGTGTTAAGTGAGGAAGAATGTGTATAAAATTGCCCATATGCCATGATTTTAGCTGTGTAGAAATGAATCTACAAAGGGCAAAGACAGAAGTTCAGTGGAAGAAAGAAAATAACTCCTGTGCTAAGGCAATACATTTTTAAAATGAATTTTATTGGGTTATTTTGTAAGTTGGGTGTTGTTTGTTGCTCTCAGGACATTGCCTGGGCGGTCAGGGTTCCAGCGTTCCACTGGGCCTCCGGCCTCTATAGTTCCAAGTCATTCATTCATTTGTCCATTTCATGTTTGCCACATTCCAGGTACTGTGCTTGAGCAAGTATCAGTTGTGTCTGTGTGTGCATCCCTGACTGTGTCAGCTCTCAGAGTGCCCAGCTCCCCAGTCCCAGAGACTCCCTTCCTCCATGACTAGATAAAATCCCTTGCTTTCTCATTTGCCCTCAGAAACACCTATAATTAATACTCCCCTATTGTTTGTGTGAGGAAAAAGAAAAGGCATTGCCAGTTAGTGAACAAGGCCCCTTCCATGATCTAGAAGGCATGAAGCAGGGAATTAAGTAACCAGAGAGGTGACAACTGAAATAACTGGGTATCAGGCAGAAATGTCCATTTAACCTAGCTCATTACTGTTTAGAGTCCGGTGCTTTTGGAAAATTGCCTGGCTCTTTCTCAGTTTTCCACAGGGATCAAGGCTTGGTTTTGCTCTGAATGTGTTTTTCAGCAGTTAGTTGAAAACTTTCCCTTTCATGCAGGTGAATGAGAAAAAAAGCAGTATGCTGCTATTAGATTGGGCGTCAGTATATGACCTTTACTTGTTGGTATTCTTTACGTATGTTCTGTAAATTTCTAACGTTCTGTCCTTTCTGAAGACAGCATCAAGACACAGGGACAGTTGAAAATTGTGTTCAAAATATGATGTATGTTATGTGCTTTAAAGTACTCTAACACGTACACAATGTGTGAGAGGATATGAAATAAGAAGGGTGATGGATATATGGGGTTCTCTATACTATTCCCTTTACATTGTTTATGTTTGAAATTTGTCACAAAAAAAAATCGTAAATAACATTTAAAATACTGATAACAAAATATTTACCAGAAACAGATGTGCAAAGCCCTGCTTGACAGTACACCCTATGACACCTTTGGGGACAGCCAACCGCAAATGCCATGACCCTCCTGGATCCTAGAGTTCAGTGAAATGGGATTTGATGAGCCAGGGGAAGCAGAGGTGCTCAGAGGTGGCAGCCATCCATAGACATTGGGCTTCCCTCAGCTCCCAGTGTCATTTCAAGAGCTGCATACTTACCATGTCCCCAGAACAATTCATCCGTTGCTTTCCAAGATGATCTCTGACGGTGTTTCCTTAGAGCTTAGGAAACTGTCAGTTACTTTTCTCATTCGTTCATTCAGCAGATATTGACTGGGCACTTTTCTAGAAGCTGAGGATATAGCAGTGAGGTTTATGCTCAGGTTGAGGATACACTGCACTGTGGGGAGCCTGATGATTAACACATACACATATAAATAAGCATGAACATTCATTTCCGGTGGCTGTTGGTGAGCACCATCAAGAAACTCAGGACGATGTGAAGCTACTTTAGGTATGGTGACTAGAGAAGACCTCTCTGAGGAGGTGTTATTTAAGCTGAGTCACAAATGACAAGAAAGAGCCACCTGCTAGTATGTAAGGGAACCGCTTTCCAAACAGAAGGAGCTGTAGAGATGGGAGGACTTGGAAAAACAGTGTGAGCACCCCAGAGGTGAACTATAGGCTCTGCCTTTGGCAGCCTTCTTCCTTCTCTCTTCATTCTTTTTCAAATGTGTTTCTTCCCATAGATTCACTTATCTTTCTAGGTTCCGTTTTCTGGTCATTTGCCTGTGTGGGTCGTCTCAAAGCTGCTACAGATGTTCTACATTGACTTTTGCTTGGGATGCCAATTGCTGAAACAAGACCAGGCTTACAATAATAGGAAGATTTGTGTGGATTAGAGTTGTAACTCACTGCCAGCAGTATTTTCATTGCTTTGTAAAAGAATTGCAAGTCTAAATTCAGCTCTCAGCCCTATAAAACCCACATTCAAATCTCTTATTTTTCACAAGTGGAATCAGAGATGTTTAGTTTTAAAAGGAACCTCAGACATTATGAAGTAATGAGGTACTTTTTAGCCTGAATTTTAATTTTTAAAAAAAGATAATTTCTCATATTGAGGAGCAAATGGGAAGATGAGCTTTCTCATATGCTGCTGGTTAGAGTAAAAATTGGTACTGGCATCAAAAAATGTGGATGCCCTTTGACCAAGAAACCCATCTCTATGAGCTTATTCTAAGAAAATCATCAGGGATGTGTGCAGTTTTGTCTATAAAAATCTTCATCACGGTGTGTTAAATGGGAAATGATCTAAAAGTTGAGCAATGGAGAACTGGTTAAATGATTTATAGCACATCTCTGATAAAATACTATGTAGCCATTTAAAGTGATATTGTAGAAGAGTAAATTCAATAGCAGGGGAAGCTGTTTACTTATTACATTTATGTCAGGAATGCTTTTGGCTGCAACTAATAAAAGTAATTATTTGCAGTGGCTGAAGGAAGTAGGATTTACTTTTCTCTCATCATAAGTTGAAACGTAAGCAGCTGCTGGCTTTGGTTCAGGGATTCAGCAACATCAAGACCACATCTTGCCATATCTGTGAACGTCCTAATACTTGACTTCTCATGGTCACAAGAGGGCTACTGCAGCTTCCAGCAGCAAGTCCGCCTCCAGAGCAGAGAGGGAGTGGAGGTGGCAACTGCTGCTTATCTACCTTTTATCAGGAGAGCAGTTTTCTTGGAAACTCCTTAGCTAATGTCTTTTTACATCTTATTGGCTAAAACCTTAACACATAGACACCTCTGCTTGCAAGGGATGTTAGTAAAGTGAGTATTTAGCTTTTCAAAACTGTAGAGCATAGGCAGGCAGGGAGATGAAGGTTGGAAATGAGTATTGGGTCACCTACACTACACTATTGTAAGTGAAAAATATAATTGGCAGAATAACATTTACAACATGGTCCCATTAGAATGTATAAAATAAAATGGATAATTATATGAATTTAGAAAAATTGGAAAGAAATATTCCAAAATTTTCTTCTTGAATGATTCATTTTCTTGTTTTATGTTTTCTATAATACAGAGTTAAAATAACTCTTTTTAACTCTCTATCTACCTTAAAAGCCCTGATACTCTGGGTGATGGGATTACGTGTAAAGTGAAACTCAAAGAAGTAAGCGATGAGGAGTTTGCCCCAGGTGCCACATCCAATTAGAGGCAATGCTCGGCCAGGACCCCTTCCAGTTCCTACTGCCATGTGCAGAACATTTCATCCCTTCCAGCCTCCTTGTTATCTGTCTCATGGAGCTCTTCAGGGCTTAAACTAATTCCTCCCTTGCCTCACAAATTAGCCTTCTGTGGGTGAAAAGCAGTGTATTTGCAGTTGGGCTGGGTTTGAACCTGGCTTATCACTTAGCGAATTTTACTTCTCTCAGCCTCAGTTTGATCATCTAGAAAATGGGGATTATATTAATATCCATCTCCTAAAATGATTGAGTTTGAGACATTATAACATGCAAAGCAGCAGGTAAACCTGGTGCATACTAGGTGTTCAGTAACAGCATAAGGCTTTGCTAGCTCCCCTTTACTTATGAATTAAAGTCCTAGCCCTTCAGATCAAAACCCTAGAACATGGGGTCCCAGGCCTTTCATGATCCAGCCCCTCCCCATGTCTTCCACCTCACCCCCATCACTTTCCGCCTCATCCCCAGGCACCAGTCACATCACCAGGCTGCTTCTCACCTCCTGGCTTCTGCTTCACTGATTCTTTGCTCAGCTAAAGTTCCATTCATACTTTAATATTCAGTTCAGCAAAAACCAACATGCAAATGATTCAGTTTTTTTGAAGTACAAGAACACAAAACTGATCTGTGGTAATAGAAATCAGAAAATGAGAAAGCCAGAGGGTTTAACTGGAAATGGGCATGAGGGACTTTCTGGGGCAATGGAAACATTCTAGATCTTGTTTTTGATTAGTGGCTACACAAATGTGCGCAGTTGTTAAAACTTACCAAACTGGATATTTAACATCTGTGCATTTTTTTTGTACATTAAAATAATACCTTTAAAAAAAAAAAAAAGTGGGCATCATTCCCTCCAGGAAGCTTTCCTTGTTCTGCTCAGGCTGTATTTAAGCCTCCCTTGAGGGCCCCTAACCCCCTGCACACGTCTCTGCCATTGCAATCAGCACATAAATATCTCCTCTTTCTGTGTTTTATGCTGCATTGGTCTGTGAGCTCCTATGAAGACCCAGACTCCTGCTATCTGTTGTAAGTTTGGGAAAACAGCTTAACCTTAACCTCTCTGTACCTTAGTTTGCTCGATTATAAATGGGGAAGTAATAGTATCACCTAACATAGGTTTGTTGTGATGATAAAATGAGAATAGGTATGTAAAGGATCCAGCACATAGTAAGTACTCATTAACCTTTGTCCAACAACAGGGCAGAAAATTTACTCACACCACCCTCATATTTGCAAAGAAAGTGTAGCTTACTTTTCTATAGCTAACTCAGTCTTCATTTGAGCCCCTTTTTTCCCTCAAGCTGGATAGCAGAGGAAAACCAAGTTTTCATCTAATCCGATAACTTTGTCCCATTCAACAACTGAAATAGACTCTTTAGGTAACTTATTTTGTTTGGATGTCTCAGTCTTTCAGACCCTGTTCCCACTTCAGTTCCGCCTTGAGATGGCACCTGAGTATAGCAGGAGAGTGTGGTTTGCATGAGTGCCAAGTGACAGGAAAAATGGGATCTCAAAGCCAAGATGAGTCTTCTGGGTTCCTGTTTGTGCTGCATCTGGCGTGCTCACTGGGGAGTAGTGACTGAAATGCATCTGGTGCTGCCTGGCTTTTCAGGGTGTAATGTTGGCAACAACCAGTGGAGAGAGTGGGGCTGGACTTTCACCACTGGGCCTCCAAGCCCCTGCACAGTGCCGATCCATCAGCCCTCAAATGCGAAAGAGGAAAAAATAGGTAGTTATATTTGAATATTATTCCTATTTATTATCTTCATATACCCAGCATGTGGAAATGCGTCTTACCTTGAGTAATATACATCATCTTTCCCTTCTGGTGCAGTTTCTCTTCTCTTGCCTTGGAGAGGAACAGAAGGACAACATATCCTTATAGGCGCAATGCAGCATTTGGGAGGTAAGACACCTGGTACTCAAACAGTATGGGATTTTAAACTTTCAAAAGAAATAATAAAGTAGAAGAAAGCTGCTCAGAGTCTCTAAAATTAGGGAAGCCCTAGGACTTGTCAGTAAGCAACAACAATAAAATTGTTGTTACAACTAACATTTGTCAAGTGCCTTACAGGAATTTTTCCACAGAATGGCGCCTGGCTCGTTGTAAGCACTCAATGAACTGTTGCTGCTATCACAGCTATTACTACTGCCCCTCTGTGGTAGAAAAAGTTATGATTTTTAATTTTTGCATGTGAGGAAACTGAGGCTCAGATAAAGTGAGTTGCCCAAGAGCACCGTGTCATCAGCACTGGAGGCAGGCTGTGAATCTCAGTCCTCCTGTTCCGACTCCCAGGCTCCTTTAGCTTCTTTAGTCTCCTTGGATCCTCCTCCATACCCGACCCCCAGCCACTCCAGTTCATTAACAGAGTCTTCAGTTGTAACAGGATTTACACCTTTAAACCAGCCCAAAGAAAAATTCTTAAATTCTAAGACATTATCTTCTTAGGGCTTAAGCACAACTGAGCCACAAGGGGTCAGGCTAATTAGTTTTTGATTCTGTCCTGCGGGTAAATTTAGACAAGAAAAAGTACGAACATGTTTAAATAATTGTTTAACATCTCCAGATTCTAACATTAGATCACACACACACACACAGACCTGATAAATCATTTTTGTAGGTATCGATGAGAAGAAAATGCATGAGACTCATTTTCTTCAGGTTCAGTAAGAGCTTTTTACTTTGATTTAGTAGGTAGTGCACACTTTGAACCATTTCTAATTCCAGCAAACAAACAAACAAACAAACAAGCAAACTTAAAGAAACCCTACAGTCTCTTGGTAGTTGGCAGTTAGGTCATTTAGTGTTTATCATTACTCTGTAGAAAATGAAAGAGAAAACTTTTTGATCTGAATATGGAAAGCAAGGCCTTTGTCCCAATGTTCAGTAGAGAGAGAGCTGGCTCAGGAGCTGGCTCCTTGGGCAGGAGGAGAATTAATCATTTGGTACCTTCCACTATGACTCTACTGTGCTGCCTAGACCAATGAATTCCAAACAAGTGTGCAGATGAATAATTCATGCTGGCAGTAGCTTTGACTCCTCTGAGCAGAGAGCACCCAACCTTAGAAAGACACACCCAAGCCTCTGGCTGAGCTTCCATGAGGTTGAATCCTTGTTTGTTTTCACCCTATTGCACTGGTTGTTTCCTGTTCCCATTGCTAACCTATAGTTAGAAGTGCACCTGAAGGCTGCCTGGTGTGGGGCGTGGGTTGAGGTAAAGGCTCTCCAGCAATCCAGATTCTGGAGAAGCCTCCACAGAGTGTCTGTGAGGGGTCAGCTGAGCCTAGAACCTTGTATAGCATGGTTGCTTGTGATGCCTTGAAGCCGAGGCTTGAATGAATCATTTGACCTTCCTGAACCTCAGCTTCCTCAGCCTCCCAAACCAGACTGAGGGTCCTCACCCTGCCTGCCTCACAGGAGGAAGTGATAACATTTGGTGAATGTTTAGGTTTAAATCACATTAAAATGTAAGTTCTTTTCTAAAGGTGAAATCCTGTATGATTCCACTTTCCAGGAATCTAGAGTAATAAAATTCATAGAGACAGAAAAGAGAATGGTGGTTGCCCGGGGTTATGGGAGGCAAGAATGGGAATTAGTGTTTAAAGGGTATGGTTTCAGTTTGGGAAGATGAAAAAGTTCTGGAGATGGATAGTGGTCGTGGTTGTACAATATTTAATGTCATTGAACTGTACTTTTAAAAATGGTTAAAATAAATTTTATACCATATATATATTTACCACACTTAAAAAGAATTTAAGTTGTTTTAATATTCCCACACCTGGAAGTCATCACAAACCAACCCTGACTATCAGCCTCCCTGCTACTACCAGTCCTCAGAATGAGATGCCCACTTCCCTTCGGTCTTACATGGACCCCCCTCCTCTAAACGCACTGGCTGAGTAAACGTTGCTCGAGATTACCAAGTCTGTATTGAGCCCCCATTGGCACCAAGCTCTGTGCCAGGCACAGGACATGCAGATAAATGGGTGAGTGCCCATGTGGGAGGCACACCCACAAAGGGAGCATTTTGACACAGTGCAGGAAGGGCTGGGCTGCTGGGGGAGGGTGGGGAGGCTTCCTAGGGTCCTAAGGTTGTGCCAGATGCCAGAGTCGACCAGACTAGAATAGTAGAGGCGTGGTCACTGCCCACCCTTGCCTTAATGCTCCATTTGCTTTGGTGCTTCTTTGCTGTTTGCTGGTCCTATTCCTTCAGCTAGAGTGCACTCTTTCCCTTCTTTCCCCCTAAAAGCCTCCTAATCTTTAAATTGCCGGCTCAGATGCCTACTCCCTTCCCTTTCGGAAGCATTCCCTCAACCCACCCCAAATTAATCTCCCCTCCTCCCCAACTCCCACAGCCACCTCTTATGTCTCCTTTTAGCACATATTTCATTTTGTCAGGTAGTACAGCTGTTTATATTTCTTCCTCTCTTGTTGGATATATATTGGGATTTTTATAGTTCCAAGTAAGAGAAACCAGCTGGAACCAGCCTTAGCATAAAAGTCATTTATCAGAATTTGGGGTGTCTTCCCAAACCAAGACAGTTCTTGGCTCTCTCTCTGTTCCTGCTGCCCTCTTCTCTGCCTGATTCCTAATCCACATGGCTGGGGCAGATGGCACCCCCAGGGCTCCCAGGGGTAATTTCTATCCTGCTTAGATTAGTGATCACTTCTTGACCAATTAGCTGTGGCTTGGGGAGCAGGATCACATGTACGTATGGGCGAGCCAAAGCCCATGTATGTTAGGGAAGGGGAGTCAGTGTGAAGGGTCAGTGTGAGCTGAACTCTGTAGCGGTTGACCTCCACAGACCACTCAGTCTTTCCACTTCCCCCCTGGGACTCACTCTGCTCCCGACCCCACCTCCTCTTAGTTTTCTACCTACCTCTCTGGACATTTTCTCCTTTTCTTTTTTATGTATGTACTTCTTTTATCTATCCCTGATATTAGTGTTCTCTATGATGTTATTTATGCATTTTCCCATTTTGTTCATTTTCTTTAAGTGATCTCAGTAAGTCCCATGACTTCAACTGCTGTCCGTTTGCATTCAAATTAGTTCCTGCTCAGATCTGAGTGCCTGGCCTATATATTCTTTTGTCTAGTGGTCACCTCCATGAGATGTCTCACAGTACACAAAACTGCATGTACCATCTCTGCCTGTCATCCTTCCATGACACCCCCATTCACCTGATGCCCCCACCCCTATATCCTTTATCTGATAAATGGTATCTCCAACCACCCCCTGTCAAATCTGGGAGTCACCTGAATGCTTTCCTATGCTATACTGCATAAATTCATCCTGACACTAAACCCTTTCCCTTTTACCTCCTAAATACTTCTCACATCTGTCCACAGCCATGGTCATCATTCAGGCCTGCATCTTTTCTTACTATCTTATAACTGGCCTCCTTGTGCCACCTTACAGTTTGCTTCCTCAGAGTGCAGCCCATGTGATCTATCTAAATAAAAAATCTGGTTATGTCAGTCCCTTGCTTAAAATCCTCACTGCCATTGGAATAAGTCATATTTCAATGTGTGATACACAGAACTCCCCCTTACCTACCTACCTATCTATGCACCTACATCTCTTGCGTTATCTCAAGACTTAAAGTTTCTGAATGCATCTTGTAACGACTCTCGTTCGTGCCCTTTTTACAAAAAATTTAAATAAATAGGGTTTTATTATTTACAAATGAAGAGTTAACATCAGAGTGAACTAAAAAGTATAGACTAGTTCTCAAATTGCAAAAGGGGAAGGATGAGGTCATGAGGTTCAGAAGAAACATATCTGCCATTGAGTCTGAGAATAGTAATATGCTATGTCAGATGTAACAGGCACGTAGATAACTTACTTCTTCCAAAAAACAAAAATGAAGAGACTTGAGGGCTCTGACAGTGTAATTGGACGTGCCCTAAAATAAACATAAACCATGTTAAATCTGTATTCCATATCAAAATCTCTTGCCTCTAAGGTAGAGGTTAGAAGAAGCTTAGCTGTCTACACAGTGGGCAGAGCACAGCCCCTGAAACGACTCACTTTCCCACGTCTATTGGGCTTTGCTTAGGTGACTAAAATAGGTCTTGCTCTGGTGCTGGGAAAGGACATGCTGAGTGAGAAAGAAGACCAGCAGCCTCTGCCACGATCCTGATTTGACGTCCCTGGATGATCAGTATGTTATGCTGCACCACACCAGATTGGTTACTTCCTGGTATCTGAACTGAGTCACTAACAATGACAGAGAATTCTCAGTTTTTATAACTACAGTTGCCTAAGGTTCAAACTTTTAAGTACAACCTTCTGTCTTATACTATTCTGTTAGTAATACTTGGTTACAAATAACAGAAATCAAAGAATAGTGGTTTAAACAAATAGGGGCATTCTTTCTCACATAATATGAAGTCTAGAAATAGGCTGGTTCAGTTCCTCATCAGCGCCACTTGACTTTCATCTTCATGGTGACAACATGGTGGCTGCAGCTCCAGGCATCAATCAGTTCTACATTTAAGAGGAGAAGAAGGGTAGGATTTCTTTCACCAACTGTCTTTTTTTGTAAAGAACCAGAAACAGACTTGGACTTAGGTTTTATTTACCAGAACCATGATGCATGGCCATCCTGTGATTTCCAGAGAAGTTGGGAAAGAGTACATTTAACAGGGCATATTAGAGTGCTGAATAGAATTGAGGGGATGCTAAGAAGGAAGAAAGGAGTAAGGGTTAATGCATTCACAGCTAACAGGGTCTGTTATGTGTTGCATCAAACGTGTTTGTTTGCCATCGCTACTCGTCATATTTACTATTGCCAAAATCCCTTTAGTGTCATTCTTTTATCTCTTGAAATTCAAAAGTATTCTAATACTTTTGCAAGTGCTTTCTGCAGAATGCGGTTTTACATTGGATAACCCCAGCTTTAAATGGGCAAGAAATATTGGTTGGACTAAATGTTTTCTGGCAAATACACTCTCAGATTGTATTAGTTTTTCCACTATTGAGTTATTTAATCAGACATTCATAATATATATGCAAATCTTGTCAATCTTCTGTTAATAATAACAGTGAGTCTGGATGCTCCATGCTTGACGTAGGAGCATTAAAACGACTTAATGTGTGCATAGAGACCTCATTCCCATCTTTACTGCTTGTATCAGTTAATTCTTCACAATCATTTAGTTTCATGATATAAACTTGTTGGAATTAAACAACAGCTCATAAATAATATAATTAATTTTTGTTCTACTTCACTTCCAATTACTAATTGACTTAAACCTACTGCTGTGTATTCTCTCTGTTCTCCATAGACTCCTGCATCATAGCACTCACACTGTTGCTGTTTTATTTTCCACTACAGTTGTATAATCTGGAAGGACAGGAACTGCATCTGTCTTGTTTATCATCTGCTTAGCAGGGTGTTTGGCCAGTAGTAGGTATACAATATACCCTGGTTGAATAATTTAATTACCAAATGGCTCTTGATAATAATCAGTTATAAATGAGCAGTAGAGCAGTCCCAACTGGCCTACTAGTTCCTGTGTGCCAACCAATGTTTTGTTTAAAAAGAAAAAGTACAAAACATAGGATATGTACTAGAATATGCCAGGCTGCATTTGGATTTTTCGGCTCTATATGGTTGTTCTGTTTTTCTATGAAATGTGTTTATGTTTTATAGTCCAGGCACCAAAAAGAGAATGACTTTGTGATTCCAGTTCCCAGGTTCCAGGGGATTGTTATGATAGCCCTGACTTCAGTCACCAGGCATTAGTGTCCGGGAGGGTGAGCCATATGTAATGTTCTTTTTGTAAGCATTAAGTTGGGATAGAAGCAATGCCTAGAAAAGAAGTTTGAGGCAGACATTCCCAGAGAAATGACAAGGCCACCTCAGCAGTTTTGCTGTTCAGTTGCTTCAAGCCCACTTCTCTATGTATAACACATGTACACTCGTGTTTCATTTATTCGTTTACCCAGTGATCACTGAGCACCAACTGTGGATCACGTATCCAGCTCATACTTACAGTTTGTGTTCCTTGTGCTCTCTATGCCTCAGTTTCCTTATCTGAGAACTAAATACAAATAGACAATATTTACTTTAGATTGCTTTGAGTATTAAATCGGATTTTTATATATATCTTGTATAGATTATGTATACTATATATTAATGTACTACATATAGAATATGTATGTTATTATTGATAGTTATAAATAAACTTGGAACAGTGCCTGGCGCAAGAGTATTAATGAACTGTCAGCTGTTATAAGTACACAGTCCCTTTTTCACAATTCTAAAAATCCAAAAGCTCTTGATAACCCAAATTTCTTCATAACTCTTGACAGGAAATTCTGACCTGATCTGAACTCAGTTGACTTGCAAAGCCTGACCTGAGGACATTCAAGAATATTTTGAGGCTTTATTTAGCCACTTAGTGTGAATATTCACCATTTTGCTGCAGAAATGTCATTGTGGCAGATTGCAGGGTATTGCCCCAGTTCCACTGGCCATATTGCATGGCATTATGATTTTCAAATGAAAAATTACGACTTTTGAAAGGTATCTGGGCCCAAGATTTCAGATGAGAGATTGTGGCCCTGTATAATCCTTTACCTCCATCATCCTCATCAACCACTCTGTGCCTAGATGAATGGATTACAATCTCTGCCTTGCAGGGACTCTCAGAGCACTGATTGGGTTCACAACAGTGTCAGGGGCTAGGTCAAAGGCAGCCCTGAGGCCCAGGGAGCACTCAGGGTAACCCTCAATTCCCGTGATATGAGGAAGGTAGTGGGGTTTAAGGAAAGCAATTCAAAGGGGATGCCTGAGCCAAGACTGGAAGAATCCACCACCTTCTGGTGTCAGGCAGAGTGCAGGGGTCTGAGGATGAGGCACTCGGTAAAGATAGCGTTGCCCCGCCCAAGGCGGAACACGGTGCATTGTGGAAGACAGCAGCCAGCACTAAATAAGAGATCACAGATGTGATGAGGGATATTCTGGGTGCTGTGGGAGTCCATAAGAGGGAGCCAACCTTGTCTTGGGGGTCGGAGGATGCTTCCGTGCCCCTGTTACCTCAAAGCCGAAGCCAAAAGAAGATGTAAATAGAAGTGAACCGGATGAAGAAGCCGCAAAGTCAGGGAACGGGTAGAGGAAAGTACCTGTCAAGGCTCAGGAAGCTAGGCCAAGCCTGTTCCCTTCAGAAAACTGAGAGAAGTCAATGTGGCTAAAGGAGAGATGGTGACAGATGGGTGGTGAGAGAAAAGAGGCTAGATCACAGGGTTAGGTCGGACTACCTTAGGGTAGGGGGCCGATAGTCTAGCCTTTAAGTATGTAGACAGTCTTAGTTTATAGCTATTGTCCCAGCATTGTCATGAATAGCACTGTCTTCCATTCTCAAAAGTACCCTTATTTGGACCATTAAAGTATATGGTCCACTTTACCTAAAGGCCAACTTAGGGACCTGAGAATTTATCCATAGGGAAGTGGGAGACCATTGAAAGATTCTAGACAGTGTACATTTTAAAGTTATTTGGGGATGATTTGGGCCCCTAGGCTTTGCACAATAAAAAGGTCTGTTGTCTTACTTGGCTCATCTTTCTATTGGTCTCAAGGGATATAGCGGAAATAGGTATCAGGCCGGGAGAATGGACTAGAAAGCTGGTCTGCGGACTGACCTTTGCTGTCATAGGGCAGCAGAATTATTTGCAAATCTCTGTGTATATACATACATAGAAAAAGAACCAGTATCTGTTGGTCCTGTGAAATGAAAATGTTCTTTTCCCTTAGTTGAACCCTCCAGAGTTCCTGTGTTTTCTGGACTACCTTCTGAAACAATTATAGATCTGTTTGTGAAGATTCAGGAAGGGTGGTGGCCTTTTCTTTCCTTTCCCCCCAAGTCTGGGGTGTGTATGTGTTTGCCTGTCTGCAAGACCGTGCTCAGGAGCCTGCTTTTCCCCATTCAATTTTGTTTGCTGGTCAGAACTAGCAGTTGGCAGTCACTTATCAATCTCCTACTTTCAGTCAAGAAAAGACAGAGGAGAATTCAGGAAAACCCAAGATTCATATTTTACATTTGTGAGAGATGCTTTCAGTTGCCTCAGAGAGACTCAAATTCACACCTTTGGGAATTCCTTTACTCTTAGTTCTTATTTCTGTCACATTTTGAGCTCTCCTGTCTGCTGCTGGGTAGGTGGAAAAATAAAAGCTACAGGACAGCTGATAATCCCCTTTAGGCCTCACAGTGGGATATAGTTTAAGGAGGTTTAGCAATAAAAAGCAGGTTAGTTCTCCATGATAAGAAGGAATTAGAATTATTCATAGCTGATGAAAAGTCTTCACTGTGGGCCAGTGTCCTCAGATTGGTGGTGGTCGTGGAGATTGGGCAGTTGTAGACAAGAAGAGGTTAACAGAACTCCCTTAGGGCAAGCCGCCTGAGGACCCACAGGCTGGCTCTTACCTGGGTGAATTCATCTCTGTCTGGTGGACCAGGAATTGGTCATAGACAGACTCACATAAACACATAATACTCAACTTACACATACACAGGCACACACGCACAATATTAGAATACCAAAATTTATTAATCGAATCACATACTTGCATTCTTTCCCTCAAAACAAGCTAAGTTACAATTTGAAGGCCTAAAAATGGCTTCTTAAAATGTTATGCCCCCCCAAAAAAAAAACATAAAATGAAATAAAAATATGGTCTGCAGTCTAGTGCATATTTCATCTAGGGCAAACTTCACAGGTACATAGGTTGTGAGCACATTTTCATTTAGAGTGTCTCTACTACAGCCCCTCACGGTACACTCACTCACTGTAGTAAGGTTTTTAACCTTGGGACCCCTGGCCATGCACCAGGAATCTGAGAGCTCTGTGAATATGTGTGTATTTTTTCTGGAGAAAAGATCCACAGCTTTTATGAGATCATCACAAAAAAAGGTGAGGAGGAAGCTGAGGCATGTGGACATCCACACTAGCTAATCATTTGACACCCTTTGAAGTGATATTTTTTAATACTTGTGCAGCATATACCTAAAGGGATGACATGAGCAGATGGCACTCAGCTTTTCTACTGCTGTCCCCCAAAATTCAATTCTGATCCCTACTTGTGTTTGCCACTAACATAACAAAAACCTTGCATATATCAAGACCTATCAGTACCCCCACCCCCTTCCCTTCTGTAGTTTTGAAACAGTTCTTAATTAGAGGAAAACTCATTCACTGAAAAGGAAAGTATTCCTATTAATAAAAGCTGAAGGAGCTGGGCAGAACTTGAAGAAATGGACTTCTAGAGCTGGAGTTATTGACCAAAGGCATATTTTTCAAGGACACCTGCAAATTATATTATTCCTACAAGCATAATATAAATGCCATCTGTATTCCCAGCAGAATACCACTGCACTTTATTGGCCAAGAGGAAGCACACTTTGCATTCTAGGATAAGACTCAAGCTAATTATAAAGTGCCTGCTACACACCTCCACTCTGAGAAACCTGAGCCTGCAAGGCATGTGCTGGCTGAGGTTCCACCTCCATCACCTCCTCACCTGCAACTCTACCCCCAAGTACCTCTCTTTCCTTTTTTGGATGCCTGATTTGCCATGGACTTTTGAGTCTAGGCTGGCTTGAATTGGACATTTAATCTAGTGTTACTCTGGGGATCTGACTCTGCTCCCTTTTTCTCCTTGTATTTTACAGGTGAAATGTTGGCACTCTCTCTACCTTTTTCATATGATTTCGGCCTGTTCCTATTTACAACTTCCTACTCCTGTTTCAATAATGAGAGATCTTAGTGATGCTGACTCATATGAAAATGATACAGGACAATAACAATTAAATGTTAGCTATAACTTAGCTTTAGTTTTCTTTGAAATCTTAGTGTAGAGTGTTCTCTATAGGAGCTGGGCTTCTGAGTGGCTCTCACTTTCTACATTGTGTATTTTGATAATATTTAGTCTTTTCATGAATACACATAATTTCGATGCATGGTTTGTATAAATGTAATTAAAACAGTGCTCAGAACACCTAGTTCTCAAAATTGGCTTCAGCACTTGGATCCACACACGTGATGGAGATAGAGGCAAGCTTCCTAATAAAGAATGGGCAGAACTTCTCTGCAGTGGGCCAGGTAGAAAATACTTTAGGCCTTGTTGGCATATGGTCTCTATTTCAGCTACTCAACTCTGCAACACAGTGCAAAGCAGCCATAGATAATATGTAAACAAATGGAAGTAGCCATATGCCAATCAAGCTTTATTAGAGGTACTGAAATTGGAATTTCATAAAATTTTCATGTGTCATAAATTATTCCTCTTTGGTTTTTCTTTCAACTGCTTAAAAATGTAAAAGCTATTATTAGCTCACAGGTCAACTAACAACAGACAGTAGGCTGGATTTGCCTGATCCCTGGTCTTCATCAGCTTTCCACAAAATTAGGCTATGATGACAGAAGTCATAAAAGTAAGCTATGATGGTAGAAGTCAGTGTTTGCTTCCAGAGGTATGATGGGGATTTACTCAAAAGAGCCAGCAGGTAGTATTCTAAAGTTATGGCAGTATTTTGTGTCTTGCTATGGGTGTGGGTTACACAAGTGAATATATTTGGCAAAACTGATTGAAGGTATATTTAAGATCTGAACATTTCATTGTATATAAATTATATTTCAATAGAAAGAAAAGGAACAAATTTTTCTTAGTAATCACAAAATCTCAGTGATAAGCATTTATTTCTTATTTGCATGTCTGTAGGTCAGCTGGGGTGGTTTTGTCCCATTCGTGTGCCTATTCTGGGCTCCAGGATGGCCAAGGGTAATTCTTCTTCGTGATGGCAGAAGCACCAGACAGCAAAGCGAACAGTACATGCATATTTCAGCCCTCCACTTGTGATATTGCTCAAACACAGCCAGACTGCAAGTGGCCACGTATTCTAATTTAAGAAAAGGGGACTAAAATGCAAAAATGCTGCATCCATGTGGAGGAAACCTGCCAAATCTCCACCTTTCAAAAGATGGCAAATGTTGCAGGACAGCAGGACATACACATAAGAAATAGTAGAAGAGCAAAACAGGACTGAATATAAGCAAGTGCCAGAATATGTCTCCAGATAAAAGTAGGTATCCGGCAGGTCAGAAACAGCAAGTCCTCTGTTGTCTAAGCAATAATGATGACACCTGAGGTGGCACTTCCTCTGCCCATCCCTCAAGACAGTGATGCTCTCATTTTGCTTAGGCAACAGGGTCTCCATGAGTGAACTCCTCCTGTCCATGGCTTCATCAATCCCCTTTTGCTGCAGCCTGACCTCTCTCTCTTGAACTCTAGACCCTCATTTCCAGCTGTCTGCTATGTCTCCTGGATACCATGAATGCATCCAAAGCCAAACTCATGAACTGATTTTTCATATTCCTATCTCAGTGAAACAGCATCACTATCAAGCCAGATGCCCAAGCCAGGCATGGAGTCATCCCAAACTCTTCACTCTCTTTCATCCCCAAATCTAAGCACTGGCTGTATCTAACTAACCCATCCCCCTAGATATTTCAAAAATCTTCATGCTGCCATGGTATTTTACAATTTCCTCATGATTCACCAGAACCATTGCAGGAGCCTCGATGCTGGTCTCCTGGCATTTACTCTCTCCTGCACTAATCCTCCACTGTATCTGGAGTGACCCACGTCTGATCTTATCACTCCCTTTATCATTTGGGTGTGTGTTTTAACAGTAGTTGTGTCCAGAAAAAGGGCACTTGAGGTCTAGAATGGGAGAGAGACTTACTTTTAAATTATATACCATCTTTTTATAGTGTTAGACTGTCTTACCATGGATATGTGTTTTCATTTTCAAAATGCAATAATTATAAAAAGAAATACTAGAAGAATCAGTGGCTGGACTTTATGACTCATTGGAGATGAAGAATGAAATGGAAGGAAGAGTCAGATGATTTTGAAATGTGAAGCCTGAATTACTGGGAGACGATAGTCCTTGGGGAGCTAACCAACACGTTGATACTCTGCACTTATAACTTCAGGGCTTCTTCTTCCAGCTCATGGGTCATAAGCCTCACCAGGCAGCATAGAGCTGCTCAGATTCCTAAAGCCCTCAGCTTCTCTAGAGCAGGTTAATGTTTACTTATTGACCCTGCTTGCAACCAGCATAATCAATAAAAGCTGGTACAACAGAGCATTAAGTTGAATCCAGACTCTAATGCATACTAATTCTGTAAACTTGGACAAATTGCCTGACTTCTTTGAGCTACACTTCTCTCATCTGTGAAATGAGAAGTATTAATGGTGCCCCCTCCATAACAGTATTTTAGGGATTAAATATTTTATGAAAAGCTCTTATTACAGTGTCTAGCTCATATTAGACTCTTGGTAAATGCTAGCTATTCGTTAATAAGCTATGTCCAAAATTTAGTTTTCTTCTTTTTGCTTGAAAACCTCTGGTACACAGAATGTTATATTTTTGGTAGCTGTATCACACTGACAAGTCATATTGAGTAAAGAATCAACTACAATTAATCCCTCTGAGTCTTTTTTATATATTATGTTATTTACATTTTTCTCAGTCCTATCCCCTCTGCCTCCATCCTTCCCCCACCCCAATATTTTTTAGGCTTTACAGTTCTGTTTATTACATTTCATCTTGTTTAGTCTTACTGAGAACTGATCTAGGATGAAAATACTGATGAGTTTAAAAAGCATTTTTATAAACCTATGGATTATAAAACCAGAATGGTTATGAAGGCTTGTTATAGAGAAATCACAATATTTTGAAGTCTTATGTTTCATTTCTTCAGCAAATATTAAGTTGCTACATGTGTTAGTCACTGTTCTAGGTGGTTCAGTGAGCAAGACAGACAAAGACTCTACCCTTGGAGTTTACTTGTTGACAGGAAGAATATAATGACCTCATATGGTGATAGTGAGGAAGTAACACTTGAGCTCTCAAGAATGAACCAGCTGTGTCTTCTTGGGGAAGAATGCTTCAGGTGGAGGGAATAGCAAGGACGAAGACCCTAAAATAAGAGGAAGCTTGGCATTTGAAGGAACAGGCAGCAGGTTACTCTAGAAGGAGAATATAAGTGAGGGGAGAGGGCCATAGACGAGGTGGGCAGGGCTGAGCCACGTAGAATTGGTAAGCCACAGGAAAGGGTGTTCTTTGTGTTGCATTTTGGTTTTGTAGTAGGCTGATGATCCAAATTGCCACGTCCTGTTCCTGCAAGCTAAAAATATATTACTTTACATGGTAAAAAGAACTTCTCAGATGTGATTAAGTTAAGGATCTTGAGATGGAATGATCATCCTGGATTATCCAGTGGGCCCAGTGTAATTACAAAAGTCCTCTTAAGAGGGAGGCAGGAGGATCAGAGTCAGAGAAGGCGAGGAAGGTGCCATAAACCAAGGAATGCAGGCAGCCTCTAGAAACTAAAAATAGAAAGGAAACAGATTCTCCTGTGAAGGCTCCAGAAGGAACACAGCCCTGCTGACGCTTTGATTTTGGACTTTTAATCCCAAGAACTGTAAGGGAATACATTTGTGTTGTGGTAATTTGTTATTGTAGCCATAGGAAACTAATTCAGGTTTCTAATTTTAAAATGCAATGGGAAGCTATTGGAGGGTTTTAAGTAGGGAAGTGATGGGATCTTATTTCGTTTTTAAAAGAATGGGTATTAGGGGGCAGCAGGGACCACAGGGAGGCTTGTCAGGAGGCTGTGGCAGTAATCTCAGGTGAGACATAACAGAAGTTCTGCTTAAGGTGATGGCATCAGGATGAGGAAGACTGAACAGATTTGGGATAGGAATTTCAGTGGTTGTGGGGATATGGAAAAAAAGGAAATCAAGAATGATGCTAAATGTGGGCTTATGCAATTGGGTGACATTTATTGAAATGGGGAAGGTAGGACAAGAAATAGATATAGGGGGGAAATTATGCATTCTCTGTTGGACATGTTAAGACTTGAGATGCCTATTAGACATCCATGTTTATATCAAATAAGTAGAGAAATATGTTGGTGGAGATCTCAGAAGATAACTCATCTGCGTGTCCCCTGATGCCTGGACAGTGCTTGCCCTACCACAGAATTTCTCTAGTGCCACTGTCACTAAGCGACTCCCTTGGCTGAATAAGCTTGACCCATTTCATGCCATGTTTTTATCTTTTGTCCTGGGCTCAGTTTTCATTGCCTATTCACTGGAATCTGAAAGAGCAATTAAGAGTCTAAAATGAGGCCCAGCATGTTTGATAACTTGAAAATGATAAAAACAATTTAGATTAATTTGTGCCCTAGACATGTACAGTTATTTAGTACTTTTTCAGAGCGCTAAATGGATTTCGTAGATTTTAATTGCCGTCTAACTTCTGATTGTGTTCAGATGGGGTGGCCAGTTGGAACTATGCCTAATAGGACTGATGAGTACACACACATTTGCATACAGCATGCTTTGCAGGGGCCAGGCAGAAAGAGAAAGGCTTAAAGTTAGAGGAGGAAAAATACAGCAAGTGAATAATTGAAACTCATTTACTTTCAGAAAAATGAAAAATTGTCAAAAACTTGTTTTCTATTCATCTTAAATAATGTAAGGCTTATTATTATTTCCTCTCATTGGTGTTAACATTTTCTGGGGAGGGGAGAGGGAAGTGACCTTGTATTATAATAGGAGGGAAGTTGTTATTTACAATGGAAAAAATTCTGATTTTCATATGTTTACGGTTCAGATTATGAACCAGACCAACAAAATGTTTACTGAGCAACTTTGCTCTGTGAAGTACTTTGGTGAGTGCTGAAGGAGGTCAGTAATTAGGATGCTTTTGGCCAGCTCATTCATTGGCTTAAGCAATAAGGAAATCTGTTGTCTTCTATAGGAGGTAGGGCGCCCTCCAGGCGCAGCATGTCAAGTTACAGTTCGCCCCTGTGAATATTATGGCTCTGCCCTCCTGTGTTTGATGACTTCATTTTTAAGTTAGGAGCAAAATGGCTGCAGTGATTCCAAGTATCACATCCAGATCTGATAATGTTCAAAAGAAAAAGAAGGGTTGTCTCTTCCTCATGTGTCTTAAATGTGAAATAATCTTTCCTAGAATCCTCTCAGCAGATTTTTGTCATATCCCATATGCCAGGATTGGGTCACATGTTCATTTGTAAACCAGTCACCAGCTGAGGAAATGGAATTATAATGATTGGCTTAGACCAGGGGTTGGCAAACTGCTGCTCTCCACCTGTTTTCATAAATAAAGTCTTATTGGCACAAGCAACACCCATTCGTTTACACATTGCCTGTGGCTGATTTCATGCTACAAGCAGCAGAGTTGAGTAGTCGTGACAAAGATAAAGATTTTTCCCACAAAGCCTGAAATATTTACTCTCTGCCCCTTTATAGAAAAGTCTGATTATTAGCTGGGATATATAGGTGTTGGAGAGTCAAGCACCACAGCCACTGTAAATACAAAAGAAGTATAAGATGTGATCCTATTCCTCAAAGAGATTGCTGGGGGAAATGGTATTTTAAAACATTAAAATACCTACATATGCTGTTCAAATGAGTTTAATACTCAGATGAAAGATGCTCCATAAATACTTATTTATAATTGGAAACTATCTTTCCTCTCACTACAAAGTAAGGGGGGGAAAAGAGAAACAAATTCATGGCAGTTCCTATGCGAAAACAAACAAACAAACAAACAAAAATCCAGAGGGATTTAGTCAATGCTGTAATTAGCCTGTCCTTGCCACATACCATACAAATGACTGAGAGTAAACCGAGACTGACTATGGGCAGAATCTGAAACAGGTTACTTGACATTTCTGAGCCTGGATTTTCACTTCTGTTCAATTGGGATAATAATATCTGTTTCCCAGAATTGCTGAGAGAATTAAATGTGGTTAATTAGGTGCTTACTGTAGTTCTTGAATTGTACAGAAGTTCTGTCAGGCACCTTGAACTCTATTCACAGAGAGGGAGCTGCAGATGAATTCCAGAACATCTTTACCTGTTAAGAAGGACTTCCTATTGCAGTGATGCTGAATCTTGGCTGGACATTAGAATCACTTTGAGAGCTTTTTAAAAAATACTACATTTTAAAAGAATAGCAGATTAATTGAATCAGAATCTCTGGAGTTGTACAAGAAGGCATTGATAATTTTTAAAGCTCTGCAGATGATTCCAGTGTGCATTGAGAGCCTTTGTCTTACTGTATCATCAATCTGGGCTATCATTGGCTCAGGGCTTCACTAAATCTGCAGGTGGCCACCTCATTGGAGACAGCTGGGTGAGGCTGTAGCCGGTGAACACTGATTGTCACTCTGTGTTTGAGATAAGCTGACAAAGAAGGGAAGGTGCTAAAACCCAGACCCACAAACACATTCACTTAATATCATCCATCTGCTTGAAAAGAAGTACTACATGGAATGGGGAAAGAACAGGCCCCCTGAACTCTGAGCTGATGAAGGCACATCTGGAATGTTATATTTTGTTTTAGGAGAGATTAGATGAGCGTGGACACTGTCTTTTCCAGGCCTTTGAACTGAGCCAGGAAGAGCGGCATTGTACAAATAGGAAACCTATGCCCAGGCATCACTATTTGCCGGAGCAGATCACAGGCGTAAGACATTTGCCACGAATTAACGGTCTGGGGAGAGCACAGTGTGTAGAGAGGAAAAGATACTTCAAGTTCAGGAAGTAGAGCAAGGTGTCAGGATCTGAGTTTCGATGAGCATTCTTCCAGGCTGCTGAGATATTAACATCGGAAGGTAGAAGCAGGGTTGGCAGACAAAGATAGAATATGCATGTTTCGTTTAAAGCCAGTTAAGTAATAAATTCCACAGACAGCAAGTAGTTGGCACACTTCCCTGAATCAAAGGCATATTCTTAAAGCCCCAACAAACTGCCCAGTGGACTATGAACAGGACAATGAAAGGAACAGTGTCCGGTGAGCAATAGTCAAAGAATTGAGGACGTTGGGCCTCGAGAAGGCTGGAGAGCTGAGCAGGATGAAAGCATCTCAAGATATTTGAAATATTGGCTTGTAGAGGAGTGTTTGGTACCGCTGAGTAGACATTACAGGGAATCAGACTTTTGTTCAATAGTAAGAAATTATTTTAACATCAAGAATTGAAATTAGATGTTTATGTGTTGTGAGATAGTAAAACCTCCCTGTCAGTAGACATATTCGAGCTGACACAGAAAGGTTACAAGTGTCAAGTGGGAAATAGGACTACATCAGTGTGAGAACTTCAAGTCCTCACTCTTATATCAGCAGGCTCAACTCAGCTTTTATTTGATTAAGGTGTTGTAGTACATTGTAAGATTTTATTTTTTAAAGGGTTATGTCCCCCCTTCTGAAAAAAAGAGTATGAGAAACTTAGATTGTTATGATTCTTTTATTTCTATCACAAGGGAAAAAAATATGACAACTATTTAAACAACTATTGCTCATTTGCATAACCAACCAAGAGATTCAAATATTTGTGTAAATAAATAAAAACTGTGGTAATGCAGGGGGAGTGACATGGAGAATCTGAAAGTTTACTTGTACTTTGGGAGACATCTTTGGGAAAAAATTTTAAAGCTATTTTATATTCAACTCAACAAATGTTTTTGGTACTTACCAAATGTGAGGCATCAACCTATACTTTGTCTATTAAAAACCTTCTCTCCCCAAACTTAACCATACTGGAAATTGATCTCAGCATTGGCAGCATCTTCCACTTTTAAAAACAGTCACAGTTTGACAAATATAAAGTGATGACAGTGGACATCTGTTGATCGCTTCCCCAACATGACTTCTCCCTTCTCTCTTCCTAGTAGCCCCTGTTTCCATTTAAAGATCTATGAGTTTCTGGGGAAACTGTCTGTACCTCGGTTGGGAGGCGGAGCCTCTGTATTAGGCCAAGCTAATTTGTACATTATATCCCCTTCCCTTGCGCTATGAGGTCAAATGTGGTCACATGACCTAGTCTGGACCAATCGGAGTATATTTGAGTTTTGTCACTGAAAGGGCTGGAACAAAGACATACAGTCATGACCTGTATAAAAATGTTTCAGTCAATGATAGACCACATATATGACAGTGGTCCCATAAGATTATAATGAAGCTGAAAAATTTGTATCCCTAATGACATTTGAGCCAGTGGTTATAACGTTGAACCACAAAGCATTACTCATGTTTTTGTAGTGATGCTGGTGTAAACAAACCTACCATGCTGACAGTTCTATAAAAATATAGCACATACAATTATGTACAGTACGTGATACTTGATAATAAATGACTATGTTACAGATTTATGTACTATACTTTTTATTGTTATTTTGGAGTGTACTGTTTCTACTTATAAAAAAAAAGTTTGCGTTAAAACAGTATGCTGAGTTACATTGGCAGCAGCCTCATACATTTTGTGTTTACCACATCTCTTGATAGCCTAGGTATGTAGTAGGGTTTACCATCTAGGTCATCTAGGTTTGTGTAAGTACACTCTATGGTGTTCACACGATGACAATATCAGCTAATGATGCATTTTTCAGAATGTATCCCCATTATTAATGGGTGCATGACTATACTCTTTTTCTTGTTTGACTTGAGCAAGAAATTTGTGGTCCTGAGAGCTGTAGGTAATAGCTATCATGCAACTATGCTAAGGCTAGTTTAAGAATGAGCCGAGGGCATGGTTCCATAGTGTAGCTATTAGCATGTCTGCTTTACATGCAGAAGGTTCTGGCTTCACACCCCAGTGGAACCAAGGTCCATGGTCTACGGCCATGCCTCCGGGAACAAGCCCAATGTCTGATCTCAGAAGCTAAACAGGGTCGGGCCTGGTTTGTACTTGGATGGGAGACCACCTAGGAAGACCAGGTACTGTAGGCATAAATAAAAATAATAATAACAACAACAACAACAATAATAAAAAGAATGAGCTGACACTTAGAAAGGCAGAATGGAGAAATGGAGAAAATCAGGTCTCTGTAACATAAACTAGCTGCCAGATTAAACTTTGGCTGGAGCTAAAACTACTTCTGGACTCTCTAAGTATATAAATTCTCTTCGTATCGAAGTCAGTTTGACTTAGGTCTTCTTTGACTAAGTGCCAAAGGATTCCTGAGTGATCAGTCTAATCATTATTTTCAAGTAGTGGTCTTTACAGGATATATTTTATCTATTATTTAACTGCATTTGCTAAATTTTCCATAGTTAGCATGGATAATTTTGTAATAAAAAATAACAACAAAAAAAGTATATTAACATGTAATCATAGCAGCCACATTGCTCGGAAGTTATTTATTTAGGAAAGCAGATATTCTGAACTAGGGCTGAACTAAGAAACACAGCTAAACTAATCTATCCGTTTCTTCAGATGGGTCTCTGATAACATCTTACATGGCCATCTGTGTTGTTGCACTACTGGTAATTCACTAGTTTTGTAAATTTACTTTTTAAACAATTTTTACATTTTGGTACACTTTTGCCTAGTTGCTTCTGTGGGGGACAGATGTAATATGTAAAGAAATTACACCTTTTACCACTGTTTACTTTTCTATTTTTAAAACAGTGAAGAAACTCAGTACTGTACTATTAGCCATTTAATTTTTCCCTCCTCCTGACTTATAAAAAATACATATATGTGGTCACTTTTAAATTAATATATATAATTTAAAACATGACAAATAAATTGTAAGAAAAAAATAAGATAGAAAGAAACTGATAGTCTGAGAGAGTTAAGAGACACCTCAGTCAATCATTGTGAGTGGACCTTATTTGAAAACTGATTCAAACAAATTTTTAAAAAATCCTTACGATTTAAGCACTGGCTATTTGGAGAACTAAGATGTCCTTGTAGATTTTTAAAACTTTAATAATGGTATTGTTTTATGTTTTTAAAGAAATAGCCTTTGTCTATTAGCAATACATACTAAAATATTTACAGATGAAATAATATGATATCTGAGATTTGCTCTTAAATAATACAGAAGAGAGAAAGTAAGCGAGAACATAGATGAAACAAAATTAGTCATGAATAATCGATAATTGTTGAAGCTGAGTATTGGTACATAGGGATTCATTAATCTGCTTGTTTTTCATGTGACAAAAAGGTAAATGGAAATACTTTCTAGTGGCAATCAGTATTAACAATTTGAGATATTTTTCATACGAATTTTTCTATGTATAAATTACAGAGAAGAAGAGGGGTAGTGAAGAAGGTTTGGATTTGGTTTTATTTAATTAAAGGGACTCACTAGACATGTTGGTCCACAGCTTTCTTTTGGGGGCATGGGAGAGCCATTTCATTTTATAATGGAGCAGTTGATGATTTTCCCTAAAAACAAAACCCTATGCTTCTTTTATAACAGTGTAGCCTCCAGGAAATAATTTTGGGGCCCCAGGAAATAATTTTGGCTTTTCAGTGGGAAATACTGTGTTTGAAGCCTGGAGTTTCTGTGGGCTTTGACCAGAGCTTTACTTGTAAGGCCTGGGCAGTTCTCACTCATTTTATTATGAATCTCCTGGCACAAGACTTCCATATGAAGCACGAACCCCAACCTCCTCCATAGGATTTTGCTGTCAGACAGCAATTGTAAAACCTCTTGGGTATTTGGCACTCTCTCTTGCCTGCAATTTAGGGGGGCCAAACATTTGTGAAAGCTAGAAAAAGCATTGTTGAATTCCTGTTGCTTTTTTGTGATCTTCTATAATGTGAATTATTAGTAACATGTACATTGGTGAGAGAGAGAATATGACTGCGAGAGTGGTTTATTTTTCAAAAGAATAGGGTGGATGAGTAGGTTGACCAGGCTCGGCTCCATGATGGAGCTTTCTGGGAAATTAACACAATTTAATTCCAGTGCACCTTTCAGTATCTGTTTTTGTTCATGTCTCTTCCATCCCAATGGGAGAAAGAAGACAATCTAAGCTTGGAATACTCTTTTTTTCTCTCTTATCCTTGAGGATTACAGTGAAATCATGCTTTTCATGACACATTTTCAGAGTGTTGCTATCATCATTTCATTCTTTTAAAATATTTTTGGAGTAACTGTTCTGTGCCAGTCATAGTACCAGGCTTTGGGAAGCAGGGAATGCAAGATAAATCAGTTTTCACATCATTGTTGACTGGGTGGAAATACTGAGGTCGGGCCTTAGGAAAGGATGGATCTATGATTAACATGGGGAGTATTTATTAAATTGACATGTTTTGTATATGTGTACATTAATAGTAGATACCAATTACTGATGCATTACCATGTGCTAAGTGCCTTTCTAAAAATTTAATATCAGTTATCTCATTTAATACTCAGAAAATCTTATGAAGCATGTGCTCTTATTTTTCCTTATTACAGATAGGAAACCAAGATTAAATAATTTGCTCAAAATCATGCAACTTAAAAGTGACATAATCTGGACTTAAACTCAGAGAACTCAACTCCAGAATCTGTGCTCATTATGGAGTTATTACTAAAGAATCTATTGACTCATTGATAACATGGTATTAGTGGCTTCCAGTTTTTAAAAAAGAAAAAGATGGTTAGTTAGCATTAATCATCAGTATTCCTGGAGTCTGTTGAATTTGCAAGCTGTGAAACATGCAGAAGAGCTTCCAACAGTTACAATATCATATTGTAGTTGGGGGTCAGAATTAATTTCTAGACTTGGCCCATTTCCCGTTTGCCTCAAGAATACTCGCTGAGGGTGCTTGTGGCTGCAGTGTTTACCCCTAGATAACTCACAGGTTACAGTCCTAACCCCTAAAGTTTGCCATAAAATATCTTGCTTTTATTATTATTTTCACATTGCTCTAGTATATCAATAGTCTTTGGAAGCAAATGCCAATATTCTATTTATAGATTTCTATTTTTAGTAATGGTATTTCCATTTACAAAATATAGTAATTCTCAATCTCTGAAAATGTCAAATTCTAGAAAATGTGGCATTCTTACGCGTGATGTTAACATCATTCTCAAGCAGTTGTCAGCAGAAGATTTATTTGATGAATCCGATTTATGTATGCATTTCTGTTACATTAGGATTAGAGATACATTCGGTTTAGAAATAACTCTAAGAACAGTTTTTATATTTTACTTTTACATTGAAAACCAGTCAGATTTGTTTTAGCCTCAAAGAGTGTGCTTATATAAAGTTAACACTGGCAGTGACCTGCATTTTTTTCCCATAAGTGGGAAATGGGTTAAAGAAAATGGATCAATTTCTACTGTGTGTTGGTACTATTGGGGGTGAAATTTCACCTTTAGTGAGTCTAGAGTCCTATCAGAGTGAATCTTATTCTATCGCTTTCAGTGTTATTTATGGCAAAAAGAAATCCATTGGGCTATTATTTTTGCTAAGTCAATTTTACATTTAGTTATCCATCATAAAGTTTGCTTGTGTGAAAGTATACATTTTCCCAATGTGCATAAGTGTGTACGTGTATATGCATGCATATACACTCTGCATAAAAATATGAAAATCTTAGTACATTGCTAGATTCTTGTTTTGTGCGGCCTATGCTCAGTGATTCCAAACTCTTTCAATTAGGAATCAAGTCTTAAACTAAGAACTGTATATTACTACAAGCATGTGTAACCCTCAGTTCAAACTCATAGTCTCAGATTATCTTTTCTCCCCTCCGTTTTATTGTAATAATAATAAAAACTATCATTCACTGGACGTCGACTACATGTCAAGCTTTATATTGAGCACTTTACCTGTATTACCTCATTTAATACTAACAATAACCCTTTGACGTAGGTTTTGTTATTTCCATTTTACAGATGCAGAAGTGAACTTACCTTAGAGAGGTGACTTGTCCAAATTCTCATAGGTATAAGTGGGCACATAAATTTATGTTTGTTTGCTTCCAAGGCCAGTTGATTTCCTGCATGGAAACACTGAGAAAGTTACTGATAAAGTAAGGAAGATGTTCACAGAGGTGTGTGCTTGTTTGAGGTTAGATTTTTAGGTAGTTTAATTTTTAAAAATAATAACTATAGCTTCCTGTGTATTGATGAAGTAGAAAGATGTTAGAGTTTTATCCTAGCTCTGTTTAGTATTAAGATGTTAAATCAGAATTTCTCAAGCCTTAGTTTCCTCATCTATAAAATGAGGTTAATGGTACCTGTTTAATATACATTATAAGGTTGTTGTCAGGATTAAATGAGATAATGGAAATGGAAGTGCTAAAGAAGTACTTTTACATGTAAGGAATTATTAGCCAGTACTCTCATTCTCCTACTTGCACCCAACCTGTGAACTCCTCAAATTCATTTCTTGGAATTAAAATTAGATGCTGCCATGGATTTGGTTTAACAGGTTCCTTAAAAAGGACTTAGTCCTCTTTTTTACTTCATTCATCCATCCATCCATTAATTCATTCATTCAATTAGCCTTTATTGAGTACCTTGTATATGTCAAGCATTGACATTGTTGCAGGAAGTATAACAAAGACTCAGACTTGGTCTCAGACTATTCAGGATATTTTGTTAGGAGCATTGTCCATAATCCAGTCTAACCCAACCATATGCTAACTGACCATATATAAAGTGAACAGGCTCAGATTCTGTTTGCGGCTGCCCAGACTGATCTGCATAAGCGAGTCTCTGGGCAGATGGGGCATTCGGCACCTGTCGTGCCTTTGTATCTTGTTCTGTGGGGTAAGTGAGGGACGTGGGAAGGCTTAGAGTGAAACAAAGGTAATGCCATTTCTGCAGACACCAAGGTACAAAGAATAGCCCTCTTTGGGCTTCTGTCACAGTCTGCTCCAACTCAAGAGGCCCCTAGCAAGTTTTTAAACTGGAGCTGCCTATGTAGTTTGTAAATCCCCCAATATGAAAAGAACCGCATTTTTTTTTTCTGCTCAGCAATAAACAATAGTAAATAATAGACTCTAATCCATTTTGAATACATTTAAATTGGGTGTTCTGCAGAATTTCGCACTTGCACTGTTTTTTAATGTTTAAACTGAACACACACATAGTCTTATAGGCAGGTGGAATGGAGACAAAGGTGCTCAGTTCAGTAAGTATTTACTAAGCATTTCCTAAGATAGACATTGTAAAAGGTTAAAACACACAAATCCAACAGTGGTAATCAAAACAACAACAAATCCTCTAGATCTTTTAGATGCCACCCATCCTCTTTGGATGCTTTTGGTCCAAGTGCTGACGATGCAGTGCAAGAAATTCCAAGACCATCTATCTAATTCCTCAGGGAGGGTGTGCAGATGAGAAGTCTGAGGCCTGGAAAGGTAGAAAGTGCAATGTTTATAAATGTTCATTAGAGAAAGCATCAAAATCAATTCTGTATTCTCTGATAGCAAACATGTGCCACCTTCCCCACTCACCTTCCTATTGCTCCATATACACATATAAACACACATCGATTTCAGAGGGTTGCCAGCAATTACTTTTATAACTAGTAAAATATGTAATTTGGGCCATTGAAGGGGACAAGCTTTGCTGGGGAAAAGGAGGAAGAGAATGAGTTTCTACTTCTCAAAGTCAAGATCAGAACTATTGTTAAAACATCATTTAACTGAATCAATGCAGCAGAGGTTAATTCGTGGGTGAATTATAGCTTAATGGAAACAACGGCATCATCACACTAGGGTTACACATTTTAAAGCAGTAAAATGATAGCAACCTCAAATGCCAGTCTCTGGGCTTCCCCTAACAGCAACTGTCACTATGTGGGTTGACGTGGCTGTGAAAGTTTCAGGTCACCGTGATAATGTTCCTGTGTTTGTGTTTTACTGTCATCGAGCATATGTTGGCCTCTGCAGAGCTTCCCAGACTCATGCCAGAGAACATCTAACCCTCAGGTTATTAGAAGAGTCAGAGCTTCGGCATCAACAAACAGCCTTGCTTACACTTTTCATTTAAACTGTGCTTGAAGCTTTAAATGTTTCCAGCTGTACACATATTAGAGGGGAAGATCTTCAGAAATGACAGTGGTGTTCTGAGGGCTTAGTAATTCAAAGTGGCCAGTAAGGCAGGCCAGAGGCCATTGAGGATTTGAGGGTTCTGGCCATGTGAGAGGAAGAAATCAGTGATAGGATTGCTTTGATGGGTGGACATCTAGGAACCTTTCCTGCCCTGCAGCACGCTAACAGCAAAACAGATGTTCCCAGGGCCCAAACTTTGTACACTCCTGCTCCTGGGGAAAGCAACTCCCATTCCTGATCCTGCAGCACCATCCTCTCTGATTACAGTTCTTCAGTGATTTTTCAAGAATTTTTGAGTGGTTATGATATGCTCAGCTCCTGGTCTAATTAGAGAAGAGGAGGCTGCTCATCATTCAGTCTCCAGATATCTTGCCAGGGACATGGATCCTCATCTTCTCCAGGTCAGTAGTCTAAAAGGAGGGAAAGTTCCAGTGTATGCCAATACATTAAATGTGTAATGGATGCAAATAATAGTTAGAAAACTTAAAGTATATAAAGTCGGCATCTTTCCCAACCCTGACCATCCCCAGAAACAACTATTATTAAGTTTCTGTTTATTCCTATAAATATATTTTATTCCTATGTAAATGTATATTCATATGTATATATACACATAAATGTGGATATACACACATATGCTTATTTAATTATGCTTTTTATTCACATGAATGGTAGCATTCTATGCATATTATTCCATACCTTACTTTTTTTCACTTGGGAATTATTCCAGGACAGCAAATGTAGAGCTGCACGTTTCTTAATAGCTACAGAATGTTTGTTTTATTGTTTAGATGGATCATCATTTACTTATTGTTGAACATTTTGGCTGTATAATTGTTGGACAGTTGTTGGACATTTTGGCTGTATGATCTTTGCCATCCCAACAATATTTAATTGAATATTCTTGAACATATGTCTCTGGGCACATGTGGTAATTTATCCATAATATCGGTTTGCAGAAGTAGAGTTACTAGGCCAAATGGTATATACTTTAAATAGTAAGGGAAATTGCCAAATCGCCCTTCTATGCAGAATTTATTCATTTCCAGCAATGCATAAGAACACATACTCCTTACTGCCTTCCCCCTATCCCCATCCCCACGTGGGGCATATCAGAATCTGTCTGTTGTAGAAGAGAAGGTTTGGGGCTGGATGTGAACATTTTGTGAGTGTTTTGAAAACTCACCCCATGACTGTTATAAGTCTTTTAGTTAAATGTAAGTTACAGGAAATCTATCTCAAACTGTCTTAAACCAAAAATAAATTTTATTTTTTTTTTTGTTTCAATTCTCATCTTTCTTTATTTTTGTTTGTTTGTTTTTCTGTTTTGTTGAGATAATTATTGACATATAACATATGTACATTTAAGGTATACAATGTGATGATTAGGTACATATATATATATTGCAAAATGATTACCACAATAAAGTTAGTTAACACCTCATATAAGTATGATTGTTTGTGTGTGGTGATAAGATCTACTCTCTTAACAACTTTTAAGTATATAACAGTATTATTTATTATAATCACCATGCTGTGCATTTGATCTTATTTATCTTATAAGTGGGAGTTTCAAAACTAAATTTTAAAAGTGGAGAAATTTATTGACACGTATAACAAAACTCCAGAGTCAGAATTTGGATCAGGCATAGCTGTATTCAGGAAGGGCTACCACGTTGTTGCACAACTCCAGGGGACACATTCACATTGTATGAGGAAACAGTGTGGATGGTGTCCCCCTGGAATTCATGACCCTATATTCAGGGGCACAGTTGAGGTCATGAAGACTTGATCTCTCTCTCTACTTTTCAGCACTGTTTTCTTCATTCTCAGGCAGGCCTTCTCCAAGTGGTAGCCCTGATAGCTCTAGGTTTCTGTTTTATCAACTTTAAAACCTCAAAACCAAGAGCTTCCCCTTCTCTGTGCATACAGCAACAGTCCCACGAATGAGCCTCATGGATGCTCAGATGCTCTTTCCTAATAATGAAATCTGGGAATATCTTTTGATTTGCTTACTTATCATCCATTCCCTATTTTTCTCATAATAGCACCTTGATGGATATTATTCCTGAACTCTCAGTCCACATGGTCTGGGGCCCTGCCTTCCTCCAGGTATGAGCAAGCTACCCAGGTACCCATCCTACCAATGGCCAAAGCAATTCTGATTTTCAAGATACCACCACTAACCATCTGTAGGCTAGACAAGTGCTTTTCAGACTCAGGTGAAGTTACAGCTGAAGAAGAGGGATGCAAATTTGCATGCAAACTGCCTGGGGATCTTGTAATAAAGCAAATTCTAATTCATTAAATCTGAGGTGGGACCTGAGGGTCTGCATTTCTAACAGGCCTTTGGATGATGCTGATACTCCTGGTCCAAGGGCCACACTTGGGTCAAGGAGATATACTGTGGATCCAATGACCTCTCCCGGTTCCTTCTAGCCTAATAATTTTGAAATTTCATAGCATATACAGAAAAATATGAAACAAAATCTCCATAAGCAATCAATTCCAATTTGTCTCCATTTCACAAAGCAAAGGGAAGTCACTTTTATGAATACATTTTTTTAAAAAAGTATTATTAAAACCATTCATTTTAGAAATACAATTCTATTGCCTACTTTGACGGAGTTGGGGAGGGAGAGGAAGACTTTGCTGAATTTTTCCTAAAGAATCGTACTTTTGACCAAAATTGGCAAGAAAATAACCTTTTTTCTTCTGGGGACTGTGAGCTGTCTGTTGTCTTGATGAATAGAAAACTGCCACCACTTCCACTGTTAAGCCGGTGACTCCCTAGTGCTTTACCTGAGGAACCTGTTTGTCCCTGTCAGATCCTGGGCTTTATATATCTAATTATCCCACCATAGCTCTGTGGCCTGCTAGCAAATTCTAGGGAAACATACACATTTGGGGGGAAATGGCCAAATCAGTTGCTCTTTTGTGACCAACCGTTCTTTAGGTTTTTTTTTTTTTTTTTAAATAAATTCTTTTCTCATCATCTCTCAGAATCAATATCTCAGTGCAGGACTAATTTGAACAGCATTAAATATTTCCTTTGTTCTCCCTACTTCCGATTAGGTATTAAATGGACCCCACCTCATGTTCCACTCCCCCAAGATCACTTATTCAGTAAGAAAAATTATTTCATTTGCAAAGCATTTTGATGCCTTGTGATTCCCAATTTGTCTCTAAAATGCCAAGTTAGATGACATTACCAGAAAGTCCCCATTTATTTCAGAGACTGAAAGGAGAAAAAATCTTTAAGAGGTTCAGCAAGCCCATGACGCTGTTCACTCAGTATCCTCATACCTTGTGTAGCATTGTCATAGTACTTACTTTTAAAACATGCCTACTGGAAGGAAAATTGTGGCCTCAAATACTTGCATCATTATGTAAATAGAGGTTAATGAATCAGTTGTACAAAATGTACTGTGATTGAGAGTTCGGCTGTTTTTATGAGAAATCAACAAAAAGACAGCTGGATTTTTCTTCTGAGTTTTTGATTTATCATACTCTTTTATTTTATACAGATATGGCTTTTACCAGAAGGCTAGTCTATAGAATTCTGTGGAATTCTCATCTTATACTTCATTTTCTTATTGCTAAACTGTTAAGTTAGTTCTATCTGTAAGCTTGGAAAGCAGCTTTTAAGACTTAATTTTTAAGAAGTAACATCTTTTCTATAAATACTGATCCTCTATAAATACTGTGGTGTCCACATTTGCCTGCTGAGATTAATATAATCTCTCCCTTGAATTGGAATTAACTTAAAATACTACAGAAATGGCATGTCGAGTCCCTCTCCTGGTTCTCTATTTCTATACCTGACTCGTTGAGTAGCAGCATTGCCCTTAGCTGATGATGCCCAAGTCGGCAAGTCATCAATCAACAAATTGTCCTCTGAAGGTGGAATAGAAGGGAGAGGGCCACTTATTGCATAAAGGGGTCATCTTCATCCATTAGCAATGTAAATAGCAAGAGGCAGAAGATTTTTCCAACAACTTTTTATTGAACACTTGCTGTGTTCCAAGGCATAACAGTAGGTTCTGGGTATATACTAGTGATGAAAGCAACATTCTGAGCCCTCACCTCATGGAGATAACTTAAATGAACCATTTAATTTCTCTGGGCTTTACTTGAAAAATGAGGCTAATTCCTAACCACACAGTATTGCTGTGATAATCAAACACATTTAGAAAAGTATAAAATGTGAAATAACTGCAGAGTTCTTCAGGTCAGCATGGTTACACAGCCTCAGCAATGTTCTTAACCTTGAACTTTCCAAGATTAGCTGTTTTCCTTATTATCTCCTTTCATGAAGTTATCCCTAAATGGCCCTCCCTTTGCCCTTTGTCTTGTTGTAACAGTTGCATTTTCCTCTCCAAAGATGATCCTATGGTATTCTCGGTATTCTCGGTATTCTAAATCAGTGCCAGCTTCTTATCTGCTTTGCAAAATACTCTTAAAAAGGAGGGGCCTCCTAAGAAATTTTATAGGCATCTGGTATGAACTTAGAAAGAGAAAAATGGGTATTCATAAAAGATATTGAGAACAAAAACAGAAGTGATTTTCTATATTTTGTACACATTAAAATCAGATACTTAACACCTCAAAAGACAGTTATCTTGAGACATCTCTGTCCTTTCCTTGAGTTAAAAATAAACAGAACACTTTTGGAGTTGGGTGAGTAGACAGCCTTGTCAGTGTGGACAGAAATGATGGGGCCATGCCCTGAGTGGGCAGCTGGCCAGGAGGGCTTTCTCTGGAATGTGCTGAAGCAGCTGACTTGGAAACATGCAGGGAAGGGTTCTAAGAATGCCTTTGCTGTATGTGTGGGAGGAGGATCAGTGCTTGCGTTTAAAGACCCCCCAGCCTGTTACACAGTTGCCCGAAGAGATATTTTTGGCTCATTGTACACATCATCTGATAACTGAAGGAGCCCCGCCTCCCATCTCCAGTTCTAACACCGGGGTAATGTATGTTTGTCTGTCTCTTTTTGCTTCATGACCCTATCCCTGCATCTCTGCCTCATTCCCTTTCCCAACCCCTCTCCCCACATATGCGATTTCGTCACTCAGAGTGGGAAAGCACAGCAAACCTCAAATCTGGGCCCAGCTAAAGAAATGTGATAGAGGGTCTTGTTTTACACTTTACAAAGTAAACAATTAACAGGTCTTCCAGCTGAAAGGCTTCTTCTTTTCTTCATCCCCTAACAAAGATGAGGCTGCTTGGGTGAGTAGTTAGTATCATGGCATAGTGCGGAGTTGACAAACGTTTTCTGTACACGGCCAGATAGTAAATATTTTAAGCTCTGTGGGCCATTAGGTTTCTGTCACAACCCTCAACTTGGTGATATATCTTAAATGTGGCTATAGACGAAATGTATATAAGTGGGTATAACTGTGTTCCAGTAAACTTCATTCAGGGACATAGAAATTTGAACTTCATATAAGTTTAATGTGTCATGAAATAGTCTCCTTTTGATTTTTTAACCATTTGAAAATATAAAAATCATTCTTAGCTTGTGGGCCTTATAAAAACAGGCAGTGAGTAGAGTTTGGCCCACTGACCTCTGGTTTTGTAGGAGAAATGCACAACTGGACATGAGAAACTTTAAGTTTCAGTTTCAGTTTTACTACTCTTTAACCTTGACTTAGTCATTTAACTTCTAACCTCAGTCTCCTCATCAGCAAAATGAGTTTGGAAAGGGGGTGGGAAAAGCAATGCGAAAGTGGAGAAACCTGGCTAAACCTAACACTGACTTAGCCCAGGGTCCAGGGTTGGCATCAGCAGCAGTAAGTCATGCTGATAGCATGTACCCTTGATTATGTTGTAAAAATGGCACCTCATCCTAAACACGAGAAAAATATCAGACAAATCCAAATTCTACAAAATACCTGACCAGTACTCCTCAAAACTATCCAGGTTGTCAAAAACAAAGTATGTACACTGTCACACCAGACAAGACTAAAGAGACATGATGACTAAGTGTAATTAATGTATCTTAGAGATGGGATCCTGGGACAGAAAAAGGGCATTGGGGAAAAATCAGTGACATCTGATTAAACAAGTTTACAAATAGTATAAGATCAATGTTGGTTCCTTAGTGGTGAGAGATGAACCATGGCGATGTAAGATGTTAATAATGGGGAATCTAGGTTAGGAGAATACAGGAACTCTGTACTATCTTTGCAATTTTGCTGTAAATCTAAAAACTATTCTAAAATAAGTATATTTATGTTGAAAAAAAAAACTAAGAGAAGAATCTCCAGAGTTTAGAAATTCATTAGGTGTGGAGGGTGAAGGAGAAGGAGAAATAAAGATGATGTCAAAGTCTTCAGCCTGAGTATCTGGGAAGAGAGCCATGCCATTGGACAGAAAATATGAATACAGGAGACAAGTCAGGCTTAAATAGGAAAAAATGAACTTGGAATACCAGGGACACATCCATAAATATGAAGTACCATTTAACACTTAAAGTGATAAAATACTCGGAAAGGGCTTTTGGATTTCAGATATTTTGTTTAAAATGATCTCCAGCCATGAAGTATTTGACATTTAAGGCTTAATTTAAGAAAGGAAGATTAGCTGGATTAAATAATAATATACTAATTGGACTTCGTAAAAATAGCTGGACTCCTCTTCATATTCATTTATGTTTAGAGAGAGGGAGGGAAGGATGGTGGGAGGGAGGGAAGGAGGGAGGTAGGGAGGGAGGGAGAGAGAGAGAGAGAGAGAGGGAAAGAGAGAAAGAGAAAGAGAGAAAGAGAAAGAAAGAGACAGAGAGAGAAAGAGAAAAAGAAAGAGAAAGAGAAAGAGAAAGAGAAAGAGAGAGGCAGGCAGACAAACAGTCCCCAACTTACAATGGTTTGATCTAGGATTTTTTTGACTTCATGGTGCTGCAAAAGCAATATGCATTCAGTAGAAACTAGTTAGAATTTTGAATTTTGACCTTTTCCTGGGCTAGCAATATGCAGTATGATACTCTGTTGTGGTGCTGGACAGTGGCAGTGAGCCGGAGCTCACAGTCAGCCATGTGATCAAGAGGGTAAACAACTGAGATACCACAGCGTAGTATTAAATGGATTTTCAACTTAACAATATTTTTATTTTACGATTGAATTATCAAGATGTAGCCCCATCATAAGTAGACGAGCATTGTGTATGCAGATATATTTATCCTATTGTCATTAAAGCATTGCTTGGAGCTTGGAGTAGCTGTAAGCCCTTCTTTATCTGCAAACGGAATTAAAGTCGTGTTGTCAAGTGGAACATTATTTAAGTGACTCAGCAGCCAGCGCAGCCCTTTTTCTTTACCAAGAAGTGCTAGTTGTGTTGACCCACACTGGAGAGAATGTTTTGTTTACATCATACAAGAAGTAAGAGGTTTGAGTCATTCCTTTTTCCGTCTTTCCCTATTTATTTTTTATAGCCAGAATTGCTTCAAATGTGCATACACACCTCGGGAGGCCTGTGATATCTGCTGGATGCTAACACTGTATATGATAAAACCACAATCAGGAAAGGCTTCACACCTGCACAGGTTATGAACAGGCAATTCACAACAGAAGAAATTCTGATGTCAATAAATGTATTTTTAAAAAAGCCTTCACAAATAATAAAGATATGTAACTAAACATATGCCAATGAGATGGTAAAGATAATTAAGAAATAGAGGACCCTGTGCTGGCAAGAATGTGGGGAAGAGCACTCTGGTGGGAACATAAATAGATATGCCCTTTTGGGAGGGAAGTTTGAAATCTATATTCCAAGCTTTAAAATGTATATAGTCTTTGTTCCAGTAATTCCACTTCCAGGAGACTACCCTAAAGAAATAATGAGACAGGCATGTAAAGATACATGTAAATAATGATTATCTAAGCATTGTTTAAAATAGTGAAACACTGGATACAATATTTAACAATAGCATTAACTTCGACATTGCAGATGTAGCTATTATAATAGAAAGGCTTGCATTATTAAGTTTTTGAAGAAAAACATTTCAGAATGAATTAATAGTCTAGTTTACATAAAAATTTATGTGTGCATTTGTGCATTAAATTTTGAGTGCCTCTAAAACATAGATTCAAATAACAATATAAATTACTATTTGTAGATCCTAAAACCTGTTCCCATCACCACTTTTACGCTACTTCTCCTAAGTAATGCTAAATTTTTAAAATAAAAGTTATAACTTATCCTAAGTTTTTGAGTAAGGATTTTTATTCAAAGTGTGAAGAATATAATATTGTCCTTTTTTTTTTTCATAACTAGTTCCATCTTAACCAAAGAGAAGCCAATACATATAGTTATCATTCCTCAGTTTTATTTCATGCTGCAATGCTTAAAATATTTGACAGTGCTTGGTACAAAGCACTAAAGGGTACAGGGTGAAAAAAAAGAGATTTCAGAGAGAAAAAATCTCTTTCATCACTTTGATTTCATTAATTTATGTCTTACCTCTGTCCAAATGTATTTAAAGTACCTTGATCTCTCAACAGAATGTGCACTGAGCATAAAAAAATATTCACACACACAGAAAAACCAGCTGTACCATTATACTGAGTCCAAGGTAATGATAATTTATAAAAGGCAAATTGTAATAGTTCCAAAAACATTCAAGATCTTTGAACTGGAGACTTCAGCTTCAACACGTGACTGAAATGATTCAAAATCATCATTCTTTCCAAGTCAACAGAAAACCATTATGCCCATGGAGTTCAGATCAGTGAGGCCGCAGGGCTTGAAAGAAAAGAGCTGACTGTAACCCACAGGATTCTTAAATAAATAAAGCATCACATAACCATATATACCCTGATAGAGCAATAGTAGGGTGGAGTGGGGTGGAAGGTTTATAGATTATGCACTGTCTCATTTAGTAAACTGCGGATATATATGTATATCTATCTATAGATATATAGAGAGATAGATATAGATATAGATATAGATATAGATATAGATATAGATATAGATATAGATATAGATATAGATATAGATATAGATATAGATATATATTCGGATGTTTAGTTTGAACTAAATATTTCTGAGTAAAGCAATCCTCTTTCTGATGTTGCTCTCACCAGCTGTGTCCCGTGGGCAGCCATTCCCTAGATCTACCAGTTACGCAGTTAGTTGCTAACGATTCCAGATTTTCCCTCCTCCCACCACTACTCAGTATTCCATGCACCATAGCCAGGGCGAAGAGGTCTACAAGATGCCTCAAATTTTAGACAGAGTTGTGAACAGGACTTTGTTTTCATTTCACTAATTTATATCTGCTTCTTTACAAAAAAGATTTGAAGTGCCAAAATCTTGCAACAGTATGTGTGCTGTGAGACATCTCATAAGAGGGAGAACCTCAGGAACTCCACACAGAAGGGCAATGTGCAAAAAAGCAAGACAAAGCAGTGAGGACAGGAGAGAAAGCAAAAAGTCTTCCTCTTTAGAAAGGAGCAAAAGGAGTGGGAGAGAAAGATTTAGGACAACCAGTCCTGGGAGTGAAGCTCTTTAAAGATACTTCAGTGATCAAAATAGGTGGTGTACATGAAAGGTGAGCACTTGACTTTGGCAGGTTTGTCTCTGAATCTTTTCCAGCATCAGGAAACCTTCTTCCTGTGTTAGGACAACTTCAAGCCATGGTTTCTTATACAACCTTGAGCTCAGGTCATTCCATGCCCATTATCCCTTGCTTAGCTACAGCTAAAATGTCAACCTCTCTTATGCTGACATCCCCTTGTTCTTCTGCCCCCATCCATTTTTTCATCCACTTATTGCTATTCCGTACCTTCCCGCCAAGTCCCAGACAAGAGCCTATGAACCAAATCTGGCCTTCTGCCATGTTTTCTTCAGCCTGTACAATCTACCTTTATCTCTACATGACAACCACTGGTATGAGCCAAGAGCCTGCTATCTCTGTTAGAAAGGACATGCCCTCCTGTTTGCCATAGTCCCAACCATTCCCTATGTTTTCCCTAGTCTTGGCAGTGTTGCATTTCTTGGTCCGATGAGTGTGTTCAGTCTGTGAAAATTTATAGGGCACTTACTATTTTGTATTTTTCTATGCATGTTATATATCCATTTTTTTAAAGTGTTTAAAAGCAGAATCCTGATTTCTTTAGACAAACCATATTCATGTTTCATAGATGAGGATATGGGGACACAGAAAGGTCAAGCAGTTTTGTCCATGGTCATAGAGCCTGGTATATGACAGCTAGGAATCACACTCAGGCAGTCTGTGCTCCTGACATCCATGGTTTACTTCCTCCAAGGACAGTTGGTTCTGTCATGAGATACTCTAATCTAGTCTTGGCTTCTCTTTGCTGCCACTTCAATATCCAAAACATGATTTTTCAGAGACACACATTATTTTTTTTATGTGCTATGGTAGATTAAAGATGGCCATAAATTCTTTGCAACTCTATATTGCGATGTAATTTGGAATTCCCCTCCCCTTGAATTTGACCAGGTCTTGATGATTTGCTTAACTGGTAGAATGCAGTGGAAATGACACTGTGTGACATAAAGGTGGACTATAAGAAGACTTGCAGCATCTTCCTTGACTTCTTTGAACATTAACTCTTAGAATCTAGTTGGCATGCTGTAAGGAAGCCCAGCGACCCCCACTGAGAGGCCCACATGGAAAGGAAATAAGGATGCTGGCTGAGCTCCCAGCCAAAGCTAGCACCAACTTACCAACCGTGTGAGTGTGCCATCTTACCGGCGAGTCCTCCAGCCTCAACCGAGTGACCCCAGTTAATGCTACGTACAGCAGAGATGAGCTGTCCCCACTGAACACTACCCACATTGCAGATTTCATGAGTAAAACAAATGACTGTTGTTGTTTTAAGCCACTAATATTTGGCATGGTATGTTGCAACAGTAGGTAACTGGAACACCTGCAAACTTTGCGTAAGAAATATAAATTAGAAACAGATAGGTCAAAAAAGTTTAGTTTTTTAAATATTAGTGTCAGTACAGAAAGTTTTTCCTAGGGGAAAAAATAACTTAATTCAAACCATCCCTGAAAATCATCCCAGAAATTATTTTTGCATAGCTGAAATGTTTTGTTTCTCTATCCTTGCTAAAGCAAATATCAAAGACCACCTACATTAGTAGAGATTTACTGACTAAATTAGAATCTTCCAAGAAAAAACACATTTGCTAGTAGAATCTCAATAAAGTGCCATCAAAATAATTGCAGAAACTAAAATGTAAAATCAGATTCTTTATGAGTCACTGGAAATTAGGTGTAAGAACTGTACAGCCTAAAACTTGTTCCTCACGTTAGCTAAAGGGCAGAAGAACAAAATCTAATCACATTTTTCTTTGAGACTGCCCACTCACTCAAGACTCTTGCTTGGCAAATATTTTCCCAAGCAGACAGCACAGTTACACAGGGTGTGTTCCACCAGACCTGACCAGCCAAGTTGAAGAGTGATTGCTTACAAGGGTGGTGTATTTATTGCAAAGGGAAGTCACAGAATTTATCGCTCCCATTTCTCCTGAGCCTTTACCTATTTATACTCCCTGTGCTGAGTATTCCCTCCAAGATTAGTGAGGGGGGTGGGAGAAGCACCTTTGTATGCAAGGCTGGTGGTGAAATACCTTTTAGAAAGCTGATGGGTCTGAAAACTTAGGGTGGCCACAAATACAGTTGAATGGATAACAGGTTGTCAGACAAACAGGAGGTATTGTGTCAAGTTTTGAAAGAGAGATAGATGGATAAAATAGTGAGCTAGAAAAAGAGGTATATTTTCGGGAAGGGTGACAGGATCTACTATGAGACCAGGGGTACTACTCAGCTCTGCAACTCTGGCATGGAAGCAACCACAAACAATTACATACACAAACAGATGTGCCTGTGTGCCAATAAAACTTTAATTAAAAACTGAATTTCATATCTTCATGTGCACAAAATATTATCATTTTGAGTTTTTTCAACCATTTAAAAATGTAAAATCCATTCTTAGTTCACAGACGCTAAAAAACAGGCTTCAGGCTGGGTCTGGCCTGCAGGCCATAGTTTGCTGACCCTGTTATCATTTGGGTGGCAGGGGGGTGGGGTGGATGGTCGAGGAGAGAGGAAGTGGCTTGCTTTCCACATCCTAACTTATCAAACTTATGTATCTTGGGAACTTTTAGAACAAGTATGTATGACTTTTATAATACAAAATTTAAGAACGTGCATGCTAGGGTCAAGAAAGGAAAAAGAGTCTCTGCACAAGGGCTCTGTTAGGTTTCAGTGGACAAGGACAAGTAATAGCTCTTGGGGCTATTTCTTTTTAAATTCTGTGTTAGTCAGACTAATGCAGACTACTGTATTTTCTCATTTTACTCACAATTTGCTTGGCTTTTATGAGACCTAAGGAAAATTTGCATTATGGTTGTTTATGTTCTTCTTTTTGCCCATTTTCATTCTCTCTAAATTCCCTAAAGGCATGATATTGGCTCTTACAGGTTACAACTTGCATTCATTCATTCAGTCAGCAAGTATTTACTGAGTGCTTCTTATGTCCCAGGCATTGTTCTAGGCCCTGGAGATGCCAGACTGAACACAGCAAAGCTGCTGAACACACATTTTTTGTTAAATTTGATTTTGTCCTGTTCATCTGAATTAATGTTTTCCTTTGGGAATAGCAAATGTGTTTCACCTCACAAATCGACTCTGATTGATTGTCAATATTTGGGGCATTCTGAGAGTCAACTAGAAAGAGAATCCTCTTCTATCACTCATCTAAGGAATAAGAGTATGAAAGCAAATGAGTCACGTAGATGTCATGCCTCCTGGAATCGTGAATTGTGGCACATGGGAGGCACATGAGAGGGAGTGCAACATGATGATAGTGGAATAGATACAGATTTGGTGTCAGGGTTCAGATGAATTTCTCTTCTTTTTTAAAAAAATTAATTTTTATTTAAAGAAGATAAACAGAAGATTTTCAAATGTTTTATTATTGGTCTTTAACAGGTGTAGAAAAAGGTATCTATAAAGTGACAGAAAGTTTTAAGATCCTAAGTATATATCGTATATAATTTTTGAAACAGGAACGTAGTAAAACTTCTTTAGGATTAATTAAAAGTTGTATTTAACAATGAGAAGATGTTGATCAGTTTTAAAGAATATCATTACTTTTTACATGAGTATTTTTCCATCTTAAATGGTCATAAAATTATAGCTCTCCTACCAGTCCCCGAGGATTCTTTTATCCTCAAATTAAGATCTAAGACCTCTGATACCATAGCTCATCCCAGAATATTTTGAGAAAGCAGCAACCAATTCTTTTTGCACAAGTAAATTCAGTAGTTGAATTCAGTAGACAGGATATTTCATTAATCAAGGACTCAAAAAAATTAACGAGACTTGGTTAAAAGTTATCATGGTTTTTATTTTCATTTTCAGTGTGTTTGTATGTTGTGTATGAATATACATGTATGTATTTATACTTTCTTTAGTTGACCGACAGGTTAATTGCCTTTTGGAAATTATGGCTCGTAAAATAATTTATATTTACACCGAAAGCTAATCAACAGATCACTACAGTCTTTTCTGTCTCCACTATCAAGCGGCAGCCCCGAGTTTAATTTCTCTTCTGCCTCTTCTTTGTGATATGGTTCATGAGACCTCAGTTTCCTCATCTTTAAAATGGGGGAAATGATATCTACTTCAGAAGATGTTACAAGAGTTATTTCTTCTTCTCATAACTATCATCATCAATAACATTATTATTAATAGCTAACATTTATTATGTCCTGTATAACATGTAATACATGTAATACATGTATAACATGTATTATGTCCTGTCTGAAGCACTTTACATATATTATCTCATTTATTTTCTCAATAACACTACAAGGTGGGTCCTATTATTATTTCTATTTTACAGATGAAAAACTGGGATGAAGAGAGAGTACAAGTCTGTTCAGGGTTTCACAGTGCATGATGACACGATATATGTGAAAGTTCCTGCACTGGGCTGGCACGTAATAGGTGCTTACTCCATGTCCTTCTACCTCTCCTATCTTGCATAGCAGCAGATATTGAGGGGACCGCTAGTTCTGTGAGTGTTTACTCACGGGTTGGTAAGGAAAGCCCATTCATTCCTTTTTTCTCCTCCAGGCCTCCTGTGATTAGACATGTCCCTTAGGATATTTCTAATGGTATCCTTCTTTTCATTTATTATGAAAGCTTCAGCCAGGCCTTTGACAAGAGTAACCACTTTGACTACAGTAACCACTAGAGTCCAAACAGGAAATAAATGATATACACAAATAAGTAATGTGAAGAGAATAAAGAAGCTCCTTACACAGAAAGAACAAGGGAAGTAGTGCATGGCTGCTCCAGGTGGGTAATGGACGGGCTAATACCAGCCCTACACCTGAAGAGGGAGGGAGTGCTTACTAGGACCTGGGACAAGAGGCCACACGGAGGGGGCCACCTGACCAGAGCTGTGATTTTGGTTAAAGGAGGCAGCCACCCCACAGTGAGCCATAGAGAAAGAAACTGGAAGAACGAATACCCCAGCCTTCTTTCGCTCTCCCCCTGCCCATGTTCCCCAGAGATTAGCCCAACTGGAAGCCCTTGGTGCAGTTCATCTAGACTGGGCTCCCAGAAAAGGTAGAGTAGGTTCTCAGGGGTGAGTGGGAGATAATACTACTGCTATTCCTCAGCATGGCTGGGAAATGGTGAGGCAGATTACAAGTTCAGTTTCTCACAGTTTTTGGTTTTGTGCAGATTCAAACAGTCCTGGCTCCAGCTGTTTAAACAGATGGCTAGATCCACCAGGTAGACAGTTACAAATTACTTTTTATAAGTGCACATGTGGAAAAACCGTCTGGCAATGATTTAGTCAGAGGACAAAGAATGGGACTTGTTAGTTCCACACATAGCTTTTGAGGCTGATTATCTCATTACCCATATTTCTTAAAACTCTCAGTTCATGTTTTTACAAAATGAACATAGTAATATGTCCTTCTCAGGGACATGTGAGGCTTCAAATAGTCTATACATTCTTTGAGATTTATCACAGAGATGAAAAGTCTTATTATGATGAATGTCATATAAGTAATTAAACATAAATCTTTTAAGTTAGATTTGAGATCAAAGTGCCCTTGACTTTAAATTGTTGACTCTGTGGATATTACGAGCTATCAGGTCTTAGAGGTTCATCTTGGGAGTAAATAGCTGGAATTGGAAGGTTTTTGCATGCTTCATTAATTCATTGTTTTTGAAAAAAATTGTTCATTATTTTTATTGCTGTAAAGTATTTCACTGTATAAAAGTACCACGATTTATTTTATCCATTTCCCTGTTGATGGATATTTTGGGTAATTAGTTTGGGAGCTATTAGGAATAGGCTGGTATAAAAACCCTTGTGCTTTTGTGTATATATGCACTCATTTCTTCTGCATACATACATGAGAGTAAAACTGCTACTCATGGGGTAGGTACCTATAGTGCTACAGTTGAAATGGCCAGTTTCTCAAAACAACTGAACCAGTTTACATTCCCAAGAATAATGTGTGAGAGTTCCAGTATCTCCTCACTGTTATACTGTCTAAACCTTAAGATATTTGGTAGATATGTCATGGCAGAGTCCTTACTAGTTCAATTTATATTTCGGTAATTTATTCTGGATTTTGCCTGTAGCACACAGAGAATAATTACAAAAGAAGGTTTAGACAGTTGATTCAAATGGTTATGTTTGGTGGAATTGTCCAGTTATCATCCTGGTCAGCATGTGTAAGATCATCAAACATGAAAAAGGTCAGAGAAAAATCCCTATGACCTTTCAATTCAAGCTAGATACAAAAAAGATACCTGTATGAAGTTCAGGGACAGATAAAATTAATTGATGGTGATAGAAAAATTTTTAAAAATAATCACCCCTTATTATGCTGGGGTGGGGATAGAGGGGTAATAATTTGGAAGAGTCATAATGAAGACTTCTGGGGTATTGGAAATTTTCTATATTTTAATATAGATGGTGTTCCAGAGGTATGCCTATATAAAAATTCTTCAGCTTCAATAAAATGTTTTTTAAGTATATTGAGTAATAAGCAAAACCCTGGCAAATGTAACAATGATATACCAGGAATACACAATGAAACATTTATTTTACTACAGAGTGTACATGTATACAGTCTCTCTGGAGTTTGCTAATGTACATAAACCTTAGGAATAAACATACCTATGTCATAGAAACCACGAAAAACATATGTATAAGTTTATCCATAAAGATATTCATTTCAATGTCCTTTTTAATGTTGAGCATTTGGAAACAATCCAATGTTCAATTTTGAGAATTGGTAAATATGTTCTATAGTAATATGCAGCTATTTAAAAAACATGGCAAGGAAAGGCACTGTGTTTGCATTCACATATGTTTCTACTGAGGAAACCAGCAAAGACTCCAGAAAATGTGTTGGTCAACTCAAAACGTGACTTTAGTGACAATGAAGACACTTGCAATAATGTATATTGAATCAGACTGATAAGTATTAGTAGATATTTGATTATACATTGTTCATATCCCTGGAAGAAAAATACTGTAGGTCTTACATACTCTTTGGTTTAGCCTTAGATTTAGAGTCTGTGTATCTGATTCAGACTCAGCAAGTGAAATCTTGTCTGTGGCCTGAAACTGCAATTTTTCTTTTTAAAAATTTCCAGTTAAAAAAATCTAAGTCTCTGAGTCTGTTGACGTAAGTGCAGAGACTGGGTGCTAAACCATAACGCCCTTGATGAGGAAGCTTGAGGATAAAGTTGAAGACTAAAAACATTCTCATAATAAAATCTCACTCTGTTTTTAGTAACTTTATTAAAAATCTTTTTTTAGAATGGTCACTGAGAAACCCACTTGGAAACATACAGACTTTCTAAAATTTAATATCATCTCCTATGGAAATAACATTGCATGCTAAGTAATTGTCATTTGAATGACATTATTCAAATTGGTAAATGTAACTCTATAAGAGGATAAAATGTTTTGATTGCTTTGTAAAAAAAAAGGGATCCTCAAAAATTTATTCTGTCTCTCCTTTTTTTGGCCAAAGGAAAAATTAAGTCAATGATCCTCATAGTTTTCTTATTTCAAACATGCATATAAGAGCTTTCTGTACTGTCATTTCTAAAAGCATTTTTATTCTGCTTAACCAAAAATCTTGGGAGGGCAAATTTTTTCATGAGAAAAGGAAGAATCACTTTGTTTTCAAGGTTGCTTTATATTCAGCCATTGTTTTTGCATCTCTAAATGGAAATAATAATGTTACAAAACCTACTTGGTATTAGAAGAATTCGTGTTTGACTTGAGGCAAGTGCTCAATAAATTGTAACTGTATATCTATAACTGTGTATACATATGCCTAATAAGTCACTTAAACATAGCTCTACATACAGGAGTCATTATCTTAGTTTCTTATTTCCTATCTAGCATCATATTTGGTACACACTGGACACCATAGTTTTTACCTAAAGCCCACTCTTTTGGTTTGTCACAAATGGCAATAGATAAACAAACAAACAAACAAATGAAGGACTAGCTTGCTAGCTTTGGAGACTCATGTTTCATTCTCTAGGCTATGCCAACCTGGAATTTCAATAGAATTACAAATATTTTCTAGTATAATTAAACATGACAATAGCAGGTTTAAGTCCTTCCAAAACGCTCCTTATTATTCAAGGGGATTCTTGTGGTACCCTGTCTTTCTACCTTATTCATTCATTCCACAAATATTTCCTGAACACCCATCATGGCTTGTGCACACAGCTAGGTGCAGGGGACATAGTGAACAAAACAAGAAGAGGCCCCACCTTCATTCATAGAGATTATATTCTCCTGAGGATGCCTTCATGATGTCACTTCTTTTGCTGTTCCACTGTTTCCCAAGCAATTCCCAACCCCCATCCTCCTATTGCTTATAGGCTAGCCCTGGAGGCGGGCCACTTGCTTCAGTGGGCACAGCTGTTTTCTGAGCATTGGGCATCCCTGCCTTCCTAGCAAAGAGGCCCTCATCACATTAGCCTTGCTGGACTTCTAAATAGGTCAGTGGTTTCATAGCCCATACCCATCTTGGACCCTCTTTCTAAGAATTCCATTGAAACAGACTGATTGTTGCACAAAATATGGGCTGAAGACTTGAAAAATACCCCATAAACAAATACAAGGTTATCTGAGGTTTGTCCTTATGATTTACCAGCATCCTTTCACATCTTTGTGATGTGAAATGAAAACTAGGGAAATGTATCAGCTGCTTTTGGCATGAACAAGAGATATTTTCAGGGAAGGGGATTCCAGTCCAGAGTCTCTTCTAATTCTTGAAACAGCAAGGATTATGCAAAGATAAAGAGCAGAAGTAAACACTAAAACTGTGAACAAAGAATGAACACAAAGAGGGGAAATCCTTCTATGGAAACAAGCTTTCCTCCAGAAGAGAACAACAAGAACCTGCTAAAAAACCTGTCAGCCTTGAGTAATAAATGGAGGCTAGAGTCTGCACAGTGCCTCCTTGGTATGTTTCTCTGCTGAAACACTATGTTTTTAAATGGAAATTAATGTTTGGCAGCTCATGGATTGACGTAGCAGGCGCCGGCTCCATTGTGGACTGGGGACACAAACAACAAGTGGGAAGATAATTTCAGCAGTGGGTTAAGCAGAAAGTAAGAGGTTACAGTAAAATGAGAAAAAATTAAGCCAGTTCTGCGAAGTCTGGCATGGAGGTAGAAGCAGCTCGATTTGTGAAGTTACTCCTCCTAAATTATGCATTTGTCCATTATAGAGATGTTTCTTGAGCATCCGCTGTTTCTTACGTTGTGCTGGGCTCTAGGGACACAGTGGAGGTTGGGGTGGAGGAGCAGCCAATATCCATCAAGTCCCTTCCTACCCTTTGCCAGACAGTGCTTGGGGCTTTGGCAACCCTGAGAATCGTGTCCCAGCCCTGGAAAGTGTGGAGCCAGCGTCAGCCGAGGTCTTTTCAACTGCACAGCTACTGTCTCCCAATTGTTTTGGAACCTGTATCCTGTTGTGGTTTTGTTTTTATCTTTACTTTCGATCACGAATGAAATCTTAATTTCTATTGTGAAATGCCACTTTTTTTGATTCTTGGAAGCTGCCTTGGGCCATAATGTCCTTCTGACCCAGAAAACCATAGTTCAGGTGATATGACTAATCCCACCTTTTCTCTCCAGCAGCCATTTTTCCAACCTTCACCTCTGAATGGTTTTCATGTTTAAGCTCTGAATGATCCTTTCTGTTGCCAGATATTCTTTCTGAAGTCCTCCCAAGATCTTCTCTATTCCTCCCAAGACAGGCCTCTGCTCTCCAAACCGAACCTGGTATAAACCAAAATGAAAGGAAGGAAAGAGACTCAGTGAACTGCTGATGGAACTCCAGGATTTTAACTTTTCTCATTCTGAAGTCAAATTCTCTTTGAAAGGACATGTTTATAATAAAACATGGCAAAACGGAGGTCCACACATTTAATTCACTGAATTCTTAATGCAGAAGCTCTAGAAGAATTATAAATATGCATGATTATGAAAACTTTAAAATTATAACACTACGTAATTGTAATCGTTCATTCATTCAACTAATATTTATTGAGTACCTACTACATGCCAAACACTGCCAGTGCTGGGGATACACTTGGCAGTAAATAAAGCAGACAAAAAAATTCTTCCTCTTAAGGAGCTTGTATTCTAGTTTTCTGAATATTGACTCAGGGAAACAGTCAATAAACCTAGAAGTAAGTACATTATATGGTATGTTAGAAAGTGGTAAGTACTAAGAAGAAAAATAAAGCAGGAAAGAGTGATAGGAAGTATCAGGGGACATGGTTACAATGTAGTTTTATAAGAAGAGAGAGGAAGGTCTCACTGAAATATGACATCTGATTAAAGATGTGAAGTGAGGGAATGAGTATTCAGATTTCTCAAGGGAGAGCATTTCAGTCAGAGGGAACAGCAAGTATGAAGGCCCTGAGAAAGCATGTCTGGTGTGTGTTCTTGGAAAAGTGAAGATGCCAGCCTGGCTGGAGCACAGAGGGTAAAGTCATAGGTAAGGTACGACTGTAGAAGTTTTTGTAGGATTTGGCCTTTCTCTGAGTGAGATGGGAGCCATTAAGGGGTTTTCAGCAGGAGTGACAATATCTGACTTAGTTTTAACAGGAGTTAATGAGGTCAAAAGGATTTTTCAGGACTGGGAAAATAAGAGCATGTTGGCATGCTGTTGGAAATGACCCATGGAGAGAGAAGATAGAATGCTGCAGGAAAGAGGGGAGAATTACTGGCACGATGCCCTTGAATGGGGAAGTAGGGTTGGGGTGTAGAGCAGGAGAGGAGAGGCTGGCCTCAGGGTCACAGACAGTTCACCGAGGGCAGCAGGAGGGAAGGTTCAGATGCAGGCCATGTGTCAGTGTGGTAGTGGGAACTCGGGGAAGTTCTCTTCTGATTACTTCCATTTTTTTCAGAGAAGTAGAAAGCAAGGTGGTGAGCCAAGAGTGAGGATAAGGGAGGAGGAGGTGTTACAGTTTTGAGAAGAGAGAATAGCGGCTGTAACCATCCCGGAGAGAGGGAGCGTTAATGGACCAGGACATGTGGTAGGATTATCAGATAACGATCCTGGTTTCTGATCATGAATCTAAAATGAGACCATCTGTATGGGTATGTTCTCCCCAGCCATGTTGAACTGCATGGATCAAATTTAACCAAGACGGAGGTCTTGCCAGGTGAATACCATAAAGGGAAGGGAGTTGGGAGCATAAGAAAGTGAATGGTGATAAGTCGCTCAAGAAGTTAAGTGAAGATATTTAAGGTATTGATAATAGTGAAAATATGGTAGGGTCAATTCATATAGGTCTACTTGGATTAGGAGGGTACTAAAGGGAGTGAGCTGGAAATTGAAGTTGTGGTTAGGATGCTTGAAATGGATCATGGAGGTAGTGGCATGGGCTAGTGCAGCCCCTGGGTCATAGGCCAGTACCAGTCCATGGACTGTTAAGAACCAGGCTGCACAGCAGGAGGTGAGCGGTGGGCAAATGAGTGTATTTTCAGCCGTTCCCCAGCACTAGCATCACTGCCTCAGCTCCACCTCAGATCATCAGGCATTAGATTCGCATAGGAGCACCGATCCCTGGTACCAAAATGGTTGAGGACTGCTGGTCTAGAGTGTGACTGTAGAAGAAGCTGAAGTAGGGTGGAGGACAAGATACTTGATGGAACATAGGGACAGGGGTATTGGGATCTTCTTCTGTGGATTTTGAAATCACCAAGTATTTATAAGTGAGTAATGTTGGCAGAGGTACCTGAGTCAAGGGCTAAAATCTTCAAGGAATGAGAGCAAAGTGACAGTTTGGCGGTGGTGGTGGTGGTGGTAGTATCTACAGCAAGAAGGGTAGCCTGTGGTGAAGTGTGATGGCAACAACTCTTAAAAGTGGCAAGTTATAAAGGAGGATCACTGACATGGAGGAATAAGGAGGCCAACTGCACAGGTCACCTCAGAGGCCTATGGCACAAGGGAGTGGGAGAGAAAACAGCAGAGAAAGCGGTATCCACAGGAATACTCAGGTTTCGATTGAACAGAAAAGTGAAGAAAATGTTCAAAGTTTGGATAGAAAAGACTCTGCTGATGACAGACCATGAGTTCTGAGGACAGAATGGAAGGGTTTGGGGCATTGGGTTATCAGCACTGTGTGGGGTGGCAGCCTGGTGATGAAGTTTGCCTGACCGAATCCCTGGTGATCCCAGCTTACAGCCCTTAACAGGGGTAAAGGGTGTGATGGGCTGGGTTCCGTTGGTTTCAAAGGCTGAGAATACACATGTTTCGAGAGGGAGGCTAGTTTGGTGGAAGGCAGTCTTGCCAGGATGTCTTGGAGCTTGGTCCCCTCCCAGGTGCAACTATGTACAATGAATACTTAAAAGTAAACAAAAATGTGTCAAAGTTTTTATAGTCTTTGTATCAGGATAGTGGGATTATGGACAATTTTTCTTCGCTTTTCCATATTTTCCCTCTTGAATTCCATCTAAGGACCTCACCTTAAAGTCAGTTTTAAAATTCTACCGCCTCTTGCTTGTAATTTAAATAAAATAGCCAGTGCTCTTTTAAGGGATTCAACTTATTTTGTCTAGGTTCACAAAGGAAAAAACACACATTAAAAACAACGATGACTACAAATAATATCCCTGCTGATGATATGTCCCTGGTGTCCTTAATGTGTTTTCGCAGGATATGCCAGGTAAAGCAATGCCTTTCTGTCCTTGAATATGGCTAAGTACAGTGCATCCTGCCCCCAGCTATATGACATTTCATTGGCCAGATCCAAACCTCTCGGGTTCTTCCAGGAAGTGCTTTGTGTTTCTAAAAATTTCCAAAGCCTGTACAGAGTTCTTTTGTGCCCAGATACACAAATTTGTAATTAGTAGCAGCTGAAGAATTGTTCTTTATGTTTTTGCTAAATGCTCTTAAGCCTCAAGGGCTGTTAGAAGTGAAATTATTCTGAATTTCAAGTTTGGATAGCAAATCTCTTTATTTTTGTTGGAAGAAGAGTGCAGTTATTCCCTTAACTATCATCCATCCTTATCTCCAGCAGCACTTCTTTGTAATTAAACCTCTTGGTCCTGCAAACCAAGATTATTGTGTAAACGTATATGGAAACTCATCAATCTATTATCTACCTAAGATACTAAACACCATAGAATTTTTTGAAATTCCTTATTATACCTTGCTTTAGAGAAAATATATTAATTTTCCTCAAGGCTGTAGGTAGAACACTACTTTATCTGAAGAGAAACACACTGAAATTGAATATAAATATAAAGAATACCCATAATCACAGTGTATTTCTTGAATGAATGAATGAATGAATGAATGAATGAATGAATAGATATATGATTAGTATTAAAAAGACTCTCTTAACCTCTGAGTATATTAACAGATTGACTAGGATCTTGAGCATAAAATCCTGCAGGAAATGTAACAACAGTTTGAAACTAACAACACCAAAAACTGCACTGTCTATTTTAATGTGTCTAACAGAAGAACCTCTGCCAACTTGAGCAGTTTGTGTAACCTCTCTGAACCTCAGTTTTATGACAAATGAGAGGATTAGACTAAAACTGTAGAATTATGTAGAGTATCAAGGGATCATAGGGATTTTCTAATTTCCATCAAAAGAAACCTGGGGTTGTAACTCCCACTTCATTTGCTTGTCCATTATACCGTGCTGAGCTTTAAGCCATTTCCAAATTAAAAGTCAATCATTTCAAGCTTAAAAGTAGTTTCAAAATGGTGGTGACTTTGGAAGCAGACCCAGTCATGCCCGTCCCCCTACTGTCCACAGCCCATGCCTGTCGAGCCATCTCTGAGGAGTTTTAGATCAGAACTCCTACATCACAGCGATTGTTTCACAACTCTGTGTACTAAAAACCATTGAATTGTACACTTTAAATGGGTTAATTCTATGGTATGAGAATTATATCTCAATAAAGCTAGGTCAGAATTCTTTTGTTTGCAGGCAATAGAAAACAACTCTAACTGACTCAAGCAAAAAAAAAAAAAAAAAGGAGATTTAATAGCCCATGTCATTGAAAAGTTCCTCATTATATCTGACATGACTAGATTCCAGTCTCAAACAGTAGCATTAAATGCCAGTGCTCTTTCCATTTCTCACTCCTCTCTGCAGTGGGGAACTTCACTCTCAGGAGACATTCTCCACAGGTGGCCCTTGGCAGTTCTCAGTTTGTATTTTTACCAATTTAGTAAATCTAGCAGAAGCATCCCCAGTAAAAGTCCTGGGACTGAGAGTTATTGGCTTGGTTTGGGTCACGTGACCATCTAATAATAATAATATCTAGCATATAACACTATGAACCAACTTAATTCTTATAATATCCCATTTTACAGATGAAGAGATTGAGGCACAGAGAGGTTAAATAACTTGCCCAGGATCACACAGTCATGAGTATAGGAACCAGATCTGAAACTCGGGCAGTCTACCCCTAGAGTTTGTGGTTTTATTGGTTTTAAGCGTTATGTTGCCTCCAGTCACTAGAGTCAAGGAAAAACAAATGTTCTGAGTGTCTAGTCCTGAAGCAGATCCAGCATGTGCAACTACATTCTCTCCTGACCTGCTGTGTTCCAGACCTCTGAGGACTGATCATATATGTATGTGTACATGGCTGGGGAAAACTGGCGAGGATCTTAGACGTAGGACCTTAGGGGTCTTATACTGAACCAAAAGCAGCACCCAAGGAGGCAATTTCAGTCCAGTAGGGAAGGAAGAGAGGTTCATAATCTCAGAAGCTGCCATATTTTGAACAGCTTTAATTGTCGGACAGTACCTCTACACTTTATGTCTCTTCATTCCTTATGTTCAAAGACGCGGGTGTCTATATTCACTGCTAGCTCCAAAGAGCAGAAAAGAATAGCACTAACCAGGGTACTTCAGTAGAGATGTTTCACATGAAAAACTTGCTCTTGCAAGATGTAAACCAATAGTAGCAATTAATATTAATAATAGCAATCATTAAATAACAAGAGCTAATGTGTATTGAGTGCACTGTACTAGGCACTGTATATAGACCATCCCATTCTGTCTTCCCAGTCACCTTAGGAATGAATAGGTGCTGATGTTCCCATCATCAGACAAGGCATAAACATTAAGTAACTTTTCTCACATCATAAAGTTTGGGCAGAGTTGGGACTGGTGGGGTTCAGGACACACTACCCCAAAATATGGCACCTTGGCATATTGGATATTTTAAGGAATTAGAGAAAACAGCAGAAGCATTTTCTACTTCTCCTATGAGACAAGCCATAAAACTCTCCTATACCGAGAGGAAGGGGCCATCTTTACCTGCAAAGACCAAGGGATACTGAGAAGAATCCAGATGAACAGGCCTCACTAAGTTTCCCCCAGTTTACTACCCTTAGCTCATATCCTCTCATCTTATTACATTTTTCTGTGACTGTCCACTCTTCATCAAGCCTAGTGTAAATTATTCAGGTCTGACTGCTTCCTTGGGTGTTCATTTCCTTATGAAGGATTCTGTGTCATGTAAAATTTAGATTAAATAAATGTGTAACATTTTCTCCTGTTAGCGTCTTTGTCGATTTACTTTTTTGAACCTAAGAGGGTTGTTAAAAACTTTTTCCTCCCCTACAGGACTCATTAGGACCAAATCCATTTAATATTAAAGTCCATCTGCTTTTAATCTTTGAACTATACTGCCTTAATCTCTCAGCAGGAATTTATTATTCTCCAGGAGACCAACAAGAGAGAATCTAAAGAAACTGCAACACAATGTAAGTTTATTATGTACATGAAAAGACAGAACCCCCAGACTCACCATTCTAAGATATCTAGCTCATGCACACAGAGGCGGTTCTTTTATGTCTCAGGTACCTCATCTCTGAACTTAGGAAACAATGATGCCACCCCTTGGATGCATCTAGAAAGTTTCAGGGGTCAGATTTCTCCTTCTCCCTGAGTCGTGGATTCTTAACTTTGGAAGGCCAGTTATAACTGCCACTCTTGACATGTCCTAAAGTCGTTTTTCTGGATTAAGAGTAAAATAGGAATAGCATGCCTGGAAAAATCAGCCCCAGTGATCTGTCTAGAAATGAATAAAACCACAGCAAATTACTTTTGCTCAAATTCAAGCACCCACTTCGAGCTATGCCCTGAATTAATATAATGCCATATCCAAAGATGTCTCAAACTCAGAAATTCATAGAGCAGATGAATTATAACAAATCGTTATAATATGAGGCAACATGCAGAGTGTGTGAGCTCTGGAATCCAACTGCCTGGCACACATGCAGTGCCCCCAGTTCCCTTTTAAAGTATTTAACCTTCTTGGCCTCTATCTTCTCATCTATAAAAGGGAATAATAATATTGTGTTCACATGGAAGTCATTGTGAGGATTAAGTTAAATAAAATTTATGAAGTGCTTACACAATTCCTGTCTCATAGAATGTGCTCAGTAAGTAATCTTATTACCAACTCTTATTGCTTATAACTGTTGTAAACAAAATATTCCTGTGGCAAGAGAAAGGAGATATTGCTTCTAGTAATTGAGGAAGACTTTTTTGAGGAGGAACATTTGCTCTGGGCCCAGAAGGGAGGAATTTCCATGAGAGAGGAGGGTTCATTCTATCCAGTAGAAACATAACCTGTAAAAGCACAGAGATGGGGCAGGCAAGGCGTGCTTTGGAAATGATGAGTAATGCAGAATGGCTGAGACATGGAGGGTGGGGAGAACTGTGGAAAGGGAGGACGGAAAGACAGGTCACAGGTAGTTTGTGGACTCTCTCAAAGGGCAATCATATTGATCTTCTTGTCCATACCTCAGTTTGGGGTGCCAAATACCCAGTAAAGAAGAATTGCCTTATCTTTGTTCAGATTTATTTTTGTTTTACATTTATAATACTCAAGGTCCTAGCCAGGGCTGCCTTGGAGACAAGAATTCTCTTGCAGACTTAAGAGACAACAAGGCTTACTCCTGAAGTCACCAAACTCTTAACCCTTTTATACGCCCTGTATGAGCCCTCAGTGCATCACCCTTCGGCCCCACCCCACCCCTTCCTAGCCATAGCCACGGGGGCCTGAGCAGCCCAGAAGACAGTTGATTTGGGTGTTACTGTCATTGGGCCACCCAGGCCTCCAGGCCCTGGGGGTCAGGGAGAGGAAGGAGAGCAGATCTTACTTTGCAGAGATACAGGAGGATGCCCGGAAGAATTGTGCTGAGAGGGTGACTTTAGCTGTTATCTGCTTGGATGTGGGATTGATTCACTCCCACTCAGAGGTTCTTGGAGCCCAGAATGTTACATAAGTGAAACGCCTGATGCATTTGGTCTCTGTAACACTTAATCCACCACCTCCACCCCCGTTCAATATTTTCAATACTTGCAATGTACGGTGGTAGCTAAAGGGCAGGACTTGAATGGTTTAAAAGTTAAAAATTAAAAGTAAAGCCCTAATGGTTCTCTTTTGTCTTTGTTCCTCTAAATAGAGGTGCCCATATTTGTGTCTCCATAAGAAATGGACATAAGAAATGGAACTGGTACAGTGCTGGTGTCATGTGTGATCTTGCCCTAAGTTAGGAATGGTTTCAGAAGTGTTTAAGGGAGAGTCTTGAAGCTTGGCTGGTTTATAATTACACTGGCTGTATTGGTTTTTCTTTGGTTAGTAAATGTATGGCATTTACTATGTGGCAGGACTTTGGTACAGATTGTTACAGTGTCAGATCCAGAGCGAACTGAAAGTATGTCACACTGAGCATTTTCAGAGAGCAGACATTGCCTCAAGCTTAGGCCTGGCTTAACCTGATTCACAGTAAACCTGCCTCAGCAGCACCAGTAGGGATGAAAGGTAAATGTGCAGGCGCTTCTAAAATTATGACATGTGGAATTGTTAAGCAATCACTGATTTTTTTTTCTCTTGATTCAGTTGGTGAATGTTTGTACACACCCAGATTGCTTCCAGGCTGTGTACATTATAAAAAGTATCTTTTTAGGCTCACCTTTAATCACAAGAAACCCTGGAAATACCTTGTATTTGTATAAAGCACTTTTACTGGCTCTACCTCATCTGATCCTGCTCAGAACCAAGAGAGGCATAATGGACACACACACACACACACACACACACACACACACACACACACTATCCTGACACTGAAGTTGGGCAGCTCACATAGGTGACAAAGTTAAATAATGGCTAGCCCAGAGGAGCAGCCAGCTAAGTTCTCTGCCTCCCAGTACAGTGTGTGGGCCTCTCCTCCACGTTGTCACAGAATAGTAGTATGTCTTGATTGATTTTTCTAAAACCCTGATTTTTCAGCTTCTCAAAAGAACCAGGAGTTGGTCATTTTTTGTTTCTTTGTTACTTTGACCCAATTACACATCTTTTTTACAGATTTCTTTATCTGTAGGATGTGGGAAAAAAACTTTATGCATAGCCAAGGATTTTTTTAAACCAAATATGTAAGCCAAATCTGAATTTCTTTGGAGCAGGAAATAGAGAAAACAAATACCTTATCTATGCTGATTGCTCATACAGATGCGTTAACCAAAACTCTGAAAAGGGGCTGGGTTTTAGAAATTCAAATCTAGAAATTCCTTGTCACCTAAAATAAAACCTTCTTTCTCTTTCACCACAGTTCCAGCACTTTCTCTATCTCGCTCTTCACAGGCCAGCTTTGGAGAGAGCTGGCTGCCTCCTTGTCCTCAATTCTTCTCCTTCCTCCCTCTCTTACTCTTCGCTAGTCAGACACTGCCCAGGTTTTTGTTAAGGTCACCAGTGGTCTGCATGTGAATCAACTAACTAAGTGGAGAGTTTTTAGGACTCATTTTAATTCCTCTCAGCAGAATTTAATACACATCATGGCGAAAGTTACTTCTCTAAATTTTTTATTAAGTGAGGGTAGCACCTTCATAGGACTGTAGCGAGGTCTAAACAAGACAGTTTGGGAGTGGTGAGCACAGTGTCTGCTACAGGGATGAGCAACAATAAAGGTCAATCATTGCTTTTATTGGCACACTCCTTGGTTTCTGTGACACTATGTTTTCTTGTTTTCCTCCCATACCTTTGGTCCCTTCTACTTTTCTAGGGTATCATGAAATGTAGTATTTTATTCAACAAATAATTTAGCAAGTGCATCTTTCATGCCAGGAAATTTTCTTGGCTCTAGGGATAGAGCAGTGAACAAAATTAAGTTGCTGGCCTCATGGAGTTACTTTTGGGAGTTGGAAATTATAAATATTGATATATAATATTCCAGATGAAGATTGATATTAGTAAATATAAATATGGTACATAACATAAGTATAATATATAACACTATATTATATATAATGAACTGTATGTCAAGTGGACAAATAAATATACAGACGTTAGTAAGTTCTGGAAAGCAGGGAAAGGGGGATGGATGAATGTTGCAATTTAGAATAGGATGCTCATGGAAGGCTTTACTGACTGCCTGATATTTAACCGGGGACCTCAGGAAGTGAAGGAGTAGTCCACATATGTAGAATATCTAGAAGAAGCTCATTCAGGTAGAGGGAACCGCAAGTGCAAAGACCCTGAGACAGAGGTACATGGTACATTTGGGGAACAGCAAGATAGCCAGTGTGGCTGGAGCAGAGTATGCCCTGTGGGAGAGTGGTGGAGATGAGGACAGAGAAGTAGCCTGGCGTTAGGAGAAGTGCAGAATGGAGCCTGTGGTATTATCTAGGCACAGTAAGAACTTTGGTTTGCTGTGAGTAAAATTAGAGGCCAGTGGAGGGTTTTGAGCAAAAGACTATTTGGGGTGAGGGTGCAAACAGGTCTGCATGGGAGGCCATTGAAATAGTCCAGCATTTCTCTGGGTCTATTCAAGACCCTTCCCCACCCATCCTGCTCTCTCCCCTAGACCGCTGTGACTTCAAATAAAATCTATGTACCTACAAATCTCAAACCGAACTCTCTTTGCTCCTATCTCTCTTCTGACGTCCAGTCTTGCTTATCCATCTGTTTACTTCCATCTACACTTGGTGACCACTCAGTACATCCAAATGTACCGTGCTCCTCCACGCCCCCCTGACCTCTCTGAAGTCTCACGCCTCAGTAAATGGCACTACCACCTAACCAATTGCTCAAGAGCCCTCCTTGGAGTCTCTCTCTTTAGCGTGTCACATCTAGGCAATCACCAAGTCCTGTTATTTATGTCTCGCCACGTCTCTCAGATTGCACTCTTCACTGATGAACTCCACGCCTCCTCTGCCACTTCTTTCCTAGACTACAGCGATAGCCTCCTAACTGCTCCTGTGCTGCAGCTGGGCTGTCAAATGAATTTTCCACAAAATTGTAGAACTTAATGAGAAGCATTGAAAAAATTTTTTCTGTAAAGATGGCCTTTCTCACAGTGGAGCAGCCTTATAAGTTATCAAAAGGGACACCAATATCCTGCTACTCAGAGCACCCCACTACATAATTACAGAAGTTTTTAATTCATAAAGGGGATAGAGTGGGTATGTTCACTTCTTTCTTTAATTTTGCCAGAAAAAAATCAGAGTCTCCAGTTATATCCCAACTGCAGCCAGACTGACCTAAGACAACCACAAATAATAGTAACAATCTGATTATATGACTTCTTTGCTTAGAACCTGTCAATGGTTTCTAATTGCCCTAGCAATAAATTCTAGATTCCCTCATCTGGCCCACCAGGCCCTATGTGATCTGATACTCGCCTCCCTCCTCCTCCCACCCCATTCCTTACTTTTTTCCTGCTACATGAGAATTATCTTCATTTCTCAAGTATACACCCCTCAGCTGTCTTTCTCTACCCCTTCTGCACCCACTTAAAACACTTTTCTTTCTTTAGGCCTCATCTTGAATGTCTCTTTTTCAGGAAATGCTTCCCAATATGCAGATTTGCTTAGGTTTCCCTGTCATATACCACATCACACCGTTATTTCTTTGTCACAGCCCAGATCACACTGTACTTGCTTGTTAAGTGTCTGTCTTTCCTGATCAGTGTTCTGCTCCATTCAGCTAGGTTCATTGGTGATCTCCTTCAGCTGCTGTCTCACTACAACCTGACCAAACCAAAGCCTGACACGCAATAGGCCCTCCATAAGTGTCACCTGGCTGGTTTGCTTGGGTTTTGCTATAAACGTCAGGATGTTTCATAAAACAAAATGTTTTCCAAATGAAGATCAAAATTGCCTTCTCATTAATTTGGTGATCTTTTTCATTAAACAGGAGGAAGTTACAATAGTTGTATAAACTGTACCTCTTAAAAAACAAATAGATTTTCAAAAATGGATGGCGAACTAAGAGAGCAGAAAAGCTGAGATAATTCTATGATTGTTATATCAGCCTTTTTATGGGTTTCATTTCACTTGGTCTCATTTCATAAACTGTAATGACCTGACTTCATATGCCTAATCCAGTAAAATAGGGTTCCTCTCAGCCTAGGCCCGAATGAATATTTATAATGTGCCCTCCGTGAGTTCAGGGTCAAGGAGAGTCTTGAATGTTGATATTAGAAAATATCTTCACAAACCCCCAAGTCTAAAATTCAGTTACTTTTTCTCCCCCACACCTCTCTGCCCCAACAAGGTTGCTCCCTGAAGCTGCAAATACCTTCTGTGGAGTTGGTTGCTGTAGAACCAGTATATTTTATAATTTGTATAGTAATAACCATAAAATAAAGACAGATTTCCAGTTTCCATTGGTGTAAGATGCACTCAAGTCATGCCAAAAGGTTTTTTGTTTTGTTTTGTTTCATTTCAAAAAGACTTATCTCAAGCTTAAAGACTTCAACTTCCTTTTTAAAGATATGGCTCCTTTTTCTTCAGGAAATGTGTTTTTCTGCCGGGATATAAATGGGATTTAAAACACTAAAGGAAGTAGATTTGATTTACTGAATACACCCTGGGCAACTTCAAGAAGGCTATCTGAGATTAAAAAAGAATAATAACCGGGTTTGCCAGTATACTACTTTGGATTACAAAACTGCACAATGTTTCAAGGTTATTGTGCCTAAAACTTTTTGGTTGTTCTCTTTTTCAGAACTGCCTAATTTTGGATGTAATGACATAAAATGAAAGCATCCCATTCCATTCCCAGTTTCTATTCTCCTGAGGATGACCCAAGGGCAGATTTAGATTTTCAAAGTGATCTGAAAGAAGATTGAATATTATTAAGGAAAAACAGCTTAACTTTAGACTCTAACTTTGTGTGTTAAATATTAGCAGAAGGACACAAAAAGTCTGCCCATGAATGTTATTTGCTATCTTTTGAAAACTAATGTTATGCCACTGGGCTCCTACAAATAGTAATAATATATGCCCTTTGAGCTGTTTTTATGGCAGTAGTCATTGGTCACACAATTTACTTAATCACTCATGCACTTCAGACTGACCATAAGGGGACTTATGGGTGACCTTTGTGTTCACAGCACTTTGAGTCAATAGGTGAAGCATCAGGCCTCATTAGCCTTATGGTCCAGCAGTGTTTAGCAGAGTTTAGTTGTGAATGAGTGGTTACCAAATGGTATCAAATAAATATAAATTATTTCTTCTTTCTGCCAAATAAAACTATTTCTAATTCAATGGGATCACAGAAATTGATCACCAGTGTTCAGTTTGATGAAACATTTCCAACTAGATAATAAGTTATGTGAAATAAATACAAGGTTTTAAGAAGCTTTAAGCTTTAAGAACGTTTAAGTAAGTTTTAAGTTTTGTGAATATTCACATAAGCTCGTCATATTTTAAACATACATTTTATACTACCTTGGCTTGATTTCTGATGTCAATCTTGAGTTTGAATCAGTTACTGGATGATTCTTCTGCCTTGTCATCTCTCTCTCCATTAACATTAGGTGATGGATATGTAACATATAGTCAGTAAATTTTCTATTCAGGTAAGATTTACTACAACATACTACATTGCACTTTTACTCAAACAATTACATTCAAAATAAAAACACTCAAAAGATTGTGGAATTTTTCATCGCCGCTTAAGGTCAAACAGCCAAGATTTCACTTGATTTACACCCAAATATGACTTAATTCATACTTTCTTAACTAAATGTCAGTTAAGCTGCCAAAATAGAAACCACTAACAATCCAGAGATTGAATAGTAGGAAATTAACCCAAGGTTTTGAAAGCTGTTGAATCTAATTTTGTATAATGCCATCACAAATATCAGTTTTGAACTTAAAGATATAACTTGGTTCTGGTTTTCTTTGAAAGTGTAGGTAAGTGGGAAAGGGCAAGTGTGTGGTATCATTCAGACTTGGATTTAAATCAGTTGCTCACAATGACAGTGAGCAAGTTTCCTAACTTCTCTCAGTCTCAACCTCACTGTCCTAGGACTATGGCAAGGACACTGTGAGTGTAAGAGTGTGTGTATGTGTGTGTGTGTGTGTGTGTGTGTGTGTGTGAGAGAGAGAGAGAGAGAGAGAGAGAGAGAGAGAGAGAGCCAGACAGACAGACAGACAGAAAGACAGACAGACATGGACCTGCCCACCGAGCAGGTGCCCAAAATAACTGCAAAGTCTCTATTCTCCCTCTTCTCCTATGTCTTCCTCCAGCTCTGCCACTGATTGGAAAGTGAGTTTACATATCTGTGCCTCAGTTTTCTCATCTAAAAAAGAAGATTCTGGAAAGTTCCATAATTCTAGGCTTTAAAAATATAAACATATATTTTTAAATGGTCCCTACTCAGAAAAGAATATTGGTAGTATACTTAGAAGAATGATTAATATGTAATGAAAATATCTACAGACCATGAACTGTGTCTATTCTTTATGCTAAAAGTAAATTATTCTGAGAGCAAGTTAATTGGGAAATCCAGAAATCGTCAACTATTTCTTACATCCACTTTAAAAGAGCAATGAAATTCCATATCCTGCAGTCTCAAAATGAGTAAATGGAAGAATGTAAATATTTATTGGACTGATGGTAGAGCAGAGAACAGATCTTTGTTTACTGGTGGGTGGTAGCACATCTATGGATCATTGTTTTCAGAAGCATTTAATAACTCCATCTGTTGAAAATGTATATTCAGAGGTACCTTGAAATTGCTGTAAGCTACCTAGAGGTTGGCAGGGAAGTAATTCTGGAGAGATTCCAAACTCTGTAGCCGACCAAGAAATCCAATATAAATCAATAGGTAATTATAAAATCCCATCTTTGGCCACAGTTCATTAAATATATTTATTTAGGCATGATATAGACTTTTGACACTAGAATCTAGGACCATAGAGTCCTTTACTAATCTGGGAACACTGTTTGTTCGACCTGAAAAACCCACTCCTCATTTGACCCAGCAACGGCAGAACCTTTTCTGCTCCCAGTTGTCTCCCCTGATAACTACATGCTCTCCTTGTCTCCCAAGTCCTTTTAAGTAAATCACATCTCATTTCAAAAATAAATCACTGAGTTTTATTTAAAAATTATGCTTCTTCCTTCCCATTACTTCTTTTTAACACAAGAAATTCACCTAGTCCGTCCTACCCTAGTGTTTCATTCAGAGAATCACCATTGCAGTAAGTTCTACCTTTCAATAGTGTATTTCTTTTTCTTAACTACTTCCTTCTTTAAAATCTCAATTCACTGGTTTCCATTTTCTCTCATGTCTTCCCTTCTTCCCCCTACACTCTCACTTTCTGCTCATTTACCACTAGTTCCTGCACATAAGTTTTGCACAGGGGGATGGCGTATTGAGAATTGTAGCTGCTCAGAAGGAGAAAAGACTGGATGTTTTGCAGGAGCTATTAAAGACATTTTAATAGATCATTGCCTCACTAGTTATCTCTTTTGATGAAGTTCTTTACATAACTCTATCTCCATGTGAATTAAAGTAGGAGTTTGAGAGTACCTAATCAGAATGAGCCATTTTCAACAAAAGATGAAATCAGGGTTTTGCTTTCCCAGGGACGTGGATCTCTATATGTTTAGAGATCCCGTCTCTTTTACTTCCCAGCTGTTGTCCCTCCTTGCCTCACAGCACAGCTGCTTTCATATATTTGCAAAATTAATCATCACATAAATGGTGTTATGGGCTGAATTTTCTCCCCCTAAAATTCATATGTTGAAGCCCTAACCCCCAGCACCTCAGAATAAGACTGTGTTTGGAGATAGGGTCTTTAAAGAGCTGATTAAGTTAAAATGAGGACATTAGTGTGGGCCCTATTCCAGTCTGACTGGTGTCCTTATGGGAAGAGGAATATTGATCACAATGAGATACAGGGTTGTGTGTGCACAGAAGGATGACCATGTGAAGAGGCAAAACAACAAGGGGGCTGCCCTCTGCAAGCCAGAGAGAGGGGCCTCAGAGGAAGTACTCTGCTGTCACCTTGATCTTGGACTTACGGCCCTCAGAAATATGAGAAACTAAATTTCTGTTATTTAAGCCACCTAATCTAAGGCATTTTGTTATGGCAACCCTATAAACTAATAAAAATGGTCATAGCAGTACCATATGTATGTTATGAGATCATTGCAAGGTGAAACAGGAGAATCGAATATATGAGAGCTGTAAAAACAGGGTGAAACAACTCTCAAGCAAGATATTAACTCACTTGAGAGATGATCCGGGACATATGTGAGCTGTAACATGTTTGAAACATTCTTGTCTCTCAAAGCCCAATTTTAGCATTTTGTCTTCCCTTGAAGTCAGGGAAGAATTGTCACCATAGGCTCAAAGCTACAGAAGTGTAAGCAAACCCTGCAGCATCCAGAGAGAGCTATCCTCATGCTGATGCTGGGGTGACCCTGAGAGATACTTAGTTACAGGTGAGTGAGAATGAAACTGAGCTTTGCCTCAGTTCACAACAGCCCAGATGGAGGTGAGTCAGAGGTATTGTTTAACAGCACTGGAGCATGTCACTGTTCAGCTGGATTTTGGTTTCAGCTTTATGGAATTAGCTTCAAAAAAGTCTTTAGTGCTTACTTGCACAGTAACTGAGTCCCTCTGTTTACTTATTGGCCTTCACCACAGTTCTAAAAGTTTGACCTTCATAAAGGCACAGTGACTTCTGGCTTGATTCAACATTAAAGAAGAAAAAAAATCTGTTTTATGTACCCTGTTGTATGGGCATCTTTAAAATAACTCTTTAAAAACTATTATTTCTGTTCCTTTTTATTTCCATCAGGAGGAGCAATGTATTAACAATGTATATTTTATGTATTACATAGTCCACTTAGAATTCTCAATGAATGATCAATAATAGGAAATGTGACATAATTTCAGAAATGAATTACACCTGAATTTTTTATTTTGGTGTGAGATAGTAATCTAAACATAATCTCATAGATTATGTTTCCAAGTATGCATGGCTCTATTTCTGAGTCTCTCTTCATTGATCTCTAAGCTTATTCCTAATCATGTTAACTGAATTACTATTACTTATAAACTATCTTGTCATCTGGTAAGGAGAGCCCACCTTGCTTGCCCCCACTCACCATATTTTTTTCTTCAAAGCTATATGTCTTCTTCCATTGAATTTTAAAATAAGCTTGTCAGTTTTAGGAAAAACCATTTTGATTAGATTATGTTACATTTATCAATTGATATAGTGAAAATTGACAATTGGTCGATACTGTATCTTTGACTCCAGAAGCATGGAATACCTCAATATTAGTTTTAGGCTTTCTTTTATAGGACAATGAATTTTTTAGAAAACACAAGTATACACTATATTCAAATCTCCAAATATTTAAGAAAGGATTGCCATTGTAAGAACCACGCTGGGCACTGATGGATTTTTTTTCAATCTGTAATTTTATTTTTTAATAATTTTTTATTTTTCAATTGTAATTGATATACAATATTATATTGGTTTCAGGTGTTCAACATAGTGATTAGACATTTATATAACTTACAAAATGATCACCCTGATAAATCTAGTACACATCTGACACCATACTTATTATTACAGTATTATTGACTGTATTCCCTATGCTGTCATTTATATTTCTTTGACTGTTTTTATAACTGACAATTTGCATATCTTAATCCCTTCACCTTTTTTACCCTATCCCTCTTCTGTCTGGCAACCATCAATTCATTCTCTGTATCTATGAGTTTGTTTCTGTTTCATTTGTTCATATATCTTGTTTTTTAAGATTACACATGTGAGATCGCATGGTATTTGTCTTTTGCTGTGACTTACTTTGCTTAGCATGATACCCTCAAGGTTCATCCATCTTGTTGCAGATGGCAAGATTCCACACTTTCTTATGGCTAATATTTAATTCTATATATGTACCATATTTTCCTTATCCATTTATCTACTGATGGACACTTAGATTGCTTCTATTTCTTGGTTAGTGTAAATAATGCTGCAGTAAACATAGAGATGCATATGTCTTTTTGAATTGTTTTGTATTTCTTCAGATAAATACCCCGAAGTGGAATTGCTGGGTCCTTTATCTCTTGTTGTAGCCTTTGTTTTAAAGTGCATTTTTTCTGATGCAAGTATTGCTACCCCAGCTTTTTTGTTTTAGTTTCTATTTGCATGAATTATCTTTTTCTATCCCTTTAGTTTCAGGTGGTGTCTTTTGATATGAAGTGGGTCTCTTTTAGGCAGCATATGTGTGGGTCTTGTTTTCTTATCCATTCAGCCACTGTCTTTCTTTTAATTGGAGCCTTTAATCAATTTACATTTAGAGTAATTATTGATAGGTATGTAGTTATCGATATTTTATTATTTAGATTTTTTATCTTTTCTTCTTCAAGAAGTATATTTAACATTTCTTATAATACTTGTTTGGTGGTGATGAACTCCTTTAGCTTTTTCTTATTTGGGAAGCTCTTTATCTGTCCTTTTGATTCTAAGCGATAGCTTTGCTGGGTAGAGTAAATTTGGTTGTAGGTCCTTGCTTTTAATCACCTTGAATATTTTGTCCCAATCCCTTCTGACCTGCAAAGTTTCTGTTGAGAAATCAGCTGACAGTCTTATAAGAACTCCCTTGCGCTTCCTGGACTTGTTTGTCTATTTCTTTCACCAGGTTAGGGAAGTTTTCCATTATTATTTCTTCACACAGGTTTTCAATCCCTTGTTCTTTTCCTGGTACCCCTGTGATGAGAGTATTGGTACGTTTGATGCTGTCCAAAAGCCCCTTAAACTATCCTTTTTTTTATTTATTTTTTTTTTTTACTGTTCCAATTTGGTGTTTTCTGCTTATCTTCTAAATCATTAATTCAGTCCTCTGCTTCATCTAATCTACTGTTGATTCTCTCTAATGTATCCTTTATTTCAGTTATTGTCTTCTTCATTCCTGACTGGTTTTTTTTGTTTTCTATCTCCATTTTTATGTTTCCTATTTCTATATTAAAGTTCTCACTGAGTTCACCTACTCTTCCTCTAAGTTCTTGAGCATCCTTATAAACAGGGTTTTGAACTCTGCATCTGGTAGATTGTTTGTCAGCATTTTGTTTAGTTTTTCTGAAGTTTTTTTCTGTTCTTTTATTTGGGACATGTTTCTTCATCTCCTCATTTTGTCTGCTTTCCTTTGTTTATTTCTATGTATTAAGTAGCTCTGCTGGTCTTAATAGAGTAGCCTTTGTAGTAAGTGTCTTGTGGGGCCCAGTAGAGCTGTCTCCCTGGTCACCTTAGCCAGGTGCTTTCACGGGTATCCCTTATGTGGATTGTGTGTACCCTCCTGACATTATTGATCCTTGATTGCTGTTGGCACATTAATGGGAGGGGTTTACCCTCAGGCTTATTGGTTATGAGTAATGGCTGTGATTACAACAGAGGAGCTGTTGTGCAGGGGCTGACCCCAATGAGCAGGATTCTCTTTAGCAGAGCTTTGATGCCTGCTGAGTCTGCCTTTTGGTTGTGTCATTTGTGGAAGTTGTAGGGTGGTACTCTGGTGCGGTCGGAAGCTGGCCACCAAGGGTGTTGGTTCTGGGGCCTCTCAGGAGGGGCTCTACTGCAGGCCAAGGTCAGCTGCTGCTTACACATGGCCCAGGGCCACCTGGTATGAGCCAGAAAGTGATCTCTTCAGATGTTTTCCACTAGTTCAGGGCTTGAAGCCACTTAGTAAGAGGTGTTGGGTACACCAAGTCCAGACACACCTTGTTTGGGGTTTTTGAACCTTTGAGAGATTTTAGGAAAGTCCAAAATGTGAGCTAAGACAGGCCATTTGTATGGGAAAGCCACTGGAAGAGGCTCAGATGGGCCTTTAAGTTGGGCGGGATCTCAAGGAATCACCAGGGTGGGGGCAAATGGTGTTAGCCAGGTCGATAGAGACTCAGACATGATGTCTACCTGCATCTGTAGGCTCAGTGGAGGAAGGGATCAACAAAGGAGCAACAGCTTCTGCCGGCACTTCTGTCTGGGAGAAAACTACCCCTTCAGCCCTCACCCTGAAACTAGACAATTGAGTTCCTCCCCATATGTCCCTGGTGCTTTTTGAGTTGCTGTCCCAGTGCTGGAGCTCAGAGTGAATCTCAGTGAGTAAGTTTGTGCGTGAGCCCTTTAAGAGAATGCTTGGGACTCTAGTAGCCCTCCATCCCATTTAGCTATAATCCTCGCTGGTTTTCACAGCCAGGAGTTGTGGGGACTTCTTTTTCCAGCACTGGAAGCCTGGACTAGAGAGCCTGGTGTGGAGCTGGGATTCCTCCCTCCAGAGAAGGAACCTCTGAAACTGAGATATCCCTTTCAATACTTAACCGCCACATGCAGGTGTGAGACCAGCCTGTTTCATATCTCTACCCCTTCTACCAGTCTCCATGTGGCCTCTTCCATATATCCTTAGTTATAGAACTTCTGTTCAGCTAGACTTCAGATGGTTCTCAATGATGGGTGTTCCATAGTTTCATTGTAATTTTGACATGGTGGTGGGAAGAGGAGAACACAGTGTTTACCTACTCCTCTATCTTGATCAGTCTTTGATGGATTTTTAAAATGAGCAAGTTAGTCCTCTATTTCAAAAAGATCACCCTCTAGTAGAGAGGGGTATGGTATACATGTATACAATTTACTTGGTATAAATTAGACTGTCATTAATACAATGCTAAAATTATATATAACATGCTACTAGGGAAGGAAGATAAATTCTGACCTGAGAGATCACTTGGGAGAAAGACCTATGTATAATACAAATATTAGTATGTTTATATAATATTTGTCTCATATTTCCTATAATGAAATGTAGAGAATACTTGTAAGTTTATGTTCTCACAACTAAATAGAAGTTGCCTTGTTGTTTATGTTGACATGTCATTATAAAAAATATTAATAAGGCATTTTACATTTTTTGTACTGTCATCAAAATGTAATTTAATTAAAATTAAGTGAAATTAAAAATTCAGTTCCTTAGTCTCAGAATGCACAATTCAGATGCTCATTGTCTGCATGTGACTACTGTCTACTCTATTGGACAATGCAGCTTTAGACAATCATTTATTGGATAATTGATTTTTATAAGAGGAAATATTAAAAGCACAGTAATTTAAAGGTGTCTCAGGCTGGGTTTTATGAATAATGTATCTTCTAATTGATAATATCTAAAACATTCTGATATTTTTAGATTGAAACAAATGTAATTCCATTTGCAAAAGGATCATATGGAAATAATTAAGAATGGGAAAGCCTCGTCTCAGTAGAGTGTTGTCTAGAGAATAGTTTTGCAATTATGAATGAAGGAAGGCTACAGCAAAATATATGGATTTTCTGCTTCTTCAGGTGGAAAAGAAATTCTGACTTCAGCTTTACAAGCTGTTTTGTTCTCTTCTCAGATCTTTTATTTGTTTTTCCTCTTTACCTCCGGGAGTCTCTTTTTGTAGTTGAAAGTAATATTGTTGTTTTTAACTCCAAATGATGAAACCCATTAATATTCTGAAAAACCTACAAGTTTTATTCCTGGTAACTTCTGATAATTCCTGTAGATGTGTATATTAAATGCATGCTCATGCATGTGAGCAGGTGTGCCTACATGCTGGGTACCTTGTATACCACCATGATATTATATTAGATACTTTAAATCTTGTACCTGGTATAACAGTTTTCTTCTTTTGTGAAAGACATTCCTTCAGTGGAATGTCAGAAGTATTAACTAGGAGTGCATTGGCCACAGCTGATCTGTGAAGAAGCAATGAGAAATAATAGAACTGTATAATACTTTTCGAAACTGTCTCCTAGGAAAGTGAGTACTTCTAAATACTTGTAGAAAATTTGACCATTACTTCTAAAGTGATATGAGATGGATTTTTGTGAAACTTGAAATGCAAAATTGAAAATCCAAAAGTGGTCAGAAATAATTTAAAAAAAAAAAAAGATTAACAAGAAGAATTCAGATGGAAGATAAAGTCAAAATGGTATAATTTTGAATTTCAAAAGCCATGTTTCTTTCCTCAGGGGAAGAACAGGAAACAAGAGGTTTATTGTGGGGTTACTAGGAGTGCTGGATATTCATTAAAGTGTGTGGGAGAAGCAAAGAAAGGTCGTCAGAATGAGAGCAAGTCAGGTTCATGTGAGTTAAATATTATGTGAGGGGAAGTGCAGCAGTGGACTTTCTAGATGCACTGATGTTCTACCCCGTTTATATTCTCAGTAGCGCCAGCATGGGCCTTCGGTTAAGAGGTAGTTATTGTTTAATGGGTGCAATTCTACAGTTGAGGAAATTGAGGCCTATAAATGTTACATAAATTGTCCAAGGATATACACCTAGTAAATGAGCTTTGAGTCAGATAAGCTTGGAATTAAACTCCAGTGTTGTCATTTGTTAGCTGGGTACCCTTGGTCAAATCACTGAATCTATTCAGAGACCCTGTTGCTACTCAGTAAAATGAGAAGATAATAGTACCTACCATCATAGAAGCAGGGGCAGGGAAGAAGTTTGGCATAATACAGATTTGATGTAAAGTTCTGGTGCAGATGAAATAGGCTAAATAAATAATAACTATTGTCATTTGCTGATTTGTACAGGGTACTATAGAGAGGTAAGAAGACACAAAAGGAATGGAGAAAGATTTTTTTCTTCCTCTTCAGCAGCAAAATATTTCAGAGCTTCTGTTGGCCATTTTGCCCTGAACATTTGAGGGGTGGGGTGAGGCAGGAAGTGTCAACATTTTTGATACTTCATACCAGGCATTTTGTTAGGTTCTGTGTCAGTCAGTATTAGGTTTGGCTACTTATAACAACAGAAAGACCTTATTCTATAAAATGAGTTAAGATAATGGGAAATAAGTACTGGTTAGCATTTTCACACAGAACATTTGGTTTTCAGCAACATATGACTGATGTTAATCGGGAAATGACTGTACTACAGTTTATTTATTCTTCTGTTGACAGTTGCTTCCAAATGGGACTATTACCCCTGTGAACATCTTTGTATGTGTGTCCTAATTGACTTGTGTCCTCTAGGGTATATACGGAGGAGTGGAGAGGCTGGGTCATAGCATACACATAGCTTCAACTTTTATGAGATAATTAATGCCAAATCATGATTCAGAGTGGCTGTACCTGTTTATATTCCCACCTCCAATGTGTGAGTTCTTACTGTTCCAGCTCATTGCCAGCACTAAGTATTATAATACCTTTTAATTTTTGTCAATCTGGTAGGGTTACCCTGATTTCTTTTTTATATCATCATTGCATAAGCATGTCCCCATATGATTACAAATTCTTTCTAAGTATAATTTGCAATAAATGTATTTTTTGTATCACAATTTATATAATCAGCACTTTATTTTTCATAAACAATAAATAACTGTTACATAAACAATCCTTTAGATGAACAGTCCCCAACCTTTTTGGCACCGGGGATCAGTGCTCCTATGAGAATCTAATGCCTGATGATCTGAGGTGGAGCTGAGGCGAAGATGCTAGTGCTGGGGAGCGGCTACAAATACAGATGAAACTTGGCTCGCTGGCCTACTGCTCACCTCCTGCTGTGTGGCCTGGCTCCTAATAGGCCACAGACTGGTTGGGGACCCCTGCTTTAGATTGTCTCAAACTTTTCAGAATGGTAAAGCACTTTAATGGGCAATCTTTATCTGTAAAACTTTTCCGTACAATATCGTTTATTTAAGGATCTTCCTAAAAGTGGATTTATTTGGTCAAAATGTATAAGCAAAAAGAAACTTATATATGGGAACAGGTGCCTTGGGGACTAAGGGAATTGAAGATTAGTGTAAAGGGAGGAAGTTTGCTTTTGTCAGTCCAGAGCCAGGAACCATAGCTTAGCCAGAGGCTCCTACTTTTCTTCCTTGTCCTAGTACCAAAATTTGTGATGATGAGGTATAGTATTGAGGTGAACCCTCTTTCTTAATAGAACATGTTCCAGGATACCAGCCATCTTAGAAATCTTACTGGTAAAGAGAAGATATCACATGAAGACAAATGTTATGTTTTATTTTGTTTTCTGCATACATTTATTTTACAGTACTTTACATATATTCTCCTTTAATCCTCAACATTAATATGAGGTGAGTTCTATTACAGTCGTCAGCGTATGAGTGAGAGAACAAAGGCTTTATAGCTAGTGGTAGCAGCACCAAGATTTGAATCCAAGCAGTCTGTCTCCAGTATACCATCCTGCCTCCCTCTAACAGTACAAGATCATTGATAATTAAATGTTTATGTGAGTGATGGAAGCAACAGATACTGTCAGAGTTCAGAGAAGGGAGAGATGAGTATAGACTAGAGAGATAAGGAAGGCTTCAGCAAGCAGCATCCACTCTTTTGATAGGACTGTGATTTGGGATTGTTTTGTGACATCACATCAATTGAAACTGGTGGCAGTTTCATCTCCCACCAACCATCCTTATCTTGCAAAGTGAATTGATAAAATGCAAAGTGAATTCACGGACAATGTATTCCTGAAGTGCAGCTAGCTCGTCCTTCAGGTTCAGTATGTTCTTAATAATAAAGAGTTCTCCTGAGACAGCTAGAGATCTCCAGAGAGCTACTTCCTCTGCATCCAGTGCAGTAGGAACCCTCCACGCGTCACAGCTCCAGTTAAAGACAACTGAAGAGAACACTCTGTGCCTAATGCAAAGTAAGGCATTTTCATCTACATTTGTTTTTTCTCATTGTTATGGACTTCTGGGAAATTGCAATAGCAGACAGCCAAGAGTCATACACAGCAATCAGACAGTGAAACTCTTTCCTAGAAACGGTAGGGTCAAGAGGTTGGAAATAACAAAGCATTCATGTTATAATTTGTGTATACCCAATGTAAAACAAAGACTCAAACCAATGTGAGACCCCACAACAGAACTAAGCACACGAATGTGTGGAATACTCAAAGTAGAAAATGTAAATTTTTAGTTTACTTACAATGTAATTTTTTACTAAACAACTCAGTAGGTAATGAATCATTTTGAACCTGAGCCAAATCTGTGAATTTTAACATACTCTTCCAACAGAGTCAGGACTTATTTGTCAGTCATTTATTCAACGAAAGCTTTATAGAATCACTACTGTTTGCCAGGCACTCTGTTCCACATTGGTGCCCTTGGCCTTCAAATTCTTCATAGCTGACCTCAGAAACAGTGGGCACTATGGTCAGGTTCTGATGGAAGTGGTCAGGTCACACTCATGAGCACCACCTGCAGTCTCTCCTTTGCCCCTCAATTTCCACAGCTGGACCCCTTCTTTGGTACAACAAGGAGCCAGAACCTGGAAAAACACTGTTCTCTGGACAACTTCTCCAGAGAAGATATCCCTATACCACCCATTCCTACTTGCTGTTTTGTTCCCCCCGCTCCCAAAACCCAGTTTTTTCCCTATAAAAATTACCACAATTGCACCTAAAATTTAAAATACATTTTTAATTAAAACTTTAATTTTAAGATTATTACAGATTCACATGCAGTTATAAAGAAGAATAAAGAGAGGTCCTATGTGCCCTTTACCTTGTTGCCCCAGAGGTAACATCTTGCAAAATTGTAGCACAAATATATTAACATTGATACAATCCGCAGTCTTATTCAGGTTTCTCCAGTTTTATTTGTAGTTTGTGTGTGTGTGTGTGTGTGTGTGTGTGTGTGTGTGTGTGTGTGTGTAGTTCTCTGTGCTTTTATCACGAGTAGGCCCTGAGGAGGCCCTCTCCACCACCACAGTTGAGATACAGGAGAGTTCCATCAGCAGGGGATCCTTGGTGTTGCCCTTTTATAGCCAAATCCACCTTCCTCCTGCAACCCTCTCCCCTCCTCCCCAATCCCTAACCCCTGGCAGCTACCAATCTCTTCTCCGTTTCTATAATTTTGTAATTTCAGGAATGCTACAGAAATGGAATCATATAGTATATAACCTTGAGAGATTGGCTTTTCTCACACAGCAGGATTCCCTCGATACTCACCCAAGTTATTGTATATCAGTAGTTTGTTCCTTTTTCCTGTTAAGTATAGATGTCCCACAGTTTAACTGTTTACTCACTGAAAGACATCTAGGCTGTTTCCAGTATGAATAATGTTGCTGTGAACCTTTGTGTAAAGGTTTTTGTGTGAACATATGTTTTCTTTGGGAGAAATGCCTGAGAGTGCAATTTCTAGGTCATGCGGTATTTGCACATTTTGTTTTATAGGAAAATGCCAAACTGTTTTCCAGAGAGACTGTACCATTTTACATTCCTGCCAGCAGTGTCTGAATTATCTTGTTTCACTGTATCCTTACCAGCATTTAGTGCTATCACTGTTTTTTATTTTAACCATTCTGGTAGGTATGTATTGATATCTCATTGTGGTTTTAACTTGCACTTCCCTAATGGCTTTTGACATTAAACATCTTTTTATGTGTTTATTTGCCATTTCTATATCATCCATGAAATGTCTATTCATGTTCTTTGTTTTTGCCCATTTTTAATTGGGTTGTTTATTTTTTTTAAAGGTGAGTTTTGAGAATTCTTTATATATTCAAGATACTAATTCAACTAATTTGTTGGATATGTGGTTTTGCAAAAATTGTATCCCCATCTGTGTTTTATCTTTCCATTTTTTTAACATTTTTTTCATCCTTTTAACCTTTCACAAAGCAGAGGTTTTTCATTTTGATGAGATAAAATACATTTTCGAACTTAGCAATGTAGCCTCAAGTCTATAGGAAGACAAACATTAGAGATCCGTTTCCTAGGCACTTGATGTCTCCCTGTAGAATCCTTCTTAAGATTCATTGTTCTTGAGAAATCAATAGGATGAAATTGTTGAATTTGCTATAAAGGAATATTAGAAGGCAAATTCCCCAGCCTGCAGAGTTTGAGTCTTTCTACTTTCCTGTTTTTTATCAAAATCTTACCAAGTGAAAGTTTGGGGCTTCTGTGCCAGAAGGTTGCTAATGCTAAATAAATAGCAATGATTGTTTTTTACAGTCATGTAGAACAGGCTATGTTAAAAACTAACATAGGTGGTTAAAGTTAGAGATTCCTATTTGCATCAGGCCTGGAAACTTCTGATCCTCGAGATAGATAGATAGATAATGTATGTATGTATGTATGTATGTATGTATGTATGTATGTATGTATATGTATGTATGTGATCAGCATGTATTCACTGCAGGCTAGTTGAATACATTTTAAAAATCTGATTTATTCTTTTCTTTACTCTCTCTTAAATTCTCCAGGGGAGCGGGGGAGCGGGGAGTGGAGGGAAGCTTATTGTACTTTTTGTTTTATAAATCTTTCCCCCAGAGGGAAGACTTTCCTGTACTATTCAATCAAAATGGAACATAAAAGGAAATACATTTTCCTTTACTTTGTAAGAAGCTTACATTTTCCTCTTTAAAATCGTTCCTCTACGTCTATTTCCTTCTCCCTGCTGCACTGACATGGTAAGTCTGAAACATGAAGGAGGTGGAGACTACTTCATAAGGAGACTCCTGCCTTCCTCTGTCCTACCACTGAACTGAGGACAGAAATATCTTTACAGAGGTAGCAATTTTTTTTTGACCATCTTCCTTTCTAGATGGGATGCCCTTAGGGCTGGGCCATGTCTAATTCAGTTTTATATTCTCATCACCAAGAACAGAACCTATCACACCAATGGTGCTCACTAAATAATTGGAGAATTCACAAACTTCAGTAACTGGTCGGTATCTGAAAATTGATAACATTGTCAGTCAGCAAAGTTTTATCCTTATTAATTATTCATGTTAATCCCTTGAGAGCAAAAGCCACCTTTTGGTTATTTCTTACTCATTTTTTAAACCCCAGTCCTTGGAAAATAAGTAGACATTTAATAAATGTTGAATTCGTCCATTAATTCAACAAGCATGTATTGAATACCTGCTGTGTTAGGAACCATCAGGAATATATGCAATTACCTAGAAGGAAAAGCCCTTTCCTTCAGGTAACCTATAATCTAGTGGGGGTACAATAACACATATAAATTATCACATAAAATATTTAAATACCATGATAAGGTATTGTAACTTTTATACCAAAATAGGAGTACAGACTATAATTAGTTTAACAGTCCATAGGAGCCCATCTGATATGGACTGATCAAGAAAGATTAGCTAGTGACCTGAGGAAGCACTGTGATCCCTCTAGAGTTCTCTGCCTACTCTTCTCTGTTCACGCTGTCCACAGTTCTGGCCTTTGCTTGAAATGCTACCTTCTCTTTGTCTTCTTTCTGCCCATAACAGCATTGAATGTTGTATTAGTCGGGATTCTTGAAACTAGCTTAAGCGAAATGGGGAATACATTTCCTGATATAACTGGAAAGGGGAGTAGCCGTGGCTGGCGTGGTGGGTCGACTGCCATGGTGGCAGCCAGCAATCTCCCCTATTTCTGTATGTGCACACCACTCCTTTCATCAAGAAGTGGATGCTGTTTCTTCTCCCTTTGAGTTTGGACTTCACTTTTGATTTGTTTTAACCAATAGAATGTGACAGAAGTAATACTCTACCAGTTACAAGGTTTGGCCACTTTTGTTTGTGTTCTCTTGGAAGCCAGTCAATGTGTACCCAGTAAAAGTACCCTGATGGATAGAGGGAGACCCTGAAAGATAAGAGACTATAAAATATAAAAATATAAACATATGCATGTAGAGACAGAAGCCTTGCCAGCCACAGGCGTTCCGGCTACCCCCATTCCTATAGGTGCTAACATATGAGTAAGGCATCTTAGATGCTCCAGCCCCAGCCAATGTCACATAGAGCAGAGAAAACCACCCGCTTTGGGGGCCTGCTCAAATTGCAAAATCATGAGCAAGTGAATGGCAACTGTAAACCAGTACATTTTAGGGTGATTTGTCATGCAGCAACAGATGATGGGAAAAGCTGGATCCGGTGCTCTAATAACTCAATAACAAGTCCTTCTCCTTTCATGGCTCTGCTTTCCTCAGAGGCTATCTTCATCTGGAGGCAAGAATGTCCACAACAACAGCAGGATTACATTCTAGCAGTTTAGCTATACCCACTGCAAGGGCACACACAGCTCTTTCCCAGGAGTCCCAGCAAATCTCAGTGATGACTCTGATTGGCTGCGACTGGGTCATGTGCCTAAACCTGTACAAGTTACTGTGACCTGACTGCCCAAAGTCTGGGTCACTTGCCTCTCCCTGGAGCCAGAGGTAAGGTGTGATCTGCTTCACTTAAACTATTTGAATTAAGGTTCTAGTAGGATAGGTTCCAAAAAGAAAATCAAGGTAACTGTGTCAAGAATAAGGCGCTGGATGCTGGGCAGGCAAAAACAACAAGTATGTACTATAAAAGCCAAGTATAATCCTACTTCTTTACATCTTTTCTTGTCATTGCAAACTTTAAGTTATTGTAGCTCAAATGACCTGTTCCACTTTTTTGGTGCTTAACATATGCTGCCTTATTGTGCTGCTTACACTTTGGAAGCAAATTCTTATTTCACACTCTAGATTTAGTACTTTTGTATTCCTTATTGTTCTGAGTTTTTTGCTGTAAAAGTGCGATTTTTCTCATTACTTTTGTAGAGAGAGGATTTGGGGATGTCATCAGAGGCACAAACAATTCTTACCGTGACAGGAGAAATTTGTGTTTCCCTCTCCCTCTCGCTCAGTTCTTTTTTCCTTCTCTTTTCCCCTCCCTCCCTCTTTCTCTCTCTCCCTTAGGGACTGACAAAATCCTAGGCATTGCCTCTAAAGGAAGGGACATGGTCTGTTATCCCCTTGGGTCTCACTTTCCAGTAGAATTGTCAACTGGTGATAAGTGCTGTTTGTTTTCTGTCTTTTCTGGGGAGCTTGCTCTTGTGCTATTTAATTTGTGTTTTTAAAAACATTATTTTGTGTGAGTGTCCAGTAGAGCTGCTTTGGGGTCACTAGTTTACAAAATAAGTCAAATGATCTAAACAAGAACATCCTCTGTTAATTGAAATTTAAGTGGGCCTAATAGTTTTTATTCATCTTTTTCATTGAGGGTCAGCATTTCCAGGATGGAGTTCTTCTAGGGAACTATAAGACAGAATTGAAATGGAAAGTAGGTGCCTGTTGGCACACTAACCAAAGCCCAACCTTGGTTTGTCAGGGACCTCACTTTAGGTCTGACTTTTCTAAAGTTGTTCACATATACAGCTACACATACACATACACACACGCACGCACGCACGCACACAGCTGAGTAATATACTTCGTATGGCCCTGAGTAGCAGGAAAAAAAAAATTAGGTATCAGGCAAATGAGAGGGAAATACCAGAGATAGACTCTCATAGATTTTTAGAATGAATCTTTGTAAGATTAAATTGACATAATGACTTAATAACAACAGACTATCTTGCTTTCATATCAAGCTTTATACTTGTAAGAGTGCTATTATGTTTATTTGTTTGAATAGGTACCCCCAATGATCGGTTAAATCCGACGATTAAGGATACCATTGTCACTTCTGTCACCTGAGTTTTCATTGCCTTTAAATTTTTAAATTATTATGAAACATTGTGTGTGAGTGAATACACATATAGTATACCAATAGTCATTCATTATTAAAGCATTATTTATAATCTTGTACCCTCCTCCTATTGAATCCTTATTCATTCTCCCCCATCATAGATACTGTTCAGAAATTTCCGTTTATCATACTCTTGCTTTTAATAATACATATATATGTGTGTGTGTGTGTATATATATATGTGTGTGTGTATATATATATATATGTATATATATATGTGTATGTATATATATATATATATAAACATTCTAAAAGATAAGTCATTTAATCTTTATTTTTTTAACTTTACATGAATAGAATCTTACTGGATGTAATTTTATGTAGCTAGCTTTTTTTGTTTCTTAGTATTGTTTGTGAAATTCATCCATATTGATTTTTTTGGCTCGAGTTCTGTTTGTGGCTTATTTTTTCACTTTATTATTATTTCTTGTCATAAGTAGTTTTAAAATTTTAATGTAGTTGAACCTCTATGGTTTATGCTTTTTGTGGCTTGAGATCATAATTTTATGCTCCCATTTTCTTTTGCCAGTTTTAAAAGTTGTGACTTTTTTTCCTCTTAGGTCTTTAATCTATCTGGTATTGACTTCTGTGTATACTGTGAGGTAGGGGTCTATTTTTTTTCCCCAAGTGAAAAGGCAGAGCATGCCACTCTATTCCTTCACTTAAAAATTTCCAAAATCTTCCCATCTTCCTCAGAATTAAAGTCAAAGTTCTTAAAATGGGATAAACGGCCCTATATGACCAGACCTCTGAAAGGTCTCTGACTTCACCTCTTACTGTCTTTCCTGTGAACACTGGCTTCCTTGATCTTCCTTGAATATTCCCAAAATGTTACCTGCACCAGGGACCTTTGTACTTGCTACTCCTGTCTGAAATTTTCAGATATTTACACTCGCTTACTTTTTAGGTCTCCACTCACATATCACCTTATTATGGAGGCCTTCTCTAGCCACCCTAGCTAAAGTCATACACACACACACTCACATTTGAACCTCTCTTCTCTGCTTTGAAAGAACTTGCCTAAAAAACTCTCTGAGCCTGGTGTAGTTGTGCTGTATATAAGGGAGGTTATTTTAAAGTCTCAATTAAAGCTCTTGAATGTTTTAAGGACTATATAGGGTTTTCTAAGTTAGTTTTAATAAGTTTACCCTCTTTATTTAAAATATTTTTATTTTGTTTTGAATAGTTAATATATGCATACAGTTCAAACATTCAAGTTTAAAATGTATATATAGTGAAAAATAAATCTCTCCTATCCTTTCATTCATCCTAGTTCCCCTCTCCTACCATTAGTTTCTTATCTATTTACTGGGTTAGTTGTTTCTTCTCCTTGAAATATGCTATGCATATATAAGCACATACATATGTGTTTTTTACATAAATGGTGGAATACCATATAAATTATTCTGCACATTGCTTTTTTCAATCAGTGCTTCACATGGCTATCAGATATATCTTCTTAAATTTCTACCCTGATACTGTCATTTCCCAGTTCAGAAACCTCCAACAGCTTGCCCAGTACCCACAGAATAAGGCTGAACTAAGTCTTGACAGTGGAGGCCTGCACCACATGGTCTCCACCTACTTTTTCTGTCATGTCCTTCTGTTCCTAAAGACATCCCCTAAACTGATGATTTGAGTTTTTCCAAGTGTTCTTTTGTTTTTATGTTCAGTACTTTTCTTCTGCCAGCACTGCCATGGCCCCCCAAACCTTCGATAGGGCTCATCACTTTGCACTCTAACTCCTCTCTGGAGCAGCTGCATTTTCAAAATTTCAACACAATCTCCCTCCATAACCAGACCGTACGTATTGATTGTTGGTTTAGGTAACTTATTTAACTGTTCACCAATCAGTTCTTTCTCTTCTAGACTCCACGTCTCTTGTGGGCAGATACTACTTACTACTCACTGGAAATAAGGGATACTAAAATGAAAAGATAGGTCTTGAATTTCAAGTAGCTTCCAACATAAAGGTGAGCCAGACATGCAAAATTTAAATACACAGCACCATAGATCCTTAAATGCGAATGTGTTCTATGCTCAGTGGAATCAAAGAAATACTTGGCCTTAAAAAAAAAATCTCTGGTCCCTGCCGCAGGGTCTGGCACACGTCTGGTGTCCAATAGGTGCACGTTGAATAAACGAATAACATGAGAAGAAGCATTTAAGGCAAGCCTGAACATCTTGCCCAAAATCTCCCTTTTATCATAAATATACAAGTAAGTCGACAAATAGTGTAGATATCTCTCATCTTTTGAAGAAAGAGAGGGCATGTGGGAGGGGATGGAATCAAGTTTCAGCACGGGAGGGAGGCGGAGAAGTCGCACCTGGAGAAGGGTCCCCGGGCCTCCGCGGGGCGCGCGGGGAGAGGCGGGCAGCGGGGAGGAGTCTGTCGCTTCCCTGCTCCGCCTCCCTCCACCCCGCAGAGGCGGTGGCGCAGGGCGGCCGCGCGGGTGTCGGCACCAGCTGCAGCCGCCCGCGCCTCCCGCTCCTCTGTGGCTCCCGGGGCGACCCGAGCACGGCTGGCAGCTCGCGGCGCGGCGGCCCCGGGAGACGCGAAAGTTCCCGGCACGAGCGCCAAGATGCCGGGCAGCGACACGGCGCTCACCGTGGACCGGACCTACTCCGACCCGGGCCGGCACCAGCGCTGCAAGAGCCGGGTGAGTGGCGCCGGCGGGGTGGCGGCGGGGGCGCCGGGCGGAGGAGCGAGGCCGGGTGGGCTTCGGCTGCCGCGTGCCCGACCCGCCGCCCTCGTTTCGCTGCCTGCCGCTCTTCCTCCGCTGCTGCCCCGCGTGCGGCCATCCCCGCCCCTGTCCTCGCTGAAGGCGCTGGGAAGGGGGGCGTCGGAGCCCGGCTTGCGGCTGCGAGACCCCACGTCCACCGCCGGGGCGGGGCGCAGAGCAAAGCCCGGCCCCGCGACCCTCCGCCGGCCTCCGTCCCGCGAGCTCGGCCGGGACGCCCGGTCTCCCCGACGGCCACGCTCCGCCGCCCTCTCCGCCAGGGAGCGCCCGCCGCGCGGTGCCGGGACGCGAGCAGATCCCGCCACCCGCGGCCCCAGGCGGACAGCGTCCCTCCGCTCCTGACTCCCAGCTGCCGCCGCCTCTCCCAGCCCTCGGAGTTTCGGGCGCGAGGCCGGGCGGCCGGGCTTCCCGGTCCCCCGCGGCGGCGGCTCGTGGCTCTGCCCTGGTGAAAAGTCAGTCTTGGCGCTCTCTCTCCGGAGTTTCTAGCCGTGCCGAGCAGGCGCCCTCTCCATTGTTTGCAGTGTAATTTGCTGTTGCCGATTTTGGCTGTGGGAGAAAATAGCTCTCGAGAGCATGCTGCGGGGACGAGCCATGTAGCGCTTCAAAATAAAGACGGAGGCCGCAGCCCCGGCGCGGGTCGCTCCGGAGAGAGAAAGCCTCCGCCCCCTCGGGATCCTTTTGCCCGCCCTGGGCTGTGGGATCCCGGAGGCTCGACACCCTGTTCTCCCCTCGGCGGATTGAAGTGCCGCTTAGAACAGCACCTCCTCCACGCTGGCATTTGTTCTGGCAGAAGCTACCTGGAGTTGTTCTTTGATCGGATAACTACTCACTTGTCCGAGATCGCAGCATGTGAGTGTCAGCTTCTCAATATAAAGTCGTGCTGATTCTGGCCTGCCACCTCCAAGATTGAGAGGCCAACCGGATGGGAAAAGGAGCGACAGAAATGTGTCGCCGTCCCTTGTGCAGGATTTGAGGGTTTAATTAATTCGGAGAAGTAATCGACTACCCCGGAAGTGAAGTAACAAGTCCCTGCTATATTTACCTGTTTTCCCTTTTTCTTTTAATCAATTCTAATTAATTTAACAGTGATTTAAATTTTTACAGTTTAAATATATTTGGCGGAATAATACTTTTCTCTTGCACCCACTCCACTCTTCGCTCCCCCTCAAAAAGAATTTATATTTTTTGCACTTTTTTTAAAAAAGTTTCATAGCAATTTGTGTGAAAAAAACCAGAAACTCCATTTGGAAGGAAGCATTGATAAAAGATCTTTGTTTTTGGAAGGGCGACTGCTGATTAACACAGAGTTAACTAGTTAACTACATAGAAAGGTGAATATCTTTATTTCTAATGCATTTGTAATGTCCCAGTTGATAGAATAAATTTCAGACTTGAAAAGTGTGAAAGCTTGGCTTTCTTTGTCACAACTGTGATAATCTTTGTGTAAACAAGATTAGTAATCTTTGAGGGATGGTTGGCTCACTGTGAACTCTTTTAAGCGATCTGGCAAAACTCAAAGAAATTTCCCAAACTCGCTCTTCATAATCTGTAAAATGGTGGTGATAGTGTTTGTACCTCAACTACTTTAAGATGGAAAGTGGCAAAGCAACCATGTAACTTAACAGCAGATTTTGTTTTCTCTGCTGTATTTATCATTGTTCCATTTTCACACCTGTCTTTTCTGTTAAAGTACCTCACCTTACCTGAATGAGGTTTCTTGTTTTCTTCAAAGTTCTACCTACCACGTTATACCTACTACATTGTTTTGTTAGCATAGAGATAGAGTCATGCACTGCTTAACAGTGGGACATGTTCCGAGAAATACATCATTAGGCCGTTTTGTCATTGTGCGAACATGATAGAGCACTTACACAAACCTAGATGGGATGGACTATTACACACCTAAACTATTTGAGATAGCCTCTTGCTGAGGCTACAGGCCTGTACAGCATGTTCCTATACAAAACAGATTAAATCAAGAACAAGAGAAAATGATGCAATCAAGAGGTGTGGTAAACAAGATGTATGAGGCTGCTGACAGCATAACACAATATACTGTTTTACAACAAACTTTTTTTTAATAAAGAGTACACTCTAAAAGAATGATAAAAAGTATAATATAAACACATAACCCAGTAACATCAAATATTATGTATAATACACATAATTGTGTGTGCTGTGACTTGCAGCACAGTAAGGCTTGTTTACACCAGCATCACCACAAACACATGAGTAATGCATTGTGCTACAACATTACAATGGGGAAGATGTCACTAGGTGATAGGAATTTTTCGGCTCCACTACAATCTTATGGGACCACCATCATATATGTGGCCCATCATTAATGAAAACATTGCTCTGTGGCACATAACTATACCTGATTTTTAAATAGACTATGTATTAAAACTGAGTTAGATATTATATGTACTGATTATTCTAAATTAGCTTATTAGGCAGACGAAATCCAGTGAAGACTAGAAGAAATCAGACTGAGGAGGGCTAGAACTTGAGTAGACAGTCATCAGATGTTCTACAGCAGCCATGCTGAGATCCCCATTTAAACTCCTTGACTGCTTTTAGGGTTTTTATTGTTGAGACAGACAGTGAGGAGGAAAGAGAACTAGCGGAAACTTTGTAAACACATAACTTTTCTCAAGTTGGGTTGATGTAATTTTGAGTCTGCCCTTAAGGCTGCAGTAAGCCTGCTGTAATGAAGGGAAAGCAGCAACAATTTTCCATATGCAGAAAGTATTTATCCCGTTAGATGATTCTAGCTCTTGTTTTGTGGGACTCAGATGTATCTATAAAGACATATTTTTTTTACACTCAAAGTATGCATAAGGAAAATATCAAGTGGTATTAGGGTTTAATTTCTTGATGTCACTCACTCCTTGGCAGTAAACCATCTAATATAGGATTATAAAAGAACCTTTTATGAACTGATTTGGTAAGTTAGCTTCCCTAAAAACATTAAAATTAATGAGAACTGGGTATGCATGTGAAGAGTTGATTAACCTTTCAGAGATATGCAGCGTCCTCTCAGGAAAGACCTAAGACTCTATGAGATCAAATTCTTGGTTACTGAATGGTCACTTTTTGAGTTCAAAATTGACTCCCTGTTGAGGGAACAGGGAAAATACACATTTCTCTTGCTGAGCTTGGTTAAGCTTTTGAGACTGGAACATAATGAGGCAGTTTTTACTATTTTAACATTGTAGAAGTCTATTTTTGCAGCCAGGTAGACTAACCTAGATTTTTTTTTTTGTCCCTCCCAGTAAAAATGTAACATAACTATTGAATTCTGTGATTATCTCTAAACTGACAAGTCAGGATCATTCACATTTTTAAACTTCATCTGAGTAAAACTCAGAAGTGGTGCATGTTAATTTGATGCACATAATATCCACCTACTTTAAAAGAAAGAACATACATAATGAGAATCCTACTTTTTTTTCATGCCCTAGATAGTTAAAGCATATCATCTTTTTGAGAATACTGAAGGCAGTCTGCTTTCTATACAGTAACTGGTTTTTATTAATCAATAATGTGTGAATCAAATTGTATGTTCTAATTTTAAGTGTCCTAAAATGCCACCCTCAGCCACTTGGGTATAATGATGGACAGCTGGGGCTCCCGGATCAGACCTGGATCATATTCTAGCTCTTCACCCTTCCCAACTGGGTGACTACGGCAAGGTCTAACCTTTCTAACCAGTTCCCCATCCGTAAAAGAGGTGATAGTAGTTCTTACTTCTGGGAGTAATGATTGTGAGTCTTTAGGAAGAGAGCATTTGTAAAAAGAAAAAATGTTTCTGTGCACTCATGTGTTAGCTGTTTTCATCCTTCTATAAGATTAATGATTTTTTTCTTGTTCTGTTGGTACCACCACTAATCAGAACTGCTAATCATCCTGAATGCTTACTCTCCCCTCCATCTGTAATCTGTCAGTCATTCCACTGGGTCTTTCTTTGACATGTCTCTAGAATCGGTTCTTTCCTCCTGTGTCCCTCAGTCATCTTCCACCTTAGTTTAGCCACTTATGACCTCAGGAAGAGATCGTTGGTGCGCTAGCTTCCTCATTACTCTATGATTTTGTTAACTTTTAATCCATTCTGCCTACAAGGGCCAGAATATTCTGTCTATAGAACTACTTTCATTAGGTGAGTCCCAGATGACAGATCTTGTGCTAGTGCTGCTTACCTGTGGTGTGATTTTGGACCCTGCAGTCATTCTTAGTTTCTTCTTCCACATCCTAGGGGTGTTGCCAGGAATAAATGCAATAATGTCTATGAAATGTCAGATACACAGTAAGAACTCAATAGATGGTAGCCATTTTTATTACTGTGTAAGTAATGGAAAGACTGCTAACATTGTGAATAGTATAGTCTTTTCTGGTATTCTTAGCATATCTTTCTCCCTCATCACATTGTTTGTTTTTCATGTTTGTCATTTACATGTTCATAAATTATAGACACTGGCACTGGCTTCATTCAATAAATATTTGTCGAGTACCTTCTATGTGGTAGCTGCCCTTCAGTAATATAATGGTGAATGAAACAGACTGTCTGGCCTCTCCCAAAGCTTACTGTCTGGTGATTGTATCTTATTTATACTTCTGGCCCCAGGAAATACCCTTCTCTTTTATAGGAAGAATTGATGATAACAAGTACAAGTCTAACATCTGAAGAAAAACCTGTGTCAGGCATGGTAGCCACTTGTAGTGCATCTTTTAAGTGTTCTGTGGTTTGGAAATAGATCCAGAATTGTATGATGAGTAATGGCCAGAAGCGGTCAAGGAAAAGAGGATGTCATAGCCCGTCTCACAGTGGAAATGGTTGGGCAGTGATGCAATGTGGTGATGGATCACGTGCTTACTTCCTGGGCAGGAACTAGAGAGAGTGGAAACAGACTTCTGTCATAGGTGACACTGACCTAGTGAAGTGGTAAACTGAGTACTTTGTGAGTAAGATTTTAATTAGTGATTTGTTGTATTCTAAAGAGTTAATTAAAGGAACAGTGAATAATGATGAATCTCCTAAGTTGGATTTTTCTTAAATTTGGGATGTATCGATTGATGTGGTATGTGTTGTTTGAGCTATGCTGTGCTGCACGCTCACCAGTTCTGCCTTTAGAGAACAAATTACCAGCCACCACCAGCACGCCTGCTTGTCACATCCACTGTCGAACACCACAGCAGCTGCTACCAAGTTCAGTTGCAAGATGTGTTCTGCTTCAAATGCACTGTCTGAATCTCTAGGATTAGTTAAGGTCAGAAGTCAGCCTAGTCCTTCTGGATGGAAATTGCCCGAGTGTTAACTTAGAAGAGGCTGCAGCTTTCAGCTCTGCTGTTTCTTAATTGTGTTTTTATGTTTTCAGTGGAGGGGGTGGTGAGAGAGAAGGAAGAGAACCATGAATCACTGTACTATGAATCAGAATAAGGACTTTACATTCCTTAGAAAAGGAACATCAGGATATATGATCAGTGCGTAATCTAACCCTTTCCATTGCCTTGGGGGGAGGGGACACTACTTGAAGGAAGACAGTGTATGAGTTGATCATTATTTTCTGTAAGGAGGCAACAAGAACATACATGAAAAGAAGAATGCAGTAGCAATAATAATAGCCAACATGTACTAAGTCCTTACAAATGCACTATCTTTATGATGGCTTATTTAGAGTTCCATTTTACAGATGAAGAGGTTGCAGCGCAAGCAGTTATGTTCCTGTGGCTATTAGGAAATGGTGTAGCTAGGATTTGATGAACCCAAATCTAGTTCTAAAGCCTTCCTTTTAACCACTTTCCTATCTTCTGCCTCTGAAGCGAATACTGGAGAGAGCAGCTCAGTCTTAAACCTGTTGAGTGCTTTGAGATGGCTGTGTTCAATTTCTGCAGGGCACCTAGCCAAATTGTGTATTCAAGATTCTTATAGCACTTTGCCAGTCCTTTGTATATAATTATATGTCCCCAGTAAATATTTGATGAATGAATGATTTAGAATGATACTCTGGGAACTTTTTATAATGCCTAGAATATAAGAATTTTGCCAATAGTTTGGGGTAGTCTTGAAGGCTGTTAAATAAGCTCATGATTTAAGAACAGAGGTGAAAAACCATCTTCTAGCCTGATATTTGGTCTCTGGAGGATCATCAGTTGAAGGACATAACAAGAGTGATTCTTCCTTGTCACAGTCTGATCTCACCAGATCTCCCTTTAGGACTCAGCCTCACTGGACTAAAGGTATGTGCTTCTCATACTTAAGGCTGAGGTTTGGAAAGACTGAAAGGTGTTATGTTAGAACTGGAACAGAATTTAGGTATTAACTCCAGACCATTCCATTTGCAGAAATAGGAAAGTGATGTCCAGCCAGACTGTAACCAATAAAATTATGTAACTAAAACATACTGATTAGGACTAACCATTATACCAGCTTCTGTCTTAAAAGAAAACTGCTTTAAATATTTTTAAAGACCAAGTTAATTGCTATTCCATGGGATAAACATTTCGAAATTAAACAATGTAGACTGAGAATTTAAACTTATTTTCAGTAGAGAATTAATTAACAGTTTAAAATTTGGTGAGTTTTCTAGGTAAAAAAAAAAAGTGAATTTGAATGATTACCTTCTGAACATATTTCCAGATTTTTGGTGGGGCTGGGATGAAGAGGGATGACAATTCATATATCAAACTACTTAGCTGCATTGGATCTGTTGCCACTTTTTAAAAATTATCTTTTCTGAATAAAGTCCCTTTTATTGTCATTTTTTTTCAGAATAAAGTTCTGAGAAATGAGTTCATCTTTGTCTTGACATTTCACCTGTTGGGATAGGATATTGGGGAAAAGCATGCCAGATGTACAGGTCATGGAGTATAACATCTGTGTATTTAACTTAGAATTCAACCATGAATATTCTCTTGTGTCTGAAGCTCTCTGTTCTTATGAGTGTCTCATAGAGAGCATATTTCATTGCCATGTGGCTTCAGTATATATAATATTCATACAACACAGCCCCTAAACACAGAAACATCAGCAGGTCGTTTTCCAACAGTGGGGAGAAGATGGGGAGAGATTCTTTAACCTGTTGAGAGAAGGTATGTCCAGTGCCAATTCTCAATGAAATGTGTCTTTCAGGTAAAGCCTGTAGGATTTCTGCCTTACACACTGACTTGAGAGCCCAGCTCCAGAGAAAGATGTGGCTTTCCCACATAATACCAAATACTTCTACTTAGATGTTCCACAGACACCTCAAAGTCTGTATGTCAACCTTATTTCATTCTCTCATATTCCCTGCCCCCCCCCCACAATTTCTGGTTAATGCTTTTCCCATATAGCTGATCCCCAAACCAGATACCTGGGAAGCTCCCTCAGTTGCCCCACTTACAGGCCACATCCAGTGATTTACTTCTTAAATGTTCTCAGTCACCTTTCTCTTATTATCTCCAACATCACTCCCTTAATTTACTTCTGGATTTGAGGACTAGAGTGAAGGGTTAAGAGTATGGACTTGGGAGTCAAACATGAATGCCAACTCCTCCACCTACCAGCATGTGAGCAACCATGAGAAGCAGTGTTAGGAAACCCATTATGGCATTTGTTGATCTGACGTTGAGTCATTTGTTGTCTACTACATTTCCCAAACTTCAGTCATTCGCACACCTACACGTAGCTTCGTACCACCTGTACTGTTATTTACTTAATATTTCTAAATCAATTCACTCCTTAAAACTTAAATTTGTTTTTAAAGTATCAGTGTTACTGTTCTGGCTAAATATTGTTTTACTGTCTGAGGTCTGCAGTGCCAGATTTAAAAGATTAGTAATGCTGGAGCTTTGTTAAAGGGTTGTTAGCACTAAACAGAGACTTCCTCCTGGTCTGAATCAGCTGGATTAGGTTAAGGATTGTTTTCAAGGCAATTTCTTGCTTACTGTGATTCTGTGTTATTTAATGCTTTCATTTTATACCTCAGAAAATAATTCTGAATCATTTAGGGAAGCACTGGTCTTAATGTAGCATCTCTCCTTATTATTTTATGACATACTCCTTTTAAACCCATGGTCTTGATACTTAAATTTTTTTTTTCATGGACTGTGAAATTTGAGTCATTTGAGTGTTGGGATGAACAGAAGCCCACTTTGGTGAATTGAAGTTACACTTGTCTGGGTGAACATACGTGGAAAAGTGAGAATTGTGCATGTTACAGGCTGTCTCTAGTCTTCTGACGACCTGAGAAAAACTGAAGCAGTGGAAGGCCTTAGGCTAAAGACTCGGCCTTCCGGAAGATATGGATTCCTTGGGAATTTCAGGCAGACACAGAAAGTGGATGGAGAAGAAATTTAAACTCTTTGGTTTCCTGAAGTAAAGTTGAATCTAATTAAGACATGTATGTAGGCTTGTTGTAATGTGAGGGAAAGAATTGGTACTGCAGCCTTTCACAGAAATTTTGATATAAGCACTTATGCAAAAATAAAGTATGCCCGTCGTGAAACTATGCTCCAGCGCCTCAATATATTTACTCCAGTGTGTGCAACTGTGTGTGCTGGGGCCAAAAGTCCCTCTTTTTTTCTGCCTTTGTAAAGATATTGTGATAATCCAGAAGGCCTGCAACTCGACTTCAGATAGTCAGTGGTGTACTATTTTAATCTCATTAATTGGAACAGGTGGCCTCTGTTTGCGACTGATTCACTAGTTGGCATAGATTTTAATTTATCTGAGAATATGAGGCCCATTCAGTAAGAGCTGTTTGGGCTGTGTACTGGCATCAGGCAAAGTGCTTGAAAGCTTCAACCATTAAAAGCACAGAAGAGTGAGAGGAAGATCGAACAAATGCAGTTTAATAGCTTGCTGTTTTAATTCAGTTCTTAAATATGGGGCGTAAAGCTAGTAAAAGAACATAGTCGCATGAAGCATGTCCAGATGCTTGAGAAGGCTCTTGAAATAATCCTCCAGTAGAGGAAAATGTCTTGAGTATCTCCTTTGAATCCACCTCATAAGACGGCATAGCTGAAGAGGGCTTCATGCTATCCTCATGTTTTTATAGGCATAAAGTGAAGGGATGTTCCTGGGTGACTCAGATTACCACAGGTTCTCAAGTTGAGATACCTTAAGACTGATGAAATCAGGGATGGTCCCCAGATTGTGAACTTCTCTAGCTGGGCCACTCCTTTATTTTTACAGTACGTGTATGCTTGTCATAGTGTCTTGTCAATATCTTGCTTTAAATTCTTCCACAGGACAGAATCCCAGCTTCTTAGCCTGACACCCAATCTCATCTGACCTTTGTCGTTCACCCACTCTCAGCTGTTGAGCTCTAGCATTCTTTGTGGACTCTCATGCTTGCCCTCTATGCCTGTGAGCACCTTGCTCCATCCTTTCACATGGGAATGGTTGTGTTGTTTTTATCTACCCATGGAGCCTGGTAGGTAGGGCTTTGTAAATACTGACTGAATTAGTGAATGTGGGTGTGTTATAAATTGCACTATGGGACTTGAGAAGCTAGAAAACATTCTATTCTTGATGTATAGCAATGCAGATCAATCTACCTTGTTTAAATTGTTGAACAGGATTGCTGTATATGGGTATTTCTTAATTTATTAAACCATTGCCTTATTAAAGGACATGTATATTGCTTCTAGTCAGGCACTTCAGTGATTGCCCATGGACATACTTCTTTTTTTGCATGTATGAAGAATGTTAGTGGGCTATATTCTTAAAAGTGGGATTGCTCAGCAAAGGGCATAGACATTTTAAATTATGATATTGCCAAATTGAACACTGTACCTACTCGGTCAAACGCTAGGAGCTGGGGTACAACAGTGAATGAAAATGATAAGCTATACAACCATCCATGTATGAAGATGCCTCAACTAATTTCTTTCTGATGCCGTGTATTATAAAGTTTTTTGATCCTTGCCAATAGGTGAAAACTGGTAGTTCATTTTAATTTATATATTTCATGACACAAATGAGGTCATTCATATTTTCATATTTTTATTTTAAAATAAATACAGACCACAGTAAGTTGCAAAAAATAGTACAGAGATGTCCATACACCCTCACCCAGATTCTCCCAATGGTTACATCTATAGTACAATAGATCGATAACATTTTCATATATTTAAAAAACGTTTGTGTTGTGAGCTGTTTGTATATTCTGGCCATTTATATGTTGGGTTATTAATATTTTAAATTGATTTATAGAAGATTTTTACTTATTAAATAAGTTGTTTGACACATAATTTCTAGTTTGTCATTCCCAACTGTATTAATTTTCTACTGTTGTATAAGAAATCACCACAAATAATATAGTTAGCAACTTAAAACAACACCCATTTGTCGTCTCATAGTTTCCGTTGGCCAGGAGTTCAGGCACAGCTTACCTACATCCTTTGCTCAAAGTTTCATTAGCCTAAAATCAAGATATTAGTGAAGACTACAGTCTTTTGAGGTCTGGAATCCTTTTCCAAGCTCACTGGTTGTTTACTGAATTAAGTTCCTTATAGCTGTAGGACTGAGGCCCTCAGCCCCCAGAGGCCGCCCATTGTTCCCTGCCATGTGGTTCTCTCTACCACATGGTAGTTTGTTGCTTCAGGTTCAACAGAAGAGCATCTCTGTTGTATTTTTTCTCTTCTAGACCAGGGGTCCCAACTTCTGGGCTATGGACCGGTAACAGTCTGTGGCCTGTTAGGAACTGGACCTCATAGCAGGAGGTGAGCGGCAGGCAAGTGAGAAGTTTCATCTGTATCTGCAGCTACTCCCTAGCGCTAGCATCACCGCCTCAACTCCACCCCAGATCATCAGGCATTAGAGTCTCACAGAAGCACCAGTCTCCGGTGCCAGAGAGGTTGGGGACCACTGGTCTAGACCCTCTTTGAAAAGGCTCACCTGATTAGGCCAGCCCAACCATGTAAAACACCTTTTGATTAACCACAGTCAACTGATTAGAAGCCTCAGTTACATCTGCAGAATTCTTTTACCATTGCCATATAATGTCACCTAATTATGAGAGTGAAATCCCATTATATTCACAAGTCTTATTCACATGAAAAGGGAAGGTGTCATATAGGATGTGTACACCAGCAGGTGAGCATCTTGGGGGCCATCTTAGAATTCTGCCTGCTACACTGAGTTAATGGTATGTTGTGCATAGAACTAGCATGTAGCAAATACAGAATAAATATTAACCAGATTTTGCCATGATGAAACTTAAAAATTTTAGGTTTGTGTCATTCTTATAATAGCCTTTTATACTTTGAGGTTCTTTTAAAAACCAAAACAAAGTGTTCTTCTAATACATTTTATGATTTTTATTTTTAGATATTTTAATATTTGATCCAGTTAGAATTTTGATTCACTTTAAACTGCCTACATATAAATGACATAGTTATCCCTGCACCATTTTTTGCATTTATTTTTTTAAAGTTTTATAAAAATTTATTTGATAACTTTATATTTTATATATTCATTTTTACATATGTAAATAAATTTACATATAGAAATATAGATATTTATGTTTGTTTTACATATTTATTTTTATAATCTTTTACTTTTCTCTGCGTTTTAAAACAAATTAGAGGTTATAGTTTGTGTGTATTCATTTTGGATTTACATCCTCTCCCACCCCAAACCAGGATTTGAAATGGGCATTTTGAGAACTCTAGCTCATGCGTTTAAAACAGGCATGATTCCAGTATCACTTAGAGTAAGGAAACACCGAAAAGTAGAGAGGAAAGAGATGACAAAGTTTTTTTTTAAGTTCATTTTCAATTCTCTTTTGAATAAGATGGTACCTCTCAGTGAGTTCTATTTAATATAGAATCCTGACCTTCTGCGTGTTTGCAGAATCCATTACAGAATAAAGAATGTGTGTTGTTGCTTCCTAAACAAACCACTGTTGCTGCCTTAATCACTCGTGGTCACCATCCCAGCCAAGGAGATGAAAGAACAGGAACTGGGCCTAACTTTGTGTTCTGTAGGGCAGCAGACCACTTTCAAGCTTGTTGTCTTCTCACTTCGTAAACATATTTAGCACCCTTGTGCTGTCCTCAACACTAGGAAATTTAAGTTGATTTGTCACTCATGTTAGGATAATGAATATAACAAGATCTAGTGTTTGTAGGTAATAAGCTGTTTCTTTATTTGGCTTAACTATCCTTACCTCTGTTACCTCTGTGGCTTGCTAAATATCACTAGATATTTAAGAGTTGTTATATGCACCTATGTTAATATTGAGAGGTTCACCTGCTTTGTAATCTCTGCATATGACTCAGAGGGAGGTTAAAACTATTGGCTGTGCCCAGAAACTAACACTTAACATTTCATTACCTGACCCAAGAACATATTAATGATGGAATGAATATGCTTTTATTACATGTACTTTTGTTTGGGATAAACGCCGTGTTTGTAAAATCTTTTGACTTAGAGCAAATTATCAAGTCATATTTGTTTTTAAAGCCAGCCAAAGTTTACTTCATATGCTGAGCAATTCAGAGGTCCTCATTGAATTGGCATCTGTTGGTATGTGGGCATCAAAATTAAAGCCAGTCTTTCAGGTGGCTCATTTATGCCCTGTTACCACCTGGGGAGCCCTGGGGGCTGTTATTTATACCAAATCATTATCTGTTTCTAGCACCCAGAAATGCTCTCCTATTTGGGTGGGTGGGAGCATATTCTACTGTTGAGAAATTTGGCTAGCACTCTGGCCATTTTAAATGATCTAACAGCAAGAAAGTGTTGTAAATACTCAGGGCTCAAATTAAGCTTTTATTTATTTGTTTGTTTGTTTGTTTATTAAAAAGGACTTAAAATGAGAGCTCTTTAGCCTTGTTCCTGTTTAAGAATAGGTTTGCAAACAGCCCACCATTCCAGCAGACTTTTTGAGAGCTTTTGTTTCTTTGGGAAAGTAGGAAATGAAAAAGTAGTCTTGTATTTATGTGGCTTTCTTTCAAATTAAACATGGATGCCTTCTCAACCTTCATTTTTGAAGTAACTTGTTACACAGTTTGGAGTAATTTTAATGGTAATGGATTCACTGAATAAGAATAATATATATATATATATATATATATATACTGTTGAAAGACAGAGATACTAAATTTGTATACAAAGATTATTTTATGTTTTCTGATACCTTGGACATTTCAGATATTACATTGACTTTGTTAGTAAAATATTCTGCTGCAGTGCATTCAAATCTATGACCCACAGAGCCAATTGAGATTAATTATGAGCTTTTATTAGCCGGCCGGCGACTGACTCTCCCCACTAGAGAATCAGCCCTGAGCCTCCATAGGGGTCAGTTTATATAGCCTAAAACTATGCCTTGGTGGGCTTTGATTACGCAAGCAAGCAGATTACAGAAGCAAATGTTGGCTTTTAGCGTCTAAGTGAGCAGTTTGGTTATCTGTACTGCGGCGGCAACATTGTTTTTGTTTCTCTTCTTGGGAGCCTTGGGAGCTATTTTCTTCTAGGCAGCTGGCGCCTGGAAATATCACTCTCTGTCCTGTCCTTGGGACTAGCTTACTGAGGAATTGATATCAATAACCTATAACAACATATTTTCCAAAGTAGTCACGGCCAAAGAAAGGGGGGAGATGTGAATAAGGAAGATGTTATTGAAATGTACTTTTACAATTCTTTAAAATAATTGCTCTTAGTTTACTTGCACAGTAACCTAAAATGAGTATAGATGTTTTTCTAGGGCAGCTAGCTTATTAAATTCTTTGTGGATTTTAATTGTTTTAAGTTCATGCTTGCTTTGGTTGCTGAATTTAATTTAAGGTTGAAGTTAATGTCCTATGGATGTAAATGCAGTGACATCAGATTCTGAAATTAACAAAGTAATGAAATGGCCCATCAGAAACAGGAGCTTACACCACTTTAAAAGTAAACCAGATTCACAAAGGGGAGAATGTTCTGAGCATGAGAAAAACCCAAATCAGTTCCTTAACTAAATAGTTACGTAATTAGTAGACATTTATTTTTAATTACTAAATGCTTCAAACATGGGGGGAAAAACATTTTTAAAAATGATACCCATATACATACCTCTTAGATTAAACAGATGTTAACGTTGTGCCATGTTCACATCAGATTTCTGTCACTTGTTTTTAAGAAATCAGTGATCCCTGGTAAAGCTATGTAGATGCCTTCTCCCTTCCTACTTCCTCAGAGGTCTTTGTAACCTGAAGTTGTTGTGTTTCACTTTTTTTATGTTTTTAACATTTGATGAATCTATAAGCCAGTATGAAGCAGGCTAGGCCCACACTCGAGATCTCTGTTGAAAATATAAAGAGAAGCTGCCTTATTCCAGTGCTCCTCTCATTGTCCTGAGTGCTTCCCTATTTACCCAGCGCTGTGCTGGGCCCTGAGATCAGTCAGATGTGGGTGCTGCTCCATGGAGCTCAGGCTGTGGAGGACGGACCCTCAAAGAGGTATGACAAGTGTTTCTGGGAGCCCTGTCCTCAGTTGGACCTTTCTGGAAAGAATGGACCCAGAGCCCACCCTGAGAGACTCCTGACTGGAAGGAATAGGTATCATCTGTTAAGGCATCCAGGCCCACCCTCCTTTATACTCACACCTTCCTGCAGAGGTGTCTCCTGATAGTTGTTTGTAGGACATTATTGGCAAAGAAGGAGAGATGGTACCAATTTTTGAGGTTTTAGTTCACCTCTGATTAGACCTTTGGTATGTATTTTGTATATGTATATGTATATTTTTATGTCCTCACAAAAAGGAAATACTAAGTCATGGGCCTCATAGGTCCTTTGATTTGATTCAGATGCTTCAGAAAAGGGAGGAGCAGAGATGTTGTCATGGCAACCAGCACGTTTTGGTTTTTTCTTTTTTCTTTTTCTTTTTTTTTTATAATGGAACACTGCCTTTGTAACCCAAACCAGTCACCTTTTTCTCTAACTACAGAAAACAGACTGATGCAAACTCAAGAAATTATAGTACCATCTCTCAGTGGGGGTTTTATTTGCTTTTTGGAAACAGTGTTGTAGTTCATAGAATTTCAGAGCCAAAGGACACCCCTTAAATGCCTTAGAACTTTACAAAATCAGGTGCTGTGTCTTTCCCATTATTGTTGTGTATCAACCTCATTTCTATACCCCCTGCCCAATCAGTTGAATCCACAAGGCCAGGATTTTTACAAAGGATTAGAACAAAGATGAGTTTGGAGTTTGGCAGGCATTATGCGTTCTGTGGCACAGGCTCCTCAATGGAGAAAAGTATTCTATCTCCCATCCTCTGAAACTTTTACTGTTCGACCTTGTGCGGTCTTGTGCTTGCTTCATCACCATCCATTGCTCTCTAGAATCAGCACATGCTGAGATGCTTAGAATATCTCACTCTTTCCAGTCACTATGTAGGCAAGTTCAGAGTCCACCTTTCGCTGGAGAACTGGAGAATTGAACCCTCAAGGTTTTCTTTTGGTAGCTTCTGGTGAGGTTTCATAGATTTGGGGTACAGAAAGCCAGTGTGGGAAAAGAACCCTTTGTGTGAATAGGTAGAGCTTAACTTGGAAAAATAAGGACCTTCTTGAGCATCCCAGCAGAGTTTTTTGTTGGTTAGCACTTTGAGAGAAGGCAGAGAGGTAGGCTGTTCTTTCCCTAGCTTCGTGATCCAAGAAGTCCCAGTCCCCCGGGACCACACCTTGACATCGAGAGCTCCAGGGCCGCTGGTCATGATGCACTTCCTTGGACAGAGCATTGAGATTGGCGGTACCTGTATCTCCACAGCATGTAGTGTGGAAAGGAGTCAGTCGGATATCTTTTCACGGCATTGGATTTAAGAATGAGCTCCCTTTCACCCCTCGGGTTGGCTTCTTCCCATCTGGTACCGCTCAGTTGTCTCCTCATCACCCCTTGCATCAGATGAGGAGCATAGCGTGTGGGAGATGTCAGGCTAGAGTTCATTCGTAAACAGTGCAGGTGTGGATCATGCTTGTAACCATTCTGCTTTCAGCCTAATTCAACAAATATGTACTGAGCACCTACTATGGACCAGGCATCCCAGGGACCGAAACAAAAATCTCTGCTCTCATCAAACTTATATTCTGATAGGGCAAGGTAGACAAACCAGACCAGTAGGTAAAGTATGCAGTATGTTAAATGGTGATAAGTGCAGTGTTGAAAAACAAAGAAAGAGGGCCAGGGAATCCCAGGGTATGGTGGCAGAGGGAAGCAGTTTTAAAATAGGAGACTAAAATAGGAAGAGCGTTCTAGGGAGAGGGAGCGGCAAGCGCAGACTCCCTGTGACAGGAGGATGCCTGTTGTATTTGAGGCACATTAAAGAGCCCATGTGGCAGAAGCAGGGTGAGCAAGGACACGAGATCTAAGGTATAGTAGGGAAGCCAGTTCATACGCCAGTACATGTCTCATAAGGATCGTCTTGGCTGCTGGATTGAAGGTGAGCATAAGCTGACAGGGAGACCTGGGGGGCGTGGAGAGAGTGGCATGGACTAGGATGCTAGCAGTGGAGATGACAAGAAGTGGTCAGATCTTCTAAATGCAGGCCATTTTAAAGCCCTCCTTCGGTGTGCTAAGAGCTCTGAATGGGCAGTGTATTACTAGGGCTCTGGGGACTACGGGCTTGGTTTTTAAATTCTTACAAGCTGTGTAAGCTTATTTTAGCCAGTTTACCCATTTTAGCTACACTTTGCTCATGTAAAAAGTTTCCTTATGTAAAAAGATAAGTATAATTTTTTCCTTAGAAGGATGTTGAAGGCTTATGTAAGATAGTGTACTAAAAGGGTCTTCCCTGACTCCTTTCTCATCTCACACCATGGCTTGGGTGCTCACCACCCAACCTGCGCCCAAATCTGTTGTGAAACAAGAATTGTCACTTGTGGTTCACTTGTCTCTCTCCCCGCTGGGAACTGGGCAGAGATTGTATCTCCAGTGCTGGGCACATAATGCAAAATAAATGTTTGGACGGATAGAGAAATGAAAGGGAGCAAAGAAGGAAAGAAGGAATGAATTTAGAATGTCATGCATAGGTATTAGTGTAATATTTGCATTCACACATTCCAACAGACAGCAGGACTTTTTCTTTTCAGAGTTCAATGTTTAAGGACATCAAATGATTAGTTAAGGCCTTGGCTACACTTTGTATTTAAATAAGTCCAATTAGGGAAGACATATACTCTTATTAACATAATTTAAAATTTATCTTCTCCCAGCTTTTGGCTTGTAGAGAAATGCTTGTTCAAAGATGTGAATTGGTGTTTTCACTTAGGTGTTCTTTAAGAATAAAGATTTTGTTAGCAGATTTTATGAACAGTCTGAGGAAATTTTTCCCCAACATTTTATTCTGAAAAATTTCAAACAAATGAATATAAAATACAAAGATAATTTAAATTAATATTAACTTAATATACAGACAGTCTAAATCACCCCTCATAGTGTCAGTACAGTATAGTAGTAACGACTACAGGGCAAGTTTTCTTTTGAGTTTGGAACGTTTCTCTTACCTACCATGTCATATGGAGAGGTTCAGTCCCATAATAACAATAACCATTCTGTTGGAAAAATTCTCTGTGACACCTTTGTTCACCGAAAAATCATTTGGCCTTCATCTGGAACTGCTGCATCGTTTATATTTAAAGTCAGTGTTATGGGTTGAATTGTGTCCCCTTAAAAAGATGTGTTAAAGTCTGTGACATTGTGATTTATAATAAGAAATATGTATTTGGTCTTTGTCCCCATTTCTGACACAAAACTTTTAAAATCATTGGAATTTCCAAAGTGATAGGAGTAATGAAAGTGAAATGGGTATCTTGTTATTCATATAAATACGCCCCTTTCAACCAAACCTGAGTTAATGAGGTGACTTTGGGAAAGCCCAAAGGAGGGGGCTGATTGGCAAGGGAACCAACAGTTAGAGGATTGGAACAGTCAGGGAAGACACGGGGAGAACACCTGAAATGTGAAGACAGAGAATCAGACTGATGCAGCTTATAAGCCAACGAGTCGGGGATGCCTCCCAGAAGCTAGGAGACAGGCATAGAATAGTCCCTTCGCTGGCACCTTCAGAGGGAGTATGGCCTTGCCCACGCCTTGATTTCAAGCCTCCAGAACTGTGAGACAATAAATTTCTGTTGTTTTAGGCCACCCAGTCTGTTACTTTGTTATAACAGCCCTAGGAATACAGTCAGCCAGCATGTTTTCTATCAACCATACAACTAAAATACAAACAACCTGGCCCCAACATGAATAGAAATACAAAGGGCCTTATAACCCCAAGACAATACTTGGGTAGCAGATAGTTATCTCTATGATGCCCCAAATGCAGCTATATTAATATTCTTTACCATCTAAATAAACATATGATTTTAAATTGTGGCAAACTCATAGAACCCCAGGAATATGTCTGTGGACCTGGTTTGGAAAACCCAGGTGTTAGAAATAAGAAAAGCAACTCATGTGGTTCTCAGTTCAAATCTTGTCTCTGCCACTTGGCAGCTGTTCGACCCTGGTCACCTTGCATAATCTCTCTGAGTCTATTCTGCACCTATAGAGTGGAAGGGATACCTGTTTCCCCTGGGGATTGTGAATTGGGAACTAGAGGTAATGAAAACCTGCATCAAGCTTTACACATAGCAGGTGTTTAGGAATCAACTGAGGCAGGGAGGCTGAGGTGAAGGGAAGAACTAAACAAGTAATGCTTGAAAAGATTCATCTAGAGTCAGGTGGATCCTGGCCAGGTAGACAGACCAGATCCAACTCCTTGTTTGAACACTGCCTGAGAGGTTTTCATCCAAATGGTTTTTCACGTCAGATGAAACGTTGCATATTCCTTTGCTCAGGGGGGCAGAAGAAAGCATTTGGTTCAGGCATGAGCCTTGTATCCTTAACAAGGCCCCAGAGACAAAGATCAGGCAATCTTCTCAGTTGGCCTTTTTTTTTTTTTTAATAGGATAACCAAAAACAGACAAACAAAAAAATTGTGTTGGGTTTTATTTTTAAAATAACAGATTTATCAAAATATAATTCACATACTGTACACTTCATCCATTTTAAAGTGTACAATTTAATGTTTTTTTAGTATATTCACAGAGTTGTACAGTCACCACCACAATCAATTTTAGAACACTTTCATCACCCCAAAAAGAAACTCTGTTCCCATTAGCAGTCACTTTTCATTTCCTTCCTCCCCAAGCCCCAAGGCCAAGGCAGCCACTAATTTACTTTGTCTCTATGGATTCACCTGCTCTGAACATTTTCTGTAAATGGAATCAGACAGAATGTGGTCTTTGTGTCTGACTTTTTTTTTTATCAGCAACATGTTTCAAGGTTTATCCATGTTGTAGCATATATCACTAATTCGTTTCTTTTTATTGCCAAATAGTATTCCATTGTAGGGCTATATCACAGTTATTTATCTGTTCATCAGTTGATGGACATTTGAGTTGTTTCTATTTTCTGATTGTTATGATTAATGCTGCTGTAAATACTTGGGTACATGTTTTTGTGTAGACATATGTTTTCATTTCTCTTGGATATACTTTAGGGTAGAACTGCTGGGTCATAAAGTAGTTCTATGTTTAACCTTTTGAGGACCTGCCTGAGTGTTTTCCATAACAGCTGCACCATTTTATATTCCCACCAGCAGTGTATGAGGGTTCAGATTTCTCCATATCTCCAGCATCACTTCTTATTATGTGTCTTTTGATTATAGCCATCCGAATGGGTGTGAAGTGATAAATTCATTGTGGTTTTATGTTGGTTTTTGAATTTTTTAATTAAAAGAGTTATATCCCTTATACAAGGAAACAGGTAAAATATTTTTAGCTGGTACAATTAATAATATAACTTCAAAATTAACTTCCATGTTTTAATGTATTCCTTGCTACTAGTCATTTATTGACGGTGGTTATCCAAAACCAGGGTTGGATAGAATAATGTTGGAAGTTTTCATGGCTTGGTTTTGACTTAGTTGCTGAAATTGCATAAAGACAGGCACCTGAGATCTTCATAGTCCTCTCCACTGCAGAGCCCAGGGTTGGAAGGCCTTGTCATTGGCTAGCCTTTTAAGGGATGCAGTAAGTTTCTGCTTCTGTGTCATCTTAGGTAAGGGGCCAGGGCACTTATTCATGATTCTCCCAAGGCTTAGCTTCTGCTATACAGATGTGATAGTTATTCTAGTTGGGTACAGCCAGAACTGGCACTTTATGCCTAAAAAGATAGAACCTATGACCTCTTAACAGACAGGCTTTACAGGCTGCAAACTCAATCATAAAGAACAAAAAACCTAACAAAATGCATAGCACTTGTGAGTCCAGAAACAAATTGGTTGAATAAATGAACAGCTTTGGCTTTGAGAGCCAGACACCGTTCTAGCATGGCAGCTCGGGCAAGCTACTTAAGCTCTCTAAGCTTGGGTGTCTGATCTGCAAAGCAGAGATATGTAAGTGCCTCTATTGCAGGAGTCTCAAAACGACACAGAAGTGCTCGGCTTATGGTAGGCACTCAACAAATGTTAATTCTCTTTCCTTAGGTAGCTCTGCTATTAGTCTCAGATATTTTTCACTACAGGTTTAATCCAGCTCCAAATATGGCAGGACACAGGGTTGGTTGTACTGCTTAGCTGATCTTTTCTTTACAGAGAAATAATGAGCTCTTGGCAAAAATTAAGTATTGGTGGAAACGAATATTGCAATTTGGTAGCTGCTGATTGACACACATTTGTTAAACAGGTACTCAAATTTCAGGAAGCTTAGCTAGAATAAAAGAAATCCTAAGAACATTTTCACCCTTTTTGCCAGGTACTTATAAAATTGTCTATGGAATGGCCCAGCTGAAAATTATTTATAAAACATTGGCTTGTTTTGGCTTAGGAGGTCAAATTAGCCTGCATGAAAGTTTAAACTTCAGTGAACATAAAAGGGTTGGATTCTTTTTGGAACCTCTAGGCCTTAGGAAAAAAAAAATGTAAGAAAGGGATGTTCTTTTGGTCACTAGGTCTTTTTTTAGACCTGCAAGGAAGTCATAGTAACAGGCTCCATGTCTGATTGGGTTCCATGGCAACAAAGGGTTGTGACTTTATTAGAGGAGAGTCGAGTGTGCCAAGAAAGATAAAAATCAGAGTATGGAAAATGTCCAACCAGATGAATGTGTTTTTTGGATCATGTGCCCTGGAACGGAAAGGTTTCCTGAATTGGCATTATTCTCCATTATAAATTTGAATCCCACTGGGTTATCATTGGGTCATAGGGGTCAGTGATTATTTTCAAAAGATCTGTCTACATCTTGCTTTTTACTCATTCATTCATCCTTTTTTCTCTGTTGGTAAATTTTTTTTAAATCAAAATAGTAATGGTAAGAACCTAACTGGAGATGATTCTGATTTCAAAGGTAGAAAAGAAATGTGGCACATTCTTTGTGAAACTGATTACAGCTGTAAATTGTGAGACCGTGTGGGAGGGCCAATTAGAGGCAATTATAACTTGATTGAACTCTCCCCAAATTAAAGCCTGCTGTGTGCTTTCCAAGCTGGATGTTTCATTTCCCATCCATGTTTCTTGTTTATGGGTTTAGAGATGCTGGTTCTAGGATGAGGTTATAGAATTCCTCTAGGAGCTGTCCTTTTCTCTCCGCCAGCAGCAAGGTGCAGGCTAATGCTGTAACAAAAAGTGGGTGATTTTTAGAGTTATTTTGTTAAATGTTTTAATATTTGACCGAGAGAGTAAGGTCTGAAGTTTTCAAATCGTCCTCGCCTGATTTTAAATGTTTGGGGCTGTAAATACTTTTCTGTCATCAGATGTGCTGTTTTATATTTTTCCTCTTCCTGATACTGAAAGTGAAAGAACCCAGGAGCGTGTAGATCAGGGACAGCCTTATGGCGTCAGCCACCCTTTAAACCAGTGGCACGTTCTGACATGCCCACTGCGTTCAGACTTCATTAGTCATTTACTTTTGGCCTCTGCATGGTGAATCAAACTTCACAGATACCCATGATAAACACAATAACTAGTATCGGTTTAAGAGGAAAGAATTAGCTCACCAGGTTTTGGGTGTCCCAGCTATCAGTAATCAGCTATTAAGTCCTTGGGAAAATTATTTAACTTCCTGGGCTTGCTTCCTTATCTTGAAAAGAAGAGTTAGACCTAAATTGGTGTTTCTCAGACTTCCCTTTTTGTAATATTAACCTGAGGCACCGGTTTCACAGATTCTGATTCACTAGATCTGGGGTGGGGCTAGAGTGGCAGCAGCCTCACGTGATCTTACAGTCCGATGTTTAAGTAATGCCAGACTAGCTGAGCAGTTATCAAACTTTATTTGGTCATAAGAATGGGGTGGGAGTGAGAGGGAGAAAAAGGAGCTGTCTAATGCAGATCCCCAGGTTCTGCCCCTGA